>JALBCR010004184.1:0-399380 GCA_030710515.1 Abscondita cerata
TCATTGTACTTCGTTCAGTTACGTATTGCTCTTTGTCTACATTTGGCCAATAAAGATAATTCCTAATAATGGCCTTCATCCGTTCCATACCTGGGTGTCCCTTATGAAGTTGATTTAAAATTCTTTTCCTGAAGGTAGAAGGAATCACTACTCTGCTACCATACAAAATACTGTCATCTATAATAGATAATAAGTCTTTTCGTAAGTGAAATTGTTTCAATTCAACATCTTCTATTTTGTGGGATTGCGGCCAATTTAAATTTATTTGTTCCTTTATTGATTTCAACAATACGTCCTTCTTTGATTCGCTGTTGATCATTTTAAATGTCATTGGTAGGCCTTGAAGCGAATCCACTGCTACTTGTCGAACGTCCCTTTCAAATTCCTGTACTGAAGCAATAACGTACTCATTGTCTGGTCGAGAATGGGCGCTGATTAATCTCGATAATACATCCGCATGACCAAAATCGCCGGTTGCAATATATTTGATGGTGAAGTTGTACGTTAACAATACTAAAGCCCATCTTTGTATACGGTTGGCAGTATAAACTGGTATTCCATTTTCGAGCCAAATATTGCCAATAATGGCTTGTGATCAGTTTCCAGTATGAACTTTCTCCCAAAAATCATTTGATGGAATTTAGTAACAGCAAACACCAAGGCTAAGGCTTCTTTTTCGATTTGGCTGTAGCCCCTTTCTGCTGGTGTTAATGAACGAGAAGCATGACATATTGCTTTCCTTAAACCATCTGGATATGAGTGCATAATGCATGCTCCTAGACCATAGTTGGATGCGTCGGCTGCTACGACTATTTCTAACTCCGGGTTGTAATGCGTGAGGAGTAAGTTGGATGACAGCACCTCTTTAAGGTCTGCAAAGGACTTCTGACATTTGTCTGACCACTTCCAATCGACATCCTTCTTTAGCAATTCATCTAGTGGTCCACGAAGTTTTCTCATATTGTCGACAAATTTCCCGTAATAATTTATGGCACCAAGGAACGATCTCAGGTTGTTTTGTCGTTTGGTTCTGGCATTTCACAAATTGCTTTCAATTTTTCTGGATCTGGTTGTATTCCTTGTTCGCTAACAATATAGCCCAAATATGTAATTGTATTCATGAAAATTTACACTTGGCTATTTTTAAATGAAACCCGTATTGCTGAATCCTCTTTAAAACTTGGTCCAGATTATAATTATGTACATCGATTGTCTCACCTGAAACAATGATGCCATCTATGTAACCCGCTGCCCCATTTACACCTGAAAGCATACTATCCATAATTTGTTGGAAAGCGTTTGGAGCTGGTTTGACACCTTGTGAGAGCCTGTTTACTTTGAATAACCCTAGATGAGTGTTGATCGTAAAGAATTTTCTTGATTCTTCATCCACTTCGACCTATAAGAACGCATCTTGGAGAAAATTTCTTGCGGTAATGGGAGTGGGTAACAGTGAGGTTCAAGTGCATCGTTTAATCCCGTCGAATAATCAGCACAGATTCGTATTTTTCCATTCGCTTTTTTTACTACCACTATTGGAGCGGCCCATTCGGAGAACTGGATTGGCGTGATGGCGCCTTCAGCTTCTAAACGTTTTAATTCATGTTCAACTGTAGCCATTACTGCAAAGGGAACTGGTCTTTTCTGGCGAAATATAGGTTGAACGTTTGGACGCAAATGGAGTCGAACCTGAACCTTGGTACACACTCCCAGTTTTCCTTGAAACAGCTGAGGAAATTTAGTTTCGACATCTTCGGTTGTAGTTGGGACTTGCAAAATTTGGTTACATACTGTGTTGAGCGGTACGTTCCATAAATTAAATTCCTCGATTAGGTCTGTTCCTAATAAATTTGACGTGGTTGAAGACACAAAACATTTCCAGAACGATTTGATCGCGGAATGAAAATTTACATTTGAGTTCGAAGTAAATTTTAAGGAATCACCTGATGCGGATTTAGGTGTTATTGTAGGTGAGTGTCCTTGCGGTTTCCTAATTCTTCCCAAGTTTCTTCAGATATGATAGTTAAATCTGAACCTGTGTCAACTTGAAAAATTATTTGAGTGTTGTTGACACCTATGGTTATGTACTTTTGCTTTTGGCCAATATTTACACAATTAACATGTACATACTTTGAGTGATAAGCGTTCTTGCCTTGCTTCTTATAGGCTGATATTCCTGTATGCAAATTATTTTTTGGAAACAGGCACAATAGCCCTCCTTGTGACCAACCTTGTTGCAGTCCTTACATTTGTGATGTGTGTATGGGCAATCTTTTGAATAGTGCATTTGCCCGCACTGCCAGCAAGGTTTTCGTGGAATGGATTGGACTACTGCGACTGCTATGTTTGAATCGGTTTCAACAGAATTTACACAATCTATTGGTTGGGGTTCACTTTTGATAATTAAAGCGGTATCTTGTTTGACACTTTGCAACATTTGGCTCTCTTTATAAGCGAGTCCAACGTCATCTCGCTATTTGTTTTATCATTGTCAAATTGCACCAGTAATCGAGTTCTCAATTCTGCATCTTGAGGTGAATGTAACCCACCGATAAAAACCAGACACTTGAAATGGTCAACTGTTAATTGTTTCAATTTAAAATTTTCGCAGTGTACAATTCAGCATATGTGACGATGTCTTGATGTGGTTGCTTTACTAGCTGTAAACACTTGAATCTGCTGTTGAAGAGTGATATTGTGCAACCAAATAATATCTTTAATGTATCGGTGGTTTCTTTGAATGATAAATCTCGAGGGTGTTTAGGTAGTATATGATTTACATACCTCTCGTGACATGTGGTGTTCAATTTTCGAACAAGTAAACGAACTCTTGCAGAATCGGTTAGTTTTGCACCATCCAACAAAAACAAATCCTCATACCTTGAATACCATGCATCGAACGTAAAGCCATTTCCAGGATCATACGTGAATTCTGTTATGTTGCTTGCTAAAGAATTCATGATTTCTTCTGCATTGTCGTTACAGGTTGGTTTTGCACCTTGTTGAACTTGAATTCTAATTTCCTCGAGACTTGCTTGGGTGTGCTAATCATTTCAGCTTGTTGTTGGAACAATTTAAGAATGCTTCCCTTCGTTCAGTCATTGTGATTGATTTGTGAATTGACTACAACAAAAATTAATTACCACATGCGTGTTGTTCGAATAAAAATCTCGTCGCCACTGTTACGTCCCCGCTACGGGACGGCCAAGTTCATGTATTCGATGTGATGATATTAATCACTAGGTACAAATGAAACCCTCGATTACAACACACAAATATAACTAACTTTTTAAAAGTAAGGACATGTTATGCCTTTTCGTAGTACCATACCGCTATCTAAGTAACAACTTCAGTGCGCTTAAACGCTCGATTGTCGTAATAAAGCCAAGTAAAAAACTTGTACAAGTTTTTTTGCAAATCATCCGAGTGAGTTGCACTGGGTCATTGTCCATGCAAACTTATATTTTGATAGTTGAGAGCAACAAATCATGAAAAAATTGAATGTTTTTTGGAGCATGTTACTATTTCACATTTACCCTGATGTTTAAGGGCAAATGTGTTAACTGACTCTGACTATCTCCATTAGAATATATGCGAAAAGTGGTCAGGGGATAGAGTGATAGAACGCCTTTCATGAGAAAAAAGTATTTTGGTTTTACTAATTTATGCTTAGAAAGTTATGAAATATTTTTCCTTTGAGGCATAACTTTATTGATCAATAATCAACTAATGAGCAACTGAAAACATTTATTATCTCCTCATACAATATTAACCATCATTATAAATAAAGCATTCTTCTGAAAAACAAAGTAAATCTCATTACAGACCATAATAATACAAAAATTCATCACATATTGTAGCCTTGGAATTCAACATCAAATGAGAGGTGTCCACCCCTCCTGTCAATAACGTGATTTGGTAATATTCTGATGATATTTTCTTTAGAAATTGTGTCAATACCATCGATTGCTGGTCAAAAGAATTTATTATTCGAGGACTTTGCAAATTTAATTTTCCAGTCAAAGTCGACTTTCTCAATAATTTGACCGACGTAATGTTTCACATGTTTTTTAGAACAGTATTTTACTAAAACCCATTTACCCGCTTCAAACACATCATCAATTATTCAATTTTCCAATGTTGCATTTGTTTGTAAATCATCGAGAAACTCATCATCTGCATCAAATTCTATGTATTGTGGAGAAAGCTAAACATCTTTATCACTTGAGCTTGAAGTTTTTGTCTTCGCATGTAACGTTAGTCTTCTTGGGTTCCTTTTCTTTTAATCGTTGCAAAACTTTGTTTCGTGTGAGTACCTCTGATCCCAAAGAAACACTAATCTTTTTTTGCTTTATATCACTTGACGGACTCTGTCGGATAGTGTCTAATAAGATATCCTAAAAAAAAAGATTTTTATTGTTATCTGTTGGCATTTGATGCCCAGATGTTGATGCAGTTGCTTTGTATTTGCATTGGTTGGAAATGAGGACACAAGAGCCTATTTTTTGTGGGTGGCACTATTTTCCTGATTTTGCAATGCCGAGTTCAAATGCTCTTCAAATTGTTTCAAGAAAACAGAAAGATACAAATCTTTCAGAATAACATCAGCATTAAATGGAAAAATTCCTGCCTTTTTGAAGCCATTCAAAATGATTTCTGGGCTAATAGATTTCCAAGATTCCCACAAAAATAGCGAAAAAATACTTTTTGGTAGCGTCTGACTTACATGTTGTCTCTGCCAAACAATTAATTTTACATCCCATTTGCTTTTCAATGATTTGAATACTGCCACGTCAACTGGTTGCAGTAAGTGCGAGTTGTGAGGTGGAAGTTTGAGAATAGTTATATCTTCGTTGATAGCAGTTTTAATAACGACTGGATCTATGTGGGTGCTGTGGCCATAGTAGATTATTATGACAGACCTTTCATCATCTAAAGTTGAAATAATAGTTTTCAAGAAATAATTTCGAACACGTCACTTTCCATCCATCCCTTTTTGGTCGCTGCATAAACTGTTCCGGGATAACTAACTTCTTCAGGAGCGACCCATTTATCCCACAGATGTTGACCCTTGAAACTTGTCAAAAGTAGGGCTTTTCCTCCTGCAGCGTTACACATTGCTAGTACCGTCGTGTTTTTCCTTCCCAGAAAAATTGTTCTTAGACGGCTTTCCGATTTCACCCACCACCTTACTCTTTCTAGGATCTAATGACAAACTAGTCTCGTCCAAATTCTAAATTTTAGATGGTTTATCATGCAAATTGAGTTTGTCGAGCGTGGACTTCAAGAGTGAAAAGTAAGTGTTCATTACAAAAGGATCAAGTGCTTTTCTCCTGGAATATTCGACATTTTGCGGAACCTTGAGGCTTAAGTTGTGTCGTTTCTTAAAACCAAGGAACCACTCCTCTCCGGAATACCATTTTTGAATTGGTTTTGATATGATTGTTATGAATATAAGAACCCACTAGTTCCAAGATTTCTAATCGGCTCAACCCGAATCCCCATTTTTCTAGTGTCTTAATGCCACACGCCAATTTAGCTTTTTCTCTTAGAAATTGTAGTTGGGCGCCCTTTATTTTACATATCTTTTCCTCTGAGTCCTTTTAATCGAGCATACAGTGATGAGTATGGGATCTTAAAAGTGCTTGAGGCAGCATATACACTCTGCGTTTTCTCTCTGACTGATGCTAAAGCATTTTGTAAACCAATTTTATTATACGCGGGTTCAGCAGTTCCTCTTTTCTTATAATTGCAAACCATGGCAAGGAAAACTGGAATACAACAAGAAAATACTTACTAATTTGTTGTTTCATGTAAGTATTTTGTTGATGTCGACATTAACAATAAAAAATTTCCAACTTGAAATTGAAGTGGTGTAATGGTAATACATGGAGGCAATTGTGATATACACAACACAATCATCTCGGACCATGAATCTCACATTTTCCCCATACTAAATGTTACTGGGAAAATGTGATATATGTTGGAATAAGCTTCCACAATGAAAAATAATCTAAATCTTAATGTATTTCAGATGATACACTAAGTAATGAATATATAGGCATAATGAAACAATTACTTACCAGGTTGGAATTAGTAGAAAACAACGATAAGAAGAAACAGTTTGTACTCGTATTTCAGGTTATATATACCATTTGCACGTTTTAATGGTGTGCTCACTACTGAAGCGGAAATACCGGCTACTCTGGTGTAGTTCAAATGAACATTGTACGCTAGATGTCAGTTCCATTCAACAATTGAATAGCAATTCATATTTCACTAATACAATTACCCTATTATCACATTTACCCGCATTTACCTTACATGTTTCTTAACAGCAAATTTAATTTCACGTCGCTCTCCAACCAGCGTCTTACCATTTTATGACCCTCAAGAGACATCGTGGTATTCCACTAAAGTTTGACTGTACGAAGTAGATCCAAAAACTTGAATTCGGCGGTGTCGTGTACTCATACTAACAATTTTACTTTGTTTTCCAATCTAATGACGTGCAGTACGCCTTGTTTGACCAGTTTGTTTTTTGACACTACACTCACAAATATATAAATTACTGACAAAAATTATAACAAGGAGAATAGCCAGTAAATTAGACCAGCACCAACCCAAAAAACAAGCAGGATTTAGAACCGGATACGGCACTCTTGACCACCTGCAATCAATTAGAATATTAATCGACTGAATATAACTTACCACTATACCTAGGATTTGTTGACTATGAAAAAGCATTTGACAGTATAGAAATATAGGCTGTCAAAAAAGCATTACAAAACTGTCGAATCGACTACAGATATATAAAGCTAATACATAATATCTACGAGAAAACAAGGATGATCTTTAGATTGAAAAAAGACAGTAATACGATCTCAATAAATAAAGGCGTACGTCAAGGAGACACGATGTCCCCAAAACTGTTTACCCTTGTTTTTAGTAAAGATGTTTTCAAAAACAATACACTGGAAAGACAAGGAATAAACATCAACGGCGAATACATTAACAATTTACGATATGCAGATGCTAACGGAACTAGAACAACAATCAAAGAAAATATGATTAAAAATAAATAGAAAGAAAACAAAAGTAATGGTAAGCAGTGAAGAACAACGACAAATTACACTAGGGACAGACCTAGTAGAACAAGTAGAAAAATACATATACTTGGGACAAGAAATAAGATTAGGTAAAGAAAATCAGACAGCGGAGGTAAATAAAAGAACAAGAATGGGAGGGACGGCATTTGGCAAGCTAAGTTTTGTACTAAAGAATAGTAAAATACCACAACACCTTAGAAGTAAAGTGTTCGACATGTGTATCCTTCCAGTGCTAACATACGGCACAGAAACATGGGTTTTCACAAAGAAAAATATACAAAAGATGGCAAAAACGCAGAGATCCATGGAAAGAGCAATGCACGGAATTTCATTGAAAAATTGTGTGACAAACGAAAACATTAGACAGCAAACAAAAATAACGGATGTAAAAGAAAAAATGGCACGACTTAAGTGGCAATGGGCCGGACATAACGAAAGAAGACAAGATGAAAGATGGAATAACGTTATACACAAATGGCGCCTATGCAAAGGAAAACGAAAAAGAGGAATACCACAGATGAGGTGGAGCAATGACCTCAAGAGATCTGGCGGATTTGGATGGACAATGAAAGTAAAATACCGCCAAGAATAGAAGAATTTGGAAAAAGCTTATGTTCAATATTGGACTTTTTTAAATGCTGAAGAGATAGGGAAGTTACTAAGGAAAAGTGTTTCTACTGAGGCTGATTGTGTTGAATCCGTAGTGATGTTAATATTTTCTCGAACTTCTTCATTGTAAAAATTGAAGTCGTTTAACATGTAGCCCTTTCAAAATCACGACAGCATTGTTAAACGTATCTTGCCGCTAAAAATTCTAAACAATTAGTCGGTGAGGATTAAAAGGGCAAGAATTTGTGTAAGATCTCTAACCGTTCAGAACAGCTTATTTTTTTTAAATATAGAAAATCCAATTTTCAACCAAGTGAAACGTCAATATTTTCTTTAATGACGTTGCATCTACAGGAAATCTAACCAGCTAACTATTTTGATCTACAATCTGCGTTTTATGTGTTTTTTTTCGTTTTCATGATTTACAAAGTTCATTACATGCTGTGACTAGATGACCCACCATATCCTCGACAAAAAAAAAATTTTAACAATTTTCTTCCATTTATGGGGATTGTCCTTGACTGTATTGTTGTACTGATTCATCACTCAGTGATGATTTGACAAGTGGTCTGGTTTGAAGAGTAACATATCCAAATTTGTTCGAAAGCTCTGGTTTTTTTGCTGGAAAAATTTCAGGCTAACTACCAAGAATATATAAAAAACTAACAAAATACAAATACTTTTTGCCCGTAATTTGGAAGTTTTACTGTATCTACAACTAAAAATGAGTCAACAAATTTTGTTTGTCAAAAAAAAAATTATTTATATAAATTATTGCTTCTTAACGGTCAGCTACAGTTATTTAAGCTATAAAGTCGATACTAAGAACTATTTGAAATACACTATTTAATTAATGTAAACGCAACTAAGTAATGATATAAAACCATTAATTGTAATTAAGGATAAAAATTTATTCAAAGTTATTAATATGCGTTTTGTTTTTAAATATTTTTAGTAAATTATCCTACTAAAGTTTTAACAAAGAGCAATCTGGATAAAGAAGCTGCACGAATACAATATAATACGAACGACAAGAAATTTTTATTGAACGCTTTGTTTATATAACATTTTATATTAAGTGTTGAACGTCTTAGGTACAATGTACATAAACCCAACGGTCTCAGTTGTTCTATGACCGCATTACAAGTCCCTAAATAATCATTCAGCGGCGTAACGTTTCGGTACGTGCCGTTGTTTTGTTTAATTCAACATTAATCTTGGTGCCGTAATTAAATTAGTACATAATCTCAACAATAACCATTTTTAGTATATCATTGTGTCGAAAAAAGCAATGTCTCGCCAAATAAATTGTACCAACCATAACGTGACACCCCAAAAACCTTTATGTTCGGACCTAAAAGCAAAAAGGATAACTTAAAACAAGAATGAAGGGTTTGAGCGTTCGTAATTGTTCAGGTGATGTGGGGAAAACAGCATATGGTTTCGTTCACATTGTACTTGATCATTAATAATACTTGTATGACAACAAAATTACATTATGATGCCAATATTCGAGGTACTTGTCTAAGACCTTTTGTTCCGATAGACAATGCCTTCATAAAAATAAAATGTAAGACTAATCGTTAAAACGATTTTATCACAGTTGTGATGTTGGGAATTAAACAAGACAATTAATTTCTGTACACGAAGTGCCACCTTTGTTTAATTTTTTTTTATAATTAATTTCTTTTTGCCTTTTAGTATTGCTGTTAAAGTACATAAGTCCAGATTTTATATTCATTAAAAATTCCAATTAAATTTAAAAATTAAATTGTACTAACTCTGTGTACCAAATTAATTAATTAATCTTTAAATGATAACAATTCTTTGATAAAAAAATGAACCTAAACTAATACCGTTCAGAAACAGAGATGAAACAAATAAAAAGTTAAGTAAAAACCTTTATTAGTTAAATTATTTCCTTAAAATTTTTGATATCAAACTTTGGCGTTCAACGTGGAGCTATTCATAATAATGTTCATCACCTTTTTTTCTCTTTCTCGGACGTTAAAATGTCTCTTTTGCTTTCTTTCCCAAACTTTATTTTATAAAATTATATACAGGGTTATTCACGGTATACGACACAGAATATTACAGCCAAACTATTTAATAAAATTGGGAAAATATATCTGGGATTGATAGAGACCTATAGGAGAAATATTTTAAAATTACTTTCAAAATATACAGGTGTCCCAAAATACACAGAACGTATCAAAGTTGTGTTTTATCTTATAGAATGCCCTATATATTAATACATTTTCAGTTTCTACGTTTAAAATAAGAATGAATTTTATAGAGGTTTGTTTTACTTAAACCTAAAAGTTTTTGAGATATTTTGTATTTTATGAAAAAGTCGTCACAACTTTACCGATTCATTTCTCAGTAACTAATACCTTTTTCTAAACTAAATTTGCACTGGAGTCTATGAATTGATCAGATTTTATGTAAAACTTGTGAAAAATCTACTCTCATATACAGGATGTGTACAAAATAAGATTAATTAATGACATGTTTTGAACCGCAATAACTTGCTTATTTTAAATGAAACACCCTGTATTTTATATCAACAACAAATGTAAAATGTAATTACCTATCAAACAATACTATAGTGTCCTATAGCTAAATGTTCAGGTTGTCATGAAAAATGCAAATTTTCATAATGAAGACTGATTTGTAACAATTTTAATATTTATCAAATAAGCTATACAACTTTGACAGGTGAATATTATGTATTTGTAAGAAGGAGAAGATTTGCATTGTGTACATTTCATCAACTGTATTAAATTTTGAGAGAAATAAATATGTATAGAGTTTACAAAAATTTAATAAACGTACAAATTTACTTCACAATAATATCTCTTCTAATAAATTATCTGCTCCAGGAATCAATTTCTAAGTTGTTTACAATATTGTAAAACATACTGGTAAAATACAAAAAACATTTGCTTAAAATAAAACGCCTATTTTTCATGTCTGTCTCCGAAATTAAACGGGTACTTCCAGACGTCGTAGATACTTGAAATTTGGCATGCCAATGGGTTTGTCTTCAAACCAACAGGAAAAATCCGAAAACCAAGAAATTTTCATACAGGGACCAAAAGGGTCTTTGTCCGCCATAGGTTTAACATTATTCAGAGAATAATGGGATCAACTACATGCACGCGAGTCTAGCATTATTAAATTTATGCATTAAAATTTGCCCGTCAATCAACGGGCTTCTTACAAATACATAATATTTACCTGTCAAAGTTGTATATCTTACTTGATAAATATTAAAATTGTTATAAATTAGTCTTCATTATAAAACTTTGCATTTTTCATGACAACCTGAACATTTAGCTATAGGACACCATAGTATTGTTTGATAGGTAATTACATTTACATTTGTTGTTGATATAAAATACAGAGTGTTCTATTTAAAATAAGCTAGATATTGCGGTTCAAAACATGTCATTAATTAATCTTATTTTGTACACATCATGTATATAATAATGGATTTTTCACAAGTTTTACATAAAACCTGACCAATTGATAGACTTTAGTGCAAATTTAGTTTGGAGAAAAGAATAGTTGCTGAGATATAAATCAGCAAAGTAGTAACGACTTTTTCATAAAATACAAAATATCTCAAAAACCTTCAGGTTTAAGTAAGGTAAACCTCTATAAAATCCTTTCTTATTTTGTTCACTAGAAACTGAAAATGTAATAATATACAGAACATTCCATAAGAAAAACACAACTTTGATACCTTCTGTGTATTTTGGAACACCTGTACAGGGTGTCCAGAAACTCATGACAAACCAAGACCGAAGAGATTTCTCAGATAATTTTAAGACAATTTAACCCAATTCACCTAATCCGAAAATACTTCCCTAAGGAAGCTAGAGCTCTTTGAAGATGGCTCCTTGTAAATAGTTTTTTAAATACCTCTAGAACGCTTCTTCTTAGAAAAACAAAAACTGGTATGCTTATTTAGCCTTCAGAGATGAATCGATTCCATTAATTGCAATTTCTAGTACCGGTCATAGGCGTCAGTTTTGGGTAGGTCAACAATTATTTTAACGCTAACTTTTTGTCTTTAACTTTTAAGCATTTGTGACACTAGATTATTAAATTTTCAGGTATTCTAGTACTAAAAGGTACTCTTACTTTAAGTCATTAGGATACACCGTTTTCTAGAAAAATGGATTTGAAAATTTTTTGTTTTTGTCGTTAAAGTTAAATTTATATTTTTTGCACTAGTTGGCTCTGAATTGCCAACAAAAGTAAAACCTACGTTTTTCATTGTCAAATTGTTGTCAGTTCATGAAGTTTGTCTTTTAATTTTTTACTTTACCAGGCGCCATCTTCAAAAGCTCTACCTCCCTTAGGAAGCATTTTCGGACTAGGTGAACTGGGTTAAATTGTCTTAAAATTATCTGAGAATCTCCGGTCTTCGTTTATCAAAGAGATTCTGGACACCCTGTATATTTCGAAAATAATTTTAAAATATTTCTCCGATAGGTCTCTATCTATCCCAAATATATTTTTCCAATTTTATCGAATAGTTTTTCTGTAATATTGCGTGTCGTATACCGTGAATAACCCTGTATACAACAAAAAAAAGTAATTCCTTTAATTTCACAAAAGAAAAACAGTTTCTTGAATATAAACGGCAATTTCTCATCGCAAGACAATTTCTTTGTCTCTTTAAAGAGTATGTTGATATAAGATAAAGCCAATGCGGAAGAACAAGTGACATCCCAGACTAAACTTTCCCCAATGTGTTTAAAAGAAATTATCTAACATGTGATTTGAGATGTTTCAATTTATTTAAAAGAATGGACAGTCTTGAGATGTTTATTTTCTAAAATATTTGCAAAATCTGGTATAGTAAGTCATGTCCCAAGCAAACTGGTACAGGTGAGATAAAAATCAAACTTCTTATATGCTACTTAGTCTATTAAAGAAATAAACAAAGTTCGTATTTCAAAGAACTTATGAATTCTTCTTATTCTTCTTCTCTTCTCCAATTCTTCCCATTTTTTCCACCCCCATATTTTTGTTCCATACATCACCTTGCTTTTCAATAGTCTTTTGGACAACCACTTTTCTTTTTAATGTTGGCCCCCATTTTCTTCTCACATTTCTAATTTTTTTGTTTTTTCACAATTTCTTTTCCACCATTTTGTTCTTCCTCCCCACTTCCGTGTTTTAGTCCTTTAACGTTTTTAACAAACCGTTTTTTCCACTATCCTTCTCAACTGCTCTTCTAGCTCCTTCTAGCTCCTTGGTTGTTTTATTTCCTCCTCTAGTTTTCTTGGTATCTTTTATATTTTCTGTGGTGCACATTTTTGTTTCTCCCAGTATTTATTTTTTTCTTTCCTCATTGTTTACTCTCTCTTTTATTAAACTTACCTCTAATGGTTGATAGTCGGATTCTACCTTATATCCATATATAATTTTTCTACGTCGTCTTTTATTTTTTCATTTAATATCACGTAATCAATTACCAATCCTCAATTTTTCAATATTGTCCATCACCGTTCCTTGCATAATTATAAAATCTTTTCGTTCATTTGTTGTCCATTGATTTTCTTTTTTTTTCTTTTCGTGTATTAACATCCCTCCTTTCTCTTCTATTCTTGCATTGAAGTCTCCTTTAATTATTATTTTATTATAAAGTAAAATAGAAGTAGTACATAAAGAACAACGTAGTGAGGTAGTTCTACCTATTATTTTATTGTCTTCCCCTCCTTGATTTTCTTTTCTATTTTACCTTAGTGTCGTTCATTTCTTTACTATATATTGTTATAACATCATACTTACATACAGTATCGGTATCGCTGATGATAACAGCTTAGCTGTTGAAACACGTGTCCGAGTCAAGTTTTGGTGCAGTTTTTGGTGTTTTCTGTTGGTTATCATACTTATCCCTTTCTTCCGTTTCCAGTGTATTTTTAATTACCCCATTTAATTCTCTTTCCATTTTATATCTTCTTTTTCACTTTTTTCTTACACCGGTTATAATCCCTGCTTTTAGCCTTCCCTTTCTTTTTCCTTTCCGCAAAGTGTATTTTTCATTTAAACTCTTTTGGTAATTTTTTTGTTCCACAAATCTCAGTATTTTCCACCAATCATGTTTTGACAAGCCCACAATTTTAAAACTTCTTATATATTTCAAAACTTCTCCCCGCTATATTCTAGAACAGTATTTTACTTTTCTTGTTTTGTCTTTTTCTTCTTTCTTCATTCCCCTCTTTGCAGAATATAACATGATTCTTATTTTTGTCACTCCTCAGTTGTGTAGCTCTTTCCATCTTAGTTCTACTTTTTTATCTCATTTCTTCTTCTTGTTTTTATTTCGTATATTGTGTTGATTATTCCATGTTTTCTATTCCAAGTATGTGACCTAACTAGTTCAGTAGTGTGAAGATAATATTCTCAATTGGTTTTATCTTAAGAGTGATCCAACATTTTGCGTTTTATTTTGATTTCTCTAAAAATTCTTCAAATTTTTCTAAGGAATCTCCTATTTTTAAGCCAGGTTTCGCTTTTGTATGTTAAAGTGGGTGTTACATTGCCTTTGTATTTTGGTTTTCTTTGGTGTTCTTTGTTTTTATAAAATGGGTTTTGAAGATAATTGTACAGTCTCCTTGTTTTTCAATATATTTCTACTATTATAAATATTGGTTTAGGTTTTCACGGCCTGTTTTTTAACCAAGTGTGGTCTAGATTCGGATCAAAAGAAAGTTATTAATAGCATTTTTGTAACGTTTTGCTAACGCTACCGGTCAACTACAGAGGTCCTTACTTCTCCAATATTAGATATAAACAGAAGAATTCAGCTTTGCAGGTCGTATTAAACTGGTTCAAAGTAGAACGGAATTTGCATCTTTTTGGTCATATTCAGTTTTTGTAAGGTGGCGTTTGGGTGCTCTTGTGGATTGAATTCTAGATCTTATTGAACTTCAAAGTTCTTTTGTTTCTGTTGAATTGTTCTGAACGTTTATGAATCTTAATTGTATTCTTGAATAACTGTTATGATAACCATTAAGCGTTGTTAGTAACTTGTAGCCCCCGAACAGTATTTTGTATACTTATTGCTCAGCTTATGTTCAGCTACCGCTGACTTTTCAACGTGACTCAGACGACAGTTTGCTCTATGTTGCCATCAATTACTTTGTGGTTCTTCTACATACTGTATCTAAGGTATACGGTAAATGGTGACTCCTAAAACTGGATCTCTTTCGTT
Source organism: Abscondita cerata (assembly GCA_030710515.1). Classification (NCBI taxonomy): domain Eukaryota; kingdom Metazoa; phylum Arthropoda; class Insecta; order Coleoptera; family Lampyridae; genus Abscondita; species Abscondita cerata. Next base: position 14,953 of record JALBCR010004184.1, read on the forward strand.
TTTTGTTGATCTGATGGTCTGTTAAATCTTCTTTGTTGAACTTTCCATCACCTTCCTAGTGAATACGCGTTTGCTTTAAGGCAGTTCTCAAATGTTTGAGTTGTGCCTAAAGATTATCTGATTTACAAATCTTTTAAGCTGTGTTATCAGGGTCTTGATTATTCTGTACTTTCGGCATGGGTAGTAGTTTAATAAAGTCATGCAGGTCCTTGTCCATTTGTAGGTTTTTTGTACACTATGAGATCAAGTTTGTTCTATTGTTTTTTTACCAGCTCCTCAAAAAGCCAATTCTTGTTTATTTCGGTTTCCATCGTAAACTATACGCTAGGGTGTTGCTTGTCAAAAAACTGGTTAAGCTTCTCTCTGTTGTGTTTCTAAACGACAAAGTATCATCTGTCGCTGGCAAAGAGATAAGTTATTTCATATATTTGTTTCTGTAATTGTTTATTATCTTTAATTTTATACTAGGTTTACTTTATTGTGTATCATGGACCTGCCTTGTTTAAAACGATTAATTCACTGTAGTGTAAGCATAAGCATGTTATTTATCCTTATCCTAGTAACGACATTGTATTCTTTCTTCTTGTTTTGCTATCAAACCTTCAAAAATTGATGTGCATGACTATATATTATTTTACCGGGTGGGTGCAGTTAAAAGAGGTTAATCTCATATATTATGTGATCAAGAGAGCTAAAGAATCTATACAAAATGTCATTATCTAGTTACCAGTTTTTAGGCGTTATTCACCTTTCCAAGTTTATTTAAAGTGTTTACGATAAGAAGAAAAATGTAGAACACTTTAGGATTGATTCACAATTAAGGACCAAAGGCTTCTATTAGAATTTTAAGTCCATTAATTCAAAATCTACTTACAATACCGGACAACGTTGTCTACAATAAATATGTAAAACAGTTACATAAGTCGATCCTTCGATAATTATAGCCAACTAAGTGTCAACAAAAACAGAAATCTTGAATCGCTTGCTGTAAGTTTGAAAGAGGTTGTACAATAGTAAACAAACTTCTGCATTTTTTGAAATCGTGTCGAAATAGTATCGTAATTGCAAACATTTAGCCTACATTGGAGTCATTAAGATGAAGACAATATTAATACATTTGTGACGTTAATTTTCTTCTAATCTGTTCGTTTGGACGCCGCTGGTGAGAATGCTTGAATTTTGTTGACTTTGTGAATAGTTTTGCCCTGGGAAGTTGGACAATATAAGTTACATTCGAGCATTTTGGTGACGAAATCATTTTATCCAAGGATATTTAACTTTTTAAGTTAGTTACTGTTTAAACACGTTTCAAAATAAAATGTTACTTTTCTTTTCTTTTCGATTTATGCCTTGACTGGAAAGATGAAAATCTCTAGTTCTAAAGTTTAAGGAAAATTTAATTAAATACTATTACTAAATAATATGTTATGGAAATCAGTCCCATACCAAGTTCTTAATATTTTCGGTAGATTTATTAATCTATTCTACGTTGTAAGTAGCATTTCTTAATTTTTAACCATTGTGAACTTTAGTTCTTTTCATTATCTTACACACATTTTGACGTTTTAAAATTTTTGTAGGATAATGTGGGATTGCAATAAATAACTACAAAGAAATTTGTTTAATCATGATTCAATAATTGAGAGATAACAAGATAACATTAACATTACTTTGGGAGGCTGTTCTACTTGTGGCTACCCGGCTATTTGTCCAATAAGATGCCCATCAAAGATAAAGTGATTGACCCCTTGATTTATCTAGATATCCAGCTGAAGACATCTTTGTTCTTGTTTCGCTTTTCTACATGTTTATGTTACTACTTATTTGTTTTGGAATTACAAACCGACTACTCTTAACGCCTTTTTTATTAATTTCTCTGGCTCCTACCATACACTATAGTCGTAACGTTTATGTATCACACACATATCGAAGATTTTAGTTCTGAGATGTTGTGAGATATTAGTATACAGGGTGTCCAGAAACTCTCCTGACAAACAAAAACCGGAGATTCCTCAGATAATTTTAAGACAATTTAACCCAATTCACCTAGTCCGAAAATGTTTCCTAAGGGAGCTAGAGCTCTTTGAAGATGGCGCCTTGTAAATAGTTTTTTTTAAATACCTCCAGAACGCTTCTACTTAAAAAAGCAAAAACTGGTATGTTTGTTTAGCCTTCAGAGATGAATTGATTCCATTAATTGCGAATTTCTAGTACCGGTCATAGACCTCCGTTTTGGGTAGGTCAACGGTTATTTTAAAGCATAACTTTTTTTCTTTAACTTTTAAGCATTTGTGACACTAGATTATTAAATTTTCAGGTATTCTAGTACTAAAAGGTACTCTTATTTTAAGTCATTAGGATACACCGTTTTCTAGAAATATGGATTTGAAAATTTTTTTTCTCATTAAAGTTAAATTTATATTTTTGCACTAGTTGGCTCTGAAGTGCCATCTTCAAAGAGCTTTAGCTCCCTTAGGAAGCATTTTCGGACTAGGTGAATTGGGTTAAATTGTCTTAAAATTATTTGAGGAATCTCCGGTCTTCGTTTGTCAGGAGAGTTTCTGGACACCTTGTATAGCTTAGTTTTCCAAACGCCGCTCAACTCATTCTTATTCTTCTGGTAACTTCTGCCGTTTGATGTTTTTATTTGGTCGAATGTCTTGCCCTAGGTAGATGTAGCTGTTCACTCGTTCAAATATTTCATCGTCTACTTTCACCGGTCTTTTATCTTCCGTGTTCGTCATCACCTTTGTTTTATTCTTATTAATTTTTAGGCTAAATATTTTTAATGTGTGCATAGTTCTTGTAGCATGTCTTGTAGGTCCTCCTTTGTTATCAGCGATAACCACCACGTCATCTGCAAATTTGAGATAAATACCTTTGTTTTCTAATTAAGTACTCGAATACATCTTGGAGAGCTGTTGTAAAGAGTTTTGGCGATATTGTGTCGCCTTGTTGCACTCCTTTTGTAATTGGTAATGGATTTGTATCTTTGTGAACTCGGATTACCGTTGTGCTATGGGCATAGACGTTTTCAATCAATTAAATATATTTGTAGTCTATTCCACTATTCTGCAAAGTTTGTTCCACTGCCCAGATTTCTACACTATCAAAAGCTTTTTTGTAATCCACAAATACCAGGTATAATGGTAGATTGTATTCCGTTACCTTTTTATTAGAATTCTTATTGTGTGCAGATAATCGCATGTACCATATCCGGCTTTAAATCCTGTTTGTTTTTTGGCTGGTAAACAGAAATTTATACAGCTGGGATATGAGTGATATAGATCTGCAGTTTTCAAATCTCGCTTTGTCTCCTTTTTAAAAAACATTATTGTGATCGCGTTCTTCCATTCTTTGGGGGATATCTCCGTCATTTAGGCATCTGTTTATCAGATTAGTAATTTCTCTTAAAGTTTATTGTCCACTTTCTTTAATCATTTCTACCAAGACTCCGTCTTCCCGGGTGCTTTGTTTTGTTCTTGTTTGTCCATTTCTGGCATTTTTTTTGAGTTTACGTTTATTATTTTCTGCTGAAGGTTTGTTTTTATTTTATTCGTCGGCATCACTTTTGCTTTGTATATTTTTTCTTGTTTTAGCCTTATTAGTTTCTTCGTATTATTGCTGAATGTTTCTTCTCTTTTTTTCCTTTTACTTGCCGTCTTGAGGACTGCTTTTGGATAGATAATACCAGAGATTTGTTAATTTTGTCGATCGTGCCCGTTCGCAGTATTGCATCATGGTGGTCGAGTTGCTTTTCCAGCTTTATTTGGTATTCGGTATTTTTTTTTTTAGTTTTTGTTTATTTATGTGTTTCGTAGTCTTATTAAATTTCTTTGCTCTTGTCAGGTTTTTATTTATACATATTTCCGCCCTTACCATCCTGTGGTCGCTTACTGTGGTAAATTTGTTCAACACATCTACATTTGTCATTATGTCTCTTTTGGATGTTAGTATAAAATTTATTTGATTTTTGTTTTGCCATTGGGACTGAGCCATGTCCATAGTTTTGTTTTTTCTTTTTAAAGAAGGTGTTCATAGCATACGGTTTTTCTTTCTTTAAGAGCTCCATAAGTTTTTTTTCCTTTTGTTCCTGATGCCCAGGCCGAAGTTTCCTATTTTACTTTCTGCTTGATATTGTTTTCCTCCAATCTTGGCGTTGAAATCTCCGATCACTATAGTCCTTGTTGTAGGGTTCTCTTCTATTTCTTGTGATACTTCATCATAGAATTTATGTACTTCGTCATCTTTATGTGTTGTTGTTGACGGGCATATCTGAATGATTTTCAGGGTGTAATCTTTGTTTATTAATACAACTATGTATGCCACTCGATTGGAAAGTCCGTTAAATGTTTTATATTTGGTATTATGCGTTGGTTAATTATAAAGACTACTTTTTCTTTGCTGGATTCTTTGTTTCCTTTGTGATACAGAATGTTTTCGAATCCTAGCTGTGCGTATTCTTCGCCTGTTCTTCGCACTTCTGCTTGCCATCCACGTCCCATTTTATTTTGTCTAGTTGGTCTTTCAGCTTATTCAGGCGGTCTTCTCCTTGCATAGTTCTAATATTATATGTGGCTATTTTAGTTCGGATTGCTTTAGATATATAGTTTCTTTGTTCCTTTAAATGGCATTTAAATGTGTGCTACCGGTACTAACGTACGGGGTTTAGACATGAGTGTTCACAAACAAAAATGTGAACAAGATTTGTAAAACACATAAATCAATGGATAAAGCTATGTTTGGAATATCTCTAAAAGACCGTATTACCAACAAAACTATAAGAGAAATTACACAAGTAAAGAAGGCTGTAAGAACCGTGGCACAACTAAAATGAAGATGGGCCGGACATAATGCGAGAAATACAAGAAGATGGAACATGTCTATAAATTACTAGAGATCATGCATAGGGGGTAGAAGTAAGGGCAGAACAAAAATCCGTTGGAGAGATGATATAAAGTGAGTGGGCGGTTTCCGATGGAATAGAATGGTTGAAAATAGAGAAAGATGGAAAGCGTTGAAAAAGGCCTATGTTCAAAGTTGGACGGAAAGAGGCTAGAAATAAGAAATAGCTGCCTTTAGGCAGCTTTAGCTAAACTAAAAGCCCGGCATGCGTTTCTCTCTTTTTTTATAGATTTTAGTAGATTTACGCGGAGATTTTTTCTTTTGGCTGTTACTCAGCAAAAACTTGATGATCTAGAATAGGAAACCTACCTGCAACTGGGCATTACTAACTAGAGGCTGGTTACTGTTTTGGTGCTTCCCGACTTCTTAATTTACATTTAACTAAAGGACACATTTAGAGGCCATAATTATATTAAGAAAAGTCACTTGCGGGAGCTTATTTTATCTTCTCATCGTAGTGTGCGGTTGCTCCCTTTAATACATCTGTTTGAGGACGACAACAAATTAATGTATTTTGTATATTACTTTATTGGCATGTTGAACCAGTTAAAGGAGCTATAAGAAAAATGGGTGTGCGTAACGACAATAGCGTTTGAATAATATTACGTGTAAAAGCTTTTCAAGCGTATTGTTACGTTACTTTAAATCCGTTCTAGAAGATACATGGTATTTGCAATTGCGCTTTTATTTATTTATTAATCTTGCAGTTTATGCAACGTAAATATCATGTCTCTTTGTTTCGACAAAAAGCGACAAAAAATGTTTGAAACGATTGACCAGTGACGCACTACTCCAACTGAACTGGTTTAAAATTTTCGGTAGTACTATGGTTATTTGTTAAGTGTGTAGATAGCAAACTAACCCATGAATCTATAAATGTAGGCTACACGTTGGCTCTATATGTTTGAATGTTGGCAAATACAATTTACATTCAGCCAACATTGAACCGATCACCAAACAACAACACAACGCTAATATTGTATAAAATATATTCAGCCAATACTGGCTGAATGTAGAGTTACTAACTTAGTTCATAATACAGGTTAAATTTAGAGCCAATGTTGGTCTTATATGTAGAACCAATATAAAAAATTATATGACTGGTTTTATTTACATGATCATAAATAGGTCTTGGGCATGAATCAATTGGCGCTACCTGGTGAGTGCTGCGACTTATACCTGTCATTTAGATTATTTTTTGTATTTTCTAACTTAGCTTTAATATAATTTTATTTTTATAGTGTTAATTGTGATTTTAAATGTTTTTAATTACTAAATTGCTGTTTAATTTTCCGCACTACTTGAAACCGGTAATCGGCAGGTGATCGTAACCTTTTTGACAAACACTCTTTGGCACTTAGACACCCGCACTTAATTTTATGTTTAATCACTGTTTATTTTTCTAACCTAAAAACTAACTAAAAAGTTTTTGATTTTTAAGATTTTAGGAAAGTACCCATCTTTAATATCTATATGTTAATGTAGTCATGCTTACATTTATTATAGATGTCTCGAGCTTGTTACCTCGATTTGGGTGGAAAATTATTTTTTTTACGCGTAAATGATTTTGGCTTTGTTGAAATACTTGTTTGTAGTGGAATGTATTATAGTTTCGGTCTCTTTTATTGGTATTGAGAGAACACGTATGTTTTCGTAATAAGTAATCTTTGTATGTGTTGTTAGTTGATTATATTAAATCAGTTGTAGTGTCGTGAAACTTCTTATCTTTCGTTTCTCATAATTAAATTTCTAAGAAGTGTATAGTCAATAGTTTTATCACGGTTTTCGTAGAATCAAACCCCGTTTATTTTGCTGAATTAATAAACTCGTTGTTTGTTCTATGGAAGATAGTTTGAATTTTGTTGCCCTTATTAACTAAATTGAATACTTGTTTTGTCTAAGTAAATTGCGTCCCACTGTTGAAATTTTGAATTGACAATTTGTTCGTCTTTCTGATAACTGTAGCCTGTTACTTTTGTAAAGTTCTACTGTGCAACCAAAAATTAAAAAAGAAGGGACACCTTTGAATCCGGTGGTACAATGTAACCAAGACAGCATGTGCGCCATTTCAGAGAATTAAATACTGTTAGTTAACAATTGCCTAGTAATACGCGTATCAGTGATTCGCTTTTGAAAAATTAAAATTGGTTCTGTACACAAGAAATACTAAGGTTCACAATAACTTGGAAACGAGTTCGCAAAAATTAAGAAGGAAAGTTCCGTTGATTAAACAAAATCAAACGACGGCGACGCTTTACGGACAATGTAAATTTCTTAACACCGGCGAACTATATTCAATATTGTTTAATGCATTTTATCTATTAAATTTTGAGTAACAACATTGTTCTTGTGAAAGAACTTGAGTATACGACAACCCCTTTGGTAGTTTTGGTGTAAACTTTAAAACGGATTAGTTGATGCATTAGAAGGAAACAAAACAATTGCAAGTCACTTGATGGTTATTTTGCAGATCTACCGTGTCTATAGTGGTTTCGTGTGCGGTGGCGAATATCCAAATAAAATAGGACCTTCTTGCGGATTTTAGTTTTAATTTGATGGTATTTTTATTGTGTTGTTGTTTTGAACAAACAGTCTGAGACGGGTTTGTAAAGTTAAAATTAATGCCATGTTTAAGTATTATAATTTAATTTAAACCACTGTGTTATTTTGGTTCTAAATCTATTTTTTGTTGGTTTTGTATTTTTGTCTGTTTATTATTTATTATTATTTATTATTAATGTAAAAAATAATACGAGCATACATGACTAGTTTTATATTTTGAATTTCAATAGAAAACCGGACGTAATTTATGTTTCCTTTTTTTTTAACCTGTTTACGTTTGTCCCTGACTTTTAGTGAGCATTTGTTATATACTTAAGAAAGGGCAGCATAGTTACAATTCCAATTTTGACTTGTGATAAAACTTTTAGTCTTAATTATAAATTTAGGTAACTTAGAGGCAGTTTTTGTATGACCTACCTCTCGCCGATGAGTTAGTTTGGGCACTTTGTTGCAGTTTTATTTTATACACCAAATAAAACGTGTGTCTTGAGCAATATGTCACATGAAATATAAATTTAGGGCACGTATGTCGCGATTAATACGTTACAACAAAAATCATATTTGGCGCGAATTTTGCAAATAGTTGAAATGCGTTAACAGATTTTCAATAACATTTGGTTAAGTTATTTTTGTCTAAACCTACCGTAAGTACTCGTTTTTTTGTACAAATTTTAAATGCCAGGTGGAATCCTTTTAAACTTTAAGTTTCTTACTTGTTGCGTCTTTTATTTCGTCTCTGGATAACTTTCTGAGTTGTTTGAGTGGCCGATTAAAATATTCCTTTTTCGACGAAATACCGCACCACGGGTAACGGCGTTAGACAACTGGAGGCAATCTGTGGGTATACATTGGGGTTTACACGAGGGAGCCTAACGCCTTCCAGTTCTCTTCAAACACCATTCCTAAGAAAAATCTTGTGTGTACAATTAAGAAACTGTCAATATCGTTGCCAACCGAAAATCCTACTCTCGGGACTTCGTTCACATAAAATACAGCTAAGTTTTAGTATTTAAGTTATCGTATTTATTGCTAGTGAGTGTGAAGCTCATGTATATACGACAAAAACGGCGTTAAGTTTTAGTTTTAAGTAAAACTATATTCAGTGGTACACTCAACAACCGGCTTGTGCGCTTGAATTTAAACGGTTGTCACGAAATCAAAACGCCTTTTGGGTTTGCGGGAGGTACTTACCCCGTTAGATAAGTTACTTTAAGCGTCAGTGTTGTTGCATGTTCGACCATATAAATTATACATCGACTGTTCCTATCAGTTAGTACTCAATTTAAACATTAACACTACGATAGGTGTTTGTGAAACTTACTTGTATATTCGGTGCGTTATTCGTATAGATTGCTTATTATTAAGCAAAACTACTGCTTAAGGATACGTGACGACATCCGACAGCCTTTCTCCTACTCATTCTTTTGTTATTATAGAAATTCTATACTGTCTGTCTTCCTTTTATCGTTATATGTTATTGTCAATTGTTCGACCTGGTGTATCTCGTATTAGGATTAAGTAAAACCTTTTGATCTCTTGTTGGTCGGTTTTATTTGTCTCTCTTACCTAGCAAGTGGCGCCTTGTTAGGACAGCGGTTTAATTCTTCGACTTTTCTAAGGAACCCCTACTCTACGACGACGCTGGAAAGATGCTGTTTTTCCTAAACAACTTATTTCTGCCAACCTACTACGACACACCGATCTGTACTTATTTCTCCTTTTAGTGTCATCTATGTTATTTTAGAATTTTCATGTTGTAACAAGCTACTAATATATTTGGTAATATTAGACCAATATAATTTTTAATGATGAATTAATATAACTTATCAATATTTGTACAATATTGCACTTTGTTTTATTCACATATTGCTCTAAGATTGAACAGTATATTTATTAATTATTTATTAGATTGGGATCACCGATATTAGGTGGCAGAGAGTAGCTTTTTTTATTGGAATAAATGTTTAGTTTGTTAAAAGATTTCCATACATCTCGGCGATCGCATGATTTAAATGATGAACTTAAGAAACAGTTTTTTCCATTTTAACTGCAAAATTAACGTAATTTCTGAGTTGCTTATAGAAATTCCAGTCAACCAAAGCAGATGTTTTTTAAATTTTTTTATAAGCTTTATCGCGCAAGGATATCATCAACTTTATGTTATCGGTGATCCATGGTTCAAATGGTTTATGGAACTTTCGGATAATAAATGGTGCATGCATGTCAAATAAAGTGCCATATTATTATGGAAAAATCCAAATTTATCATCTATATTATTAATGTCAAAATATGATACCAACAAATAGCATAAAGATCGTGAAGAAAATATTCGCAATTAATATTTGTTAAATTCCTAAACGTACGCAGAATACAGACACGCACTGGAATCTGTATCGAAATATTGCAGTAAACAAGGGCATGGTCCGCAATATTGTACACAACAAGTACCCCAGAGTCGTCAACAGGTGCATCGACAAGACAAAAATTAGATCAATGAGGGTAGAAGAAAATTCTGTGATTCTAGTGGGTTGTATAATGATTTGTATTAAATTAAATAATTTAATTAAAGTATTAAGTCTATTAAACAGATAACTGTCATGTTTTTTAAAGCATCAATATTGAAATCTCCAAGGCAAAAAAATTTCATCCGAATAAAGATTAATAATTGAAAGTGATTCTTCGAATTTTTCAAAAAAATTTGAAAGATTGCGACTAGGGCGATAAATAATTCCAATGCTAAATGTTTTATTATTAATTAAAATTTTTCACCAAAGTTCTTCCACGCCATCATTAATTTCGCTAATAGCAACTGATACATTATAAATATTTTTAACGTATACACCAACTTCGCCGCCACGATCGGTTCTACAAACATGGAAAAATTTATAATTATTGATATATATGTTATCGACACAAAAAATCTGGTGTAATCTAAGTTTCCGTTATACCCTAGGAGATCGTAATCATTACAGTAAAAAATTTCACTAATACCATTAAAATGAGCAAGAATCGACCTTACATTGACATGAGCAAGTCTAAGAGACATACCTAATAAATCACTTTTCTAATGTTCATTAAAATTTAGATTTAAAATATATACGTAGAAAATAACTTAAGGGGTAAGCAGAAAGTTAGTGCAGAAAGTTAGTTGAAGTTACATTTGAAATAAAGAAAAAAAAATGTAAACGAACACTTTAATCAGTAGCAAGTGATCAAGCGCAAAAAGAAAACAACGAATACGTTAACAAGTACGAGATCAAGAGTAGGTATGCTAAACCTAAGAGAATTTTATATGACTGTGCTAGATATAAAAACTGAAAAGGAAAAACATGTTGCTATCTATCAAATACAAAAAAAAAATAAAAAAAATTAGGGTAACATAACATTGGCACATTAGATAATTAATAATAATTATAATATATATATACAGAGTGCCCATAATCTATCTCATAACATGGGTAACTTTCTTAATATGCAAAATAGGTAATAGGTTAAATTAGGAAAGTTGGGCAGAATTACAAGCAAAATGTTAAACTTTTTCAAATTTGACATATGTCTTCAACTTTTGAAATTTTGTGAAAAACTGAAAACAGTCGATTTTTTAATGTTGTCCTGTTCCACTACTACTTACTTTAGAACTGAACTAAAAATGACATCTTATACATATTTTTACGTAGAATTCGATAAAATTACTCAAAATGTCATAACCCTCTTGATTTTCGAGATATAACACAAACTTACATTTTTTAAATGGCAATCATAGTTGGCTGTGATCTTATTAAATAGCTTTTGTTTTTGCGATTTCATTGATATAAGGTTCGATATAGTTTACTCTTACATTTTTTTTGTAAATGCTAAAAGTAGTTTATTGATACAATTAAGCTGCAAAATAATACACAGGCAGGCTATGGAAACAAATGCTTCAAACAAAACCTGTTGAAACAAAAGCCTGTGTCGTCAACTAAATAATTTGATTTACATAAGTAAGTTGTATTATTCACGGTGATTTATTTTAAAAACATAAAATTCTCAAAATAAACAATGTATTCAAATAAAGAGAGAAACGACATGCTTTTTGTTATTATACTAGCAACAGAAATAGTAATGAAGCCAGTGAAATGTATTTGCAAAGATATATAGAAAGAAGACAACCAGATAAAAGACTTTTTCCAAACTGGAAAATAATTTAAAACTATACGGATCATTTATGAAACCAAAAGCTAAGCAAAAGTTTAATCAAGAAGACGAAGAAAGAGTTTTGGCATATGTAAATTATAAACCAAAAACATCTACCCGTGAAATTGCAAGTGAGTGTGGTACTTCTACAGAAAAAAGCTCGTTTAATTTTAAAACAAAATCGATTCAAGCCGTATAAATTTCATATCGGCAACACCTTGTATCCAGCCGACTCAGAGAGAAGATTAAATTACGCTCGATGGTTTTAAGAGAAACTGACAACGATCCATATTTCTCGCGCAGAATTTTATTTACTGATGAGGCAAAATTTACCAATAACGGTGTATTTAATAGACATAATAATAACTATTGGTCTGAGAACAACCCTCATGTTACTGTTGAGACAGAGATCAACATATTTTTTCAATAAATGTGTGGTGTGGCATCCTCGGTAGCAGAATAATTGGTCCGTTCTTTTACAATTACCATTTAAATGGAAGGCGATATTTAGAATTTCTTCAAAATGACTTGGAAGACATGTTAGATGAACTGCCATTAAATGTGGTACAAAATCTTACTCATTTCCAACATGATGGTGCTCCTGCTCATAATTTTAGAGCTGTTTCTGAATATCTTTCCGAACGTTTTCCGAGCTGGATCGGTAATTCAGGTCCTATTAATTGGCCGGCAAGAACACCTGATATCACACCTCTCGATTTTTTCTTGTGGGGAACCGTTAAAGACAGGGTGTACAAAGAAAACCCAATAATGTAGAAGAATTAAAAGATAGAATTAGGTTGATTATTAGAAGAATTCGTCCTCGCAGTTTGGAAAAGTGCATAGAGATGGTTAGAAGATGTCAAATGTGCATATTGGTTAACAGGGGGCCATTTCAAACATTTAATATGAACTTTTATGTCTTTTGTACATTATTGAAATAGAACATAATTACAAACCATTAATAGTACCTACTTGTGGTATTATATTGTCAATATAAATTTTGTTTCAAGTTTAACTAACTTGTAAATCATTTTGTTCCTTAATGGTATCTACAACACAATTTTGGGCATTTAAATAGAAATACAAGAGTAAAGTATATCGAACCTTATATCAATGAAATCGCAAAAACAAAAGCTATTTAATAAGATCACAGCCAACTATGATTGTCATTTAAAAAATGTAAGTTTGTGTTATATCTCGAAAATCAAGAGGGCTATGACATTTTGAGTAATTTTATCGAATTCTACGTAAAAATATGTATAAGATGTCATTTTAGTTCAGTTTTAAAGTAAGTAGTAGTGGAACAGGACAACATTAAAAAAATCGACTATTTTCAGTTTTTTTCACAAAATTTCAAAAGTTGAAGACATATGTCAAATTTGAAAAAGTTTAACATTTTGCTTGTAATTCTGCCCAACTTTCCTAATTTAACCTATTACCTATTTTGCATATTAAGAAAGTTACCCATGTTATGAGATAGATTATGGGCACCCTGTATATATATATATATATATATATATATATATATATATATATATTGCTGCGTTATTCGTATAGATTGCTTATTATTAAGCAAGACTACTGCTTAAGGATACGTGACGACATTCGACAGCCTTTCTCCTACTCATTCTTTTGTTATTATAGAAATTTGCGTGTTGCGACTTTCGGTACCTTCCTAAATCATGCTCAGTAGTTCACTGTTTAAAGCTCTAAAGTATAGTTAACATATAATAAATTTTATTGCTCAATTGATGTCTGTGACCGATGTTAGTATTTGCGGAATAAAATATAAGTGACTATTAATGTTTGAATTGCAATACTAGTTAACCAATATTGGAGATGGCTTTAGGAAATTATGAGAAAGAACAAGAAAGGTTAATGCGGATGTGGAAAGAATTAGAGAATGAACCGGATGTTGGGGAGACAATTGATGATTGCGATAATCTAACAGATGGTGAGATGGAAATTATCGACACTGATACAAGCTCTGAGCAAGATTTTGATAATGAGAATGAAAACGTTGTAGCCATTGCACCGGAAAGCACTTCCAATACATTCCCATGTTTTTATGGAAAAGACGGTATTACTAAATGGCGAAAACATGGTATCAATCAATCAGCTATTCGAACACGTTATCAAAATATTGTAACACAACTACCTGGTGTCAAGGGGATTGCACGTGAAAAAAAAATTCGTTAAATATTTGGAGTTTATTTATCACAGAGGACATGTTGGAGAGAACCGTAGAGTGTACAAATAAGTACATACATTTGATGTCATACGACTCATCGTACAGAACCGCCAAAGCAACGGATGTAATCGAAATAAAAGCGTTAATAGGTCTTCTCTACATATCTGGTGTGACAAAAGTAATCGCCAAAATGCAACCGATTTGTTTAGAACAAATGGACTGTCAATGGAGATTTATCGGTTAACTATGTCCTTGGAGAGATTTAGATTTCTTTTGCGAAACATACGTTTCGACGACAAAACTACACGAAAAGAGCGTGCTCAGTTTGACAAGATGGCACCTATTCGCGAATACTTTGACAGTTTTACGGCAAATTTACCTAAACATTATTCATTATCTTCATTTACAACGGTAGATGAGATGCTACAAGGATTCCGGGGCAGGTGTAGTTTTAGAGTGTACATGCCAAATAAACCCCGAAAATATGGTGTAAAAGTGTACGCATTGGTTGACGCTAAAATGTACTATACAAGTTCAATGGAAGTGTACTTGGGAAAACAACCTAAAGGTCCCTACTACCTTGATACATCAAATATCGCATTAGTGCCTCGATTGTGTCGACCAATTTTAGGAACTAAACGAAATGTAACCATAGACAATTTCTTTACTTTAATGGAATTGGCAGAGACGCTGTTGAAGGACAATAAATTAACTATAATTGGAACACTGAGAAAAATAAAAGACACATCCCACCTACACTAGTAAACGTTCAACGTCCAGAGCATACCAGCATGTTTGCTTTTCAAGACCACGCTACTCTAGTTTCTTACATTCCGAGGAAGAACAAAAATGTTTTACTATTATCGACAATGCATTTTTCTGATACCATAGACCAATCTACTGGAAAACCTGAAATTATTTGTGATTATAACAGCACTAAAGGTGGAGTTGACGTTGTGGACAAACTGTCCGAATCATACAATTGCGCCAGAGCTACTTGTCGCTGGCCAATGGTTTTATTTTATTGCACACTGAATGTAGCAGGTATAAATGCATACATTATTTTAAATCAAATAATAATATAACTGGAAGTAACGTAAGTAAAAAGGCTTTTCTAGAAAATCTAGGATTTGATTTGTTAAATGACCATATAAGACGCCGAGCAGTACAAGGAAATGTACCTAGAACAATTCGCTCTAGATTGTCGGAAATGTTAAGTATCCCGGAAAAATCCCATGAACCATTAGGCAGTATTTATGGTAGATGCAGCTACTGTTCCAGCAAAAAACAGAAAGACAAAATATAGTTGCTACCGTTGCCGTAGATATATGTGTTTGGAACACATAACCTCCATATGCAGAGAATGTAGCATGCCTCAAGAGTAAATATTTTTATTACCTTATTATTAACGTAGTTAGTTTAAAATATTGTTTAAAATAATTTTACTTTGTTTTATTTATTATAATGTTCTTTTCATTACTTTTACTATGATTTTGGTCATTTGCTACTTTAACATATGATTTTGTTGGACATTGTTTTTTTTTCAATTGCAATAGATTTTTTAATAAACGTGTGTATTCAGTAAACAAATTTTTTATTAAAATCGTTCTAAAACGAAGATACACTACTGAGAAGCAAAAATTATTTAACGGTCTTAGGGACCGATGTTAGCGACTATGTCTTATCAAGCCATGTTAGTAACGGAGGGTTAAGTAGGTGGCTACCTATATAGTTTTGAAAGTCTTTGACTACATCTCCACGAAACATCTTCGCCACGTATTTCGCGACGTTTGGGTTAAGAGTAGGTTTTCCAAACTGTTTTGTAATTAAATTTTCTATGTTTTCTATCAACATACCTTTGACCTATTCAAACAAATGACAATATTTTAACAAACAAAACTAAATTTAACATTTTAAAATTGTCAGATAATAGTAAATTTTAAGTAGCTTGGGACCATGGCCAACCAACTACATGAAACTAAAAGAAATTTTACTAAAACCCCAAAATTATCGTAAAAGTTATTGTAACAATCGTTCAGATAAAGTCTTAAATCTCAAATATGACGTGACAAAATTAATTGTAAGAATGTAATCAAAATACGTAGTACATGGATAAACAAACAAAAATGTAAATGCAGTACTAATTTAATTTATTAACTAATGGGAAGCTTTAAAATGCTTCAGAAGAATTAAAGAAGCTGGACATTAAGTGGTTACTAAGTTGTTCTATAGAAATAACGCAAAAATCAATAACATCCGCAATTCTACAGCAAATGCACTTATCGTTAGACGGTTATGTGTGCAAGAGCGGCACTTGATAGGCGCGGACTTTTATTACTAACCGTTTTCAGCACTACATTGAAATTACAACCCGTTTTCCATAATAAGAATTTGTTTTGTAACATTAATGTTTTCACTGCTCTAAACCTAATTGTAATCGTATAATATCAAAATAATTTAAATTTAACGAAAATTATACAAATTTATTGAATTCTAGTACGAGTTTTACGAAGTGTTAGCGGATAACGCATAAACAATCCTAAGCAAATATGAAATA
Organism: Abscondita cerata; assembly: GCA_030710515.1. NCBI lineage: Eukaryota > Metazoa > Arthropoda > Insecta > Coleoptera > Lampyridae > Abscondita > Abscondita cerata. The sequence continues at coordinate 31,344 of JALBCR010004184.1, forward strand.
ACGGCCGCTTTGGTTGTAATCTAGGAAATGTCAATAATCAATATCGAAATAAATCAAATTGGCAATTATGGTGTCCATATCATCCCAAGGGTATTACACCGTTGCCATGTTTAGTAATAAATGTACACGCACGTACCCTTTAAGATTTGATTTGTATCCAACAATACATAAATTTGCATATATCGAACGGCCACGGTTTTTAATTATTTTTAAATTAAAAGTTCGTTTTATTTAGAAACCGCAATTTAATTGATTTGTACCCCGATGCGGTAACGTTTATGAGTGCACCAAAAAGTAAAGCTTTTCCATTTTTAATTGTCCAAAACAAAAATTAAACCTTTCGTATATATTTTGTTTACTCATTTAACATATCAAACAATGTTTTACATTAAACCGTTTGTTGGTAGATAGTTTTACGTAATTGCCGAAACATGGATAGACAATGCTAATATTTGAAGTAGCGTTTAAAGCTATATTAGCGCCCAACGATGTTATCTTATCGAATCCGTTATAGCATCGTTTGACTTTCAATTGATCTTGAATGTTTAACAAACTATTTATTTTAAATTATTGTAAGAAAATCTATAACAAAAAAATTAAAGACAAAATATACGATTTAAATAAATTAAGCTGAAACAACAACAAGCAATGGTATTAGAAGAAATAAATTTTACTGACTTAAAACAATCAATAATTAAATGATACTACGTAATTATAAAGCATTTGATACACTAAGTATCCTTTGAATACGTCGATTTCATCAAAAAAAAAACAATTTTTTTATATTTTACAGCTATTCCCACTTATTTCTGTAGACTTGTGTTTGAGCTACCCTACACTGAGGAGTTTCAAATTAGGCGAATAGTGGGTATGTAGTAGGGTGGGTCACAAAATTTTTTTTCTATTTTTGTAAGGGGCACAGCGATAAAAGGGTGCTAAATGGTGTCAAAATAACCTGTATGAAATATTATTACATTTTGACAAGTCTAACTGCCTCCGGATTGATGTCAAAGTTTTCGAATTTTTGTTTTTTAAAGTGTGTATACTGTATAATGTTCTTTGATAAACAAAAATAGGTTTCAAATGTTGCAAAGGCCTTAGGGGAACATATTTCAAGGTCAAGACACGTTTGCTCATTGTAAGTGTGTGTGTGCGGGGAGGGGAGGTAGGGGGTTAGAAGCGTCGATTTATTCGTGGCGCGCCGCCAGCAATTCCTTACCAATGTGCGTTTCCTTTATCGTTCCAGTTAATAACGAGGAAGGTTGTGTTGCTTTCGTTTGCGCATTTTTATTATGGATCGTACTCGTGCAAAATTTAATTGTCCGTTGTTTGGTGCTTCAAGTGATATTAAAGGTAATGTGTTACCAACCTACGAAGATGTTATGAAGTTCTATGAGTGGAACCGGCATAAGATAAAATTTGATAATGAAACTAAGAAAGAACTCACGTATAAGGAAATAGAGGACATTGTGGTGACAAAATTAATTGCTTCCATTCCTACTGTCCAACATAAAAGAGTGAAAGCGATGTTAATGGCGTATCATCTGAAATGCAAAAATATTCTAAAATCTCACCCTAAAATACCAGAAAAGAAATTAGAAGAGTTTCGCCGTACCAGTAAAGAATTGTTTGACATTTCATCCTGTAAGTGTAAGAACATCGATGAGTGCAATTGTCCTAAAGACAAAAAGTACCTTTCAGAGAGCAAAGCTTCCTAATCGACCAACGAACCATTAGAAGAATGGTGATTGGATCCTTAGATCTTGCTACAACGAATAAAATAACAAAGACTTTGAAAAGGAAAAGACAAAGGCAAAAATCACAGTTGCAGCCTCAAAATAAAAGCACAGAGAAGCTCATTGTGTCGACTTCTTCTGATTCTAGTCAATCGGACCAAGACGACGACGAGGGCGATTTATTCCAGCCATATTCCCATTCACAAGCCTCAACGTCGGCGGCTACTGCAGATAAGCCTGCAGCTACTACAAACATTACAGTAGACTACGCTTTATTATCAAGAACATGTGATCGATTCGGAGTATCAGACAGGGCTGGGGCAGCTATTGCTTCAGCAGTTCTTAACGCTTCCAGTTCAGAAATTATTGATAAAAATAAGCTTCGCAGGAAACGCAAAATAGCACGAAAATTAGCAGCAGAAGAAGACAAAACCCTACAAATACCTGCTTTATACTTCGACGGACGGAAAGATAAAACTTTAGTTATAACAAAAAGGACGGAAAAATGTATAGACACAACATTCTTGAAGAGCATATTTCATTGATAATGGAACCTAAGTCAAAGTTCTTGGGTCATATTGCACCAGAGGTTGGCACATCTAAATGCATAGTACAAGCAATTACCGATTTCTTCATGGATGCAGAATTTTCAATGGAATATTTGCTGGCAGTTGGGTGCGATGGAACAAACGTGAACGTAGGTAAAATGCTGGTATCATTCGTCTGCTTGAAAAGAGGTTAGATAAACTTTTACAGTGGATTATCTGCCTCCTTCATATGAATGAATTACCCTTCCGCCACTTGTTTCAATATATTGATGGCAGCACTTCGGGACCCAATACATTTTCAGGGACAATCGGCAAAGATCTAGAAAACTGTGAAAAAGGTCAGTTGTTTCGTTTCAACCTATTTTGGCAGAGTTATCCGAGTTTCCTGCTGAAGGCATTAGCACAGACCAAAAATATTTGTGCAAAATAGTCGCAGCGGTTTCCACAGGCATATTTCCTAAGGATTTAGAAAACAAATCGCCAGGCAAAATGTCTCATGCCCGATGGTTAACTCGCGCTAATCGAATTCTACGTTTGTACGTTTCGATGGAATCGCCTTCAGAAAATTTGATAATTCTTGCAACGTATGTCGTAAAGGTTTACGCTTTAACCTGGTTTGCTATCAAAAGCATCCTTCCTGTAAAATGGAGCCCGGCACCTGTTCAAACTCATCGCTGCATCTAGATATTTGCCCAAAGAACTGAAAGAGATAATAGATCCAGTAATTCAAAGAAACAGTTACTTCGCACATCCTGAAAATTTATTGCTCGCAATGCTGACAGACCCTGAACCGCACATTCGTCAACTGGCAGCCTGTCGCATTTTGAAAGCTCGCAGGACTCAAGAAAATAAACTTTGACGTTTCCAGGTTCCTACTATAAACATGGATGCTTTATCTTACACCGATCTTATTGACTGGCAGGAGAGTATAACTGAACCACCAATATTGAAATCGATAACTGACGAAGATATCCAATTGTTTGTCATCCAAAAAGGAGAAGGAGAACTCCCTATGCTACAACTGCCATGTCACACTCAAGCGGTTAAAAGGGCGGTCAAGACGGTGACAGAAGCTTCAGGCACATTGTGCACTAAATCTGAAAGAGAAGGTTTCATAAAATTCCAGATAGAGTCTCGAAAAGCCATGCCAAAATTTGATAGCAAGAAGGATTTTTATGCTAATTGAAACATTATTATAACAATTTTATTTTTTGTAAAATTTTTCTTGTAATAAACAAATGTTACTCAAACATTTTTAATTTGTTTTAAAAAGACAGACACATTTTTTATACTTTTTTTTTATCCTGGATTTAACAAATAATCAAAAATAAGTGTTTTTTTACAATACATGTTATTCAAGGTCAATCCGGAGGCAGAAGATGACATCCGATTCTAATCAAATTTTATATGTGAGCTAAAGGCATCATTTGGCACCCTTTTCTTACTGTGCCAGAAAGAAATTAAGACATTCATTTTTTCTATACAACTGTGACCCACACTAGTATGTAGGTGACGCTTGCACTTCTGCATTTATCAATGGATACTGTTTTATTTGATTCTCGCGAATTTGATATATTACGTTAAAAATGATTAGCTTAGCTTTTTGCAGGGTTAAATAGTCCACAGTAGGCATCTTATATACTACAGATTTCTACAAATTATTTTAATTTCAGAATCGTCAATAAAAATGAACATGTCCAAGTAGAAATTGTAAGGGGTGGTCACAGTCTAAGAAAAAACACCCTTATTTATGATCGGGCCATAAACATTTTAATCTTCCAAGTAAATTCTTTACACTTTCTTATTTAACTTTTCACATATTAAAAATTAAAAGATTGTTTATTTCAATTATATATTGCGATGACATTTCACATTCCAGAATTGATGTTTAAAGGTAGTCTCACGATTTTTTCCATGTCAATAAACCCCAAATAAATGTGTAGAAATCGGTAGTGATCAAAAAGATTGTTGCACTTGTTAGAAATTTAACTAAAATCTTCCATGTTTCCGTTTCAGCTCCAAAAGTCGAATCCAGCACCAAATCCTAGATAAAAATAAAATTAGTAATAGTTTTAACAGAATTAGGTGTATGTTAAGGTCATTAGTCATTTAACAAAATATTAAATTAATACAATTGTGTTTGTCGGAGAAACTATGAGTATCTAACGTAAAAATAGCGTAGAAACATAAACCAAACAGTCCGAGAAAGTCAAAAACCAAAACTAGTTAAGTGAACGCTAATTGCAAGACAGGTTAAGATAACACCTGATTATTTTATAGCACTGAAAATTTATGCAAAGTGCATACAATGGGATAATAAGGAATTGTTCCCCTAATTAATTCCCACAAAAGTAAAAGCAAAACTGCGTAAAACTAGCAGCAATATAAGTTTAGTTAAAGAAAAAGAGCAGTAGATGGCGGTACAATAAGATGTTAAATTTTGTTACGGTTTATTTGTAAACACACTTAAAAAATATGCCATAGCAGTGCTAGAAGGCCTGGCCGGCAGCTCCTCTTAGTCGGAAGTGGTCGTGGGTTTATTGAGAATCGTTCGAAATAAAGGCTTCTACACTGCACGAAGAATTTATAAAACGCCACTTAAGATTACGTATAAGAGATATCTAGAGCCACTAGAACTTGTAGACACAGAAGCAAACCGTACGTGGATAGAAATATGTATATTATTATAGCGACTAGAGTTCAATTAAAACATATAGAAACACCTCGACACAACAATAGATAATATCATTGAGAATTAAACCAAATATAATTAAAAATAATAATAATTCACGAGACGGTTTAAAGACACGAATAATAATTTGAAGCACAAACGCCTTAAATAGGTTAGCGGCAAATATTGTTCAATGTATGACAACTAGTTACAGAAAGTAACTAGATCTGGGCCGATTATTTAAATAATAATAATAATAATAAACGTTTATTGGCTTTATAACACAAATCAGATGCCATAAGAAATACCAAAACAAAAAAACAAAAAAAATAAATGTTTAAATTATTAGCAAATAAATCTATATTACAAAATAAAATAAATTAAGAAGCCAAATGGTTACGGGAACAGACTAGCTGCAACAGGCAACCGTCTGATTAGCTACCAATGTAACCACACCGGAACCATAAGTATAAAGTCTGCACTTAAATCCTAGCACAGAAAAAATATTAAAATTTAAAAAAATTTTAAATTATTTAAAGAAAAGATTCCAAAACGCAACCTCAACAAAGCTTTTGCTCTAGAAAAAACAAGAAACTGATTATAAAAAAAAGCAATAAAAGCTCATGTAATATAATGGTCTGTAAATAAAAAAAAGAACTTACATTGTCAAATCTCCTCTGGATAACATTAACTTAATATTATGTTTAAATGTAGACAAAGAAGAAGTTTTAATTGTATCAGGTTTAAGTTTGTTGTAAGACATGCATATGTTATAAGAAAACAATTTCTTAAATTGTTCCAGGTTAAAAGGTGGTAAACCTAAGGCATTCTTTCTTCTAATATTAATGTTATGCACGTCTGTTCTAAATCTAATTTTATTGTACAGGTATGGCGGTGTTTTTGGTGGTCAAAATTTTATGATAAAAACATAGAGAATGAAGGACCCTTCGTTGCACCATTGACAGCCAGCCAGCAACCACTAATGTGTGAGAAATATGTTGGCGTTTTCGAATATTATAAATAAACCGTAAACAGCTGTTTTGCATCACCTGAACTTTCTTTCTATCTACATTATCCAAACACTTATTATAAACAACATCACAGTAATTAAAATTGGACAATATTAACGATTCGCAAAGGGTCTTTCTTGCAGATACATTTAAAATGTGTCGGTTAGCATAGAATAGTTTTAGAGTCGAATAAGCTTTCCTTAAAAGCATTGTTACGTGTTGTGTAAATTTACAATCAGAATCCATCAAAATTCCCAAATTGCTTATTTTAGCAACAACAGGAAGATATGTATTATTAATGTGAATATTAAAAGAGGTCTTTACGTCTGCCAAATAGAATAAGGGAGCATTTATTTGGATTAATAAAAGTTGATGCTTATTTGAAAATTTATTAAGTTTGTCGAGGTCGAAATTTATTTTATACATAGAATTTACTAAGTTGTTTACTTTAAATGAAGTACAGAGTTGTGTATCATCCGCATAGCAATGGTATTTACAATATTTAATATGTTTATAAATATTAGAAGTATAAATAATGTAAAACAAAAGGTCCCAGGATCGACCCTTATTGGCACTCCTGATTTAATGATAAGCGAGGAGAAAAATAAACCGTCTAAAGCAACAATCTGACTTCTATCCTTGAAATAATTTGAAACCAGTTGAAGAGCCACCTTCCCAAGACCTATGTAATGCAAAATAGAGATAAGCAATTTGTGGTTAAGAGTGTGAAGGCCTTGGAATAATCAACTAGAACCAGCGCGAAGACCTCACCAACATCAATAGATCGAAAAATTTCGTCCGTTACATAAAGTAATGTACCCGTGAAAGAATAACCAGAGCGTAATCCAGATTGATAGTCAGGAATGAAAGAGCTATCATTCAGGTAACGCCAAAGCTGTACAGATGCCAACTTCTCGAATATTTTAGAGAACACTGGTAATATACTAATAGGCCGAACATCTTTAAGAGCCGCGACGTTACTCTTTTTAGGTATAAATTAATTTAGCAATTTTCCAGCAGGAAGGGAAATCACCAACAGAAAATATGGTATTAATAATATGGCGCATGTAATGTAATATATGAGGACAGCACATTTAAGCATGTCAAGAGAAATGCCGTCTGACCCGGCTGCGCCCAAGAGAGAATTGATAACACGTTCGATGTCAGTTTCTGTTATGTCAACAAATTCAAAAACATCTGCAACATTTTTATGTAGATTACTAATATTCAAAAAAGTTGCTTTTTTATTGGAATAAATGTTTAGTTTATTAAAAGATTTTCATACATCTCCGCGACCGCATGATTTAAATGCTAAACTTAAGAAACTCTTTTCTCTATTTTAACTGCAAAATTAACGTACTTTCTGAGTTACTTATAGAAATTCCAGTCAACCAAAGCAGATGTTTTTTTGAATTTTTATAATCTTTATCGCGCAAGGATATCATAAACTTTATGTTATCGGTGATCCATGGTTTAAATGGTTTATGGAACTTGCTAAACTCACGGCTGCAGTACGTATACATAGAACGCGACAAAATTTATGAATAACATGCATAAAAGAATTAACTTAGCTTGTATAAATAAGAAGTCTTCGGTGTTCGACAGTTAATCGGCAGATGTGACAGCTCCCGTATCCAAATCTAATATTTTATTATATAATAAAGAAAGGAGAAACTAAAATCGGCTCCGTTGAAAACAGTTACTGGGTTGCCCACAAAAAAACAGATAACAGGCTTATCTTGGGTGGTGTCTTTGACCAGAAGGCGGTCCCAAGGTAGGTTGAAATTCTAACGTTGGTAATAATACCAGACCCATTTCAATATTTTATAATTTTGGATTATTATCCTTGCCAGCATCACCAGAATTAAAGATCCATTAATTACCTAAAACGGAGTTTCCAGTGACCAGCAGTAGAAGCTAAAAGAAAAAACTTACAAAAATAAAAAAAGTGGTTGTAATTATTAAGTACTTACACAGGAACAGTAATCGAAGACTTATTCCCTAATTTAAATAGGATGATTTTACATTAATTAATATTACAAAGCACATGTCTAATTATTCAATTTTTAGGCAAACTTTTTCATGTACACCTTTTTGTGACAGTCAGCAAATAAGAAATGAGGTCAAAGGTGTTTTTCTGTTTGTTTGAGGAAATGAAGTATAACTTTGCGAGTAAATGAAGATAAATTATTAAAACTGGCAATTTTAAATAACTAAAATCCCCAGAAAATTTTTCAACCCCTACATTCATATTCAAACGCATAAGTGTAAACACGGCTGTCTATACTGTAGGAAAATTGGTATATAAATCAATTGTTTGCGAAATAATACCGCCACAATTTGGCTAAAATTTGACTATAATAGTGGGCCATGGAATGAAAAATTATAAATATGGGCGCAAACCAACGCCAAGATCTCTTCAATATCAGACCGTGTGAAATAACGACGGCAAAATTTAATGAAATTAAAGAAAAGGGTTTTATGTGACGTCACAGGTAAAATTTTAGCAAAAAATATAATTGGAAGTGACACGAAACACAAAAGAAACACAGAAAAGTTAAGTAGGTTAGTACGAGAGCGCTGAATAAAAATTAAACATTAATTTATTAAATACAATCTTAAATTTTAATACGTACACAATCAGATGTTCTTTAAAGTTGTAAAATTAAGTGCTGTGCTACGAACTTTATCTAACAAGCTGAGGGTTGAAAAAAGACTTAAACAAGCGTAGCAGTCGCGGATATATACCAGCAAAAATTGAGATAACCTAAAAAAGTACAATACGACAGAATTTAATGGACAAAAATTGAGTTGCTTACCTGTAGAATGACTAAGGTTAGTTGTTTGTTCTAGTAGTTTTAGTTTAGTTTTAGTCTATTATTGTAAATTAATTTCCCACAAACATATAAACACTTGTTGAACGTCCCGGAATTCGTTGCGATATGCGATAACCACATTGTAGCGAAATTTAAAAGCGCTGTTGCACGATTTAAAATTAAAAACAAATTTTCTTTTATTTCTTGTGTGTGTAAATGAAAAAAGTATTTGATGGTTACGGTGTGGTTTTAACATAGTGAGAATTAGTTCAGAATTATATTGCTATATGGAGATAATGGCTATAAATGCAAAAAAATGGTCTACTGAATAAGCAAGGTAACTATAAAAAATTAAAATAAGAATAACATCGTTACCTTAATTTCTAAGAATAAAAATCCTTAATACAAAAAATATTGTAATAAAATGATATAATTTAAAAGAATATATTTTTAATTAAATTATGGGTGTCATTTATAGAAAACAAAAATATCCACTACAGTAAACCTTTGTAAAATACGTTAATACCAAAACAGAAGTAACAAACAGTACTACCGTAATAAAATTAGTCTATGCTAAAACGAAGGTAGTAACTTACATGGTTTTATTTATTTGAGTATATATGGTTACCAAGTCTTTAGAATAAATCAACAAGGATCTTTAAAATAATTTTGTTACCGCATCTAATAACAAAAATAATTTTGATTTTGCGAAAACATAAATAATAACTTATGTGGAAAATATGTAAACGACTGTAAACATTTGTAAATACACATAAAATATACATAATTCGTATAATCCAATTTTTTCTCACACTTAAATATTACAAAATAATTAACGCTTGAAGTTAGACATAAAATCAATTTCAAAGAAAATACAAAAACTTAAATAAACGGATAATTACAGAAAAAAAAAGAATTTCTAGTATTGATCTACAAACAAACAAACTTAGCTGACAACAAATAAAACTCAATTAATTTTAATGCAGTAGAACACTTTTTACACCAATAAAAGTACACACGCAACGTTTCTTAATTAAAAAAAAGCACTTACGTCGTCGAACGATTGCTTTTTCCCAAATACATTTTGAAACAATTTAAAAATATCGATTTCGTTTTGTGTTTTTAATTTTGGTGAAGTACTTAGGATTTATGTAAACAATTACATTTACAATGTGGTTTCTAATTTGATACCAATAAATGACTACTTTAAAATTGTTCATTAATAATTAAAAACATGCATGTATGCACAAAAATAGTAAAATAACAAATTTATTACTTAAACGTTAAAATAAGCGTGTTTCCCTAACGGGTCAGTTTTTTTCAGCAATATAATAAATATGGTAATTATCAGAATATACAGAATTTAGTTTTTAAATAATATATTGCATTTTAATAAATACCTTAGAACTTAGGAATAGATTTAAGTTATTATTTTCGGTTTTGTTTTATGTTGTTTTTCTTTATAAATTTAAAAATAATTTGACGTTGTCGCGTAGACAACGTCTTTTAGTCGACTTACGGCGCACAGTAATGCAAAATTGCATTTTAGGATGACAAAAATTTCATAAATTGTTTATCATATTCTTGAAAGAAAAACTGTTTTAGGTATTTTTATAACAAACGCCCATAACTGGATTAGCCCTATTCTACATTGTGGCCCCAGTGTAAGGAAACTATAGATGTAATAAAAATATTAGAATCATCTGATTCATTATTTTCAAACTTTTGGTTGTATGTACACTCATGAAATTTAAAACTTGGACACCACAATTTCTGTAAACAAAAGTTTGCACATTGTGAAGCGGGCTTAAGGGTATCATTTACAATTCTAACAGCAGGTAGTCTCAGCAGGGGTTATCTTATAGAAGGACTGTAGAATGAATCATTACACTAAGCACGTTTTAGAAAATAGGTAATTTACGTTGCTTACTTAATTTTTTCTTTAAAGAATATATTTGAAGTATAATCGATTAATTATCGAATCAAAATTTTGTTTAGGAAATGTTTACAAAATAAAATTAGAAATAATTTTGATTTAAAAAACGTCTACAAGCAATAACTTTTAAATTAAATCAAAAACTAAACATGGTTATTTGGGTTGACTGATTATTACTTGTTTTTAAATAAATCTAATCTACTAATTATTGTAAGTTATTAAAAAAATCATTAAACTCTCTATTCATAATATTTAGTCCTTACAAAATGTATATTTTATGACGTTTCATTTTTCTGTAGTTAATATAAAAAGTGAAAATAAAAACTAAGGCAATTCTTATTGTCAACGTATATATTTAGTTTTTTGACAAGAATTTATTACATAATTATAATTAAGATACCAAGTTATAGTTTAAAATTAAATGAAAACTTTTTTTAAATAAAGGTATTACTATATAAATAAATATAAGAAATCAATAATGGGTGTGACCTCCATTAATATTGATACATTCTTGGAGGCGTCTGCTCATTGACGCTATCAAGGTATCAATATAATTAATATTAATCGTTAATGTTAGAATCTGGGCTTTTTGCTGCCAGGGGTAACAGTTAAAGGTGACAACGTCTGTTTTAATCGGATTTTCAAACAAACTTGTTTATATTAGAAAAATTGATTTTGTTGAAGCCTCTTAATATTTTTCATCATCAGTAACATTTTTACTTCAATGAGACCTACGATATGTTTAGCTAAATAAGCTAGGGAATCTCTATGGGTTGGTTAAAATTTATTCCAAGTATTCCTAATTTTCAAAGAGATTGTTTCTACTTATATGTATGATTCGTTCTGAAAAGCAAAATTAGAAATCGAAAACAGGCAAAAAAAGGCATAAAAACTATGCGTTTCCTTAAAGTAGAAAAGTGATAAAAATATATAAAAATTAAAATAATTTGTAACAAGGGTAACTTAAAAACGCCAGCCTTTTTAAAGTAAAATTATAATTAAAATAAAATAATTTTGGCTTTCAAAAATTACAATACACAAAAAATAAAAAAAATGAACTACTCCGCAACCCTATAAACGTTTTTTGTATTACATACCTTCAATATTCTTTTTCATATTATAAACATTATTTTTGCACGTTGAATCTTGTCAAAAATACAATTTAAACTGTTCGTAACAAATACTCACAATCCTTTGTTTTAAACTGATTAAGCTTAAAATGATTTTGGGTTATAAATAGTACTATCTAATAGAATTTTATTCTGAACTTATTTATAAATATAAAGTGTTTACATATTGTTGATTGTTTTTATAGCATTTTGAATAATTTTGTAACAAATTAAAAATTTATTTTTGTCATGCTAAAATTCCAAACAGTTTACTGTGCGGCGTCTTTGAATCGACGCTGGGATTTTTTGTTCGTTATCGCCGACTGTTCTTTCGGAAATCGAACTTTTTTTGAGTTTTTGGGTTTACTTTAAAAATCTTTTACGACCTTAAAATCTATAAAGACGTAATAATATTAGAATTATTTTTTGAATCGCAAGCCGTAAAATGTGAAAAACCAAAACAAAAATCGAAATTTTTAATTTTTGGGTTTCGACCGCCTTTGATGCCGTTTCTCGTTGGGAAAATTCAAAAATATTAATGTGGTCTTATAGTAACTTTTTTTTAACCTGCATAAAGTAAGTAAATAAGTAAGTAAATATATTTTTGTTGTCAGTAGCGTCAAAATATATAAGTAAGTGTACATATAAATTGTAAAATACATTTGGAGAAAACCTAGACAATTTGCAAACTACAAATTGATAAAATAAATAACATAAAACATTAGTATAAATAAAATTTAGCGTTTACGATAACTGTGAAAAAATTATCTAATTTGTAAAAACTATGACTGGTTAAATATTGTTTTTCCGTCGTCTGCGCATGTATGACTTACATTAACGTAAACAAAATCGTTTATTAATGACACCTATTAATGAACGACTTCCTATTAATAAAAGATTTTAGTATAGGCAACTAAGCATACATGTGTATACCTAAAGTTGCTATTTTATCTGTCAATCAATAATTACAATATGAAAAAGTAAATAAAAATCTGTCATAATTTGTAGAAAAGCAAATTTTAATAAAGAACAAATCATCATTAATTTACAGTTGTTATAAATCTTTAATTTGTTCACACAAACTTTGAGACATTTTTGTACTGTATACAACATTTCGATGAAAACATTTAAGAATGTTCAGCTCATCTACGAATTTTACAAAGTATTGTCTTACACAGTTTTTTAATATTGTTTACTCATTGTTTAAAAGTTCTTCAAACAGGGTTGTAAAAGAAAATAAAAACTATAAAAAAGAAATGACACGATTCCGACTCCTACAAATATGTTTTAGAAGTGTAGTGGAACCACTTTAAGAAAATGTTGTTTTTATAAACTCTACATGCGCATGTTGTGTGAAAATAACATTAAAAGTGAAATCAAGCTTCATCGTTAAAAGAATCTTAAACTGGAACACACGCAGGATAATCATTCCTGTCTCAATAAATTGGTGAACCACTTGTACACAATAGCGATATGAATGAATATCTTTGTTTGGTATGATGTGACAAGTCATTATCAAAAATTCAACTTGTTTACAGACATCGTAGAGGTGTACTTGGGTTTCTTGTATCATTTATCAAACATTGTCAACCATTTCTGGTTTGATCTTTGTAGGTGCATTACTATTTTGAATAAGCACCAATCCATTCTCACAAAAAAGATTCATACACTATTGTATTTTGACGGAACAATTGGAATTTAGTACCTTAATTCTCCATCATTAGTCACCTTACTTAAAATACTGTTGTCAAATAGCCATACAAAAGACGAATAGGCAAAGAATGATCAAATACCAAGCTCACAAAAAGTAGAAACAATGAAGTTAGGTTATGTTATACAATTAAAAAATTGTGGCGAGTTTACAAAACGGTACTTTCTAAAGGTGCGTTCACAATAGCATATCTTTTCTAAAATTATTAAATTATAATTTTATTAAAATTACAAAAGTACCATTGACGGAAAAGTTGTGTAACTAACTCTTGAATTAAACGGCAATTAACTATCTCAAACTACCTCGATTGTTAATCGCCCTTATTAATACACTTGTTTGTTAAATAACTGTCAAGGTTGCTTTAAATTCTTTAATGTTATTAATATTTTTATTTGAGAAAGAAGATGATTAAGAATTTAAACCAACGCTTCATTCGTGAAACGTCCGGCGGTTTCAGGTTCAGATCAAGTTACAACAGCCACGCCTAAAAACTAAGAAACAAAGATTATTTAAAAAATTTGAAAAATTGAAATCTAATTAGATGCTGATTAAATATTATATTGTCGTATTAAAAGCTGTTTTTGGCAAAATGTGTTTACGATTTTAGTGTGAGATCACACTGCTAACGTCACGCTTAGAAACTCAAAAAAATCATTAATTTGCAAAATTGTTTTGACAAAAATTAGGAGTTAATTAGATTCCAATTAAATGCCACATTGTCAATTTAAACGCTCGACGTGTTGTTGGTAAAATACGTGGCGGTTCCAGCTTAAGATTAAGTTGTAACCATTTCAAGTAAAAACTACTACTACTCATAAAATTAGGGATTAATTAAATACTAACTAAATATCTTATTGTTGAATTTAGCGCATTCGAAATGTGGTTGTACCGTAGAATACTGAGGGTAAAATGGACCGATAGAGTAACCAACATAGAAATTATGAAAAGAGTAAAGAAGGGAAGGAAATTATCCATACGGTAAAAAGCGTATACTTCAGTACCTAGGACACGTCATGAGGGGAGAAAAGTACAACCTACTCCAACTGATATTACAAGGAAAAATTCAAGGGAAGAGAAGTGTAGGAAGAAGGCGTCACTCATGGTTGCGAAACTTACGTGACTGGTTCGGGTGCACCACAAATCAACGCTGTTACGAGTACGTATAGCACTGATGATTGCCAACCTTCGCAGCGAAGATGGCATGTAAAGAAGAAAAAGAAAGCTTTAGAAAAACAACTTTGGTTGTTAAAGTTAGTGTATCAAAACATTCTACTAGAGACGATATCTTTTTAAGTTGGTTGATTGGTGAGTCGTAATCTGGTTTGTGTAAGGTCGTTGTTTTAGGTACCGGATTTAGGTGTTTTAGATTTTTCGGTTGTAGTATTTTGTTAATTAAAAGAAAAGTGCAGTTTTCTTATCAACTGGTAGAATGAGTATATCCTTGTCCGAGTTCAGGTCTTTTAATGCTTTTGTCTTATTTCTTACAAATTTTGTCTTTCTGAGTTTGTTGTAATTGGACGTCATTGCGACTTCACTAATGTAACTTTTATTACCGATTGTAACCTATATTCCTTGACATTATACTTTAAGCTACTTTCTTCCTCAAACAGTTAAATTAATGCGTTTACCTAAACAGTAAATATGAAAACTGCAGCAGAAGATTTTATAAATCGTGACAATTTATACAATAAATCAGAATTTAATTTTCCCTCACACGCTAAACGTATTTATTTACCCGCACGTATAAATCAGAGTTGTGTGTGCATTTTAGAAGTAATCTAATTGCCTGTGGGAATGGCGTATATTTATATCCGCGCATTTATCACGAAACAAATAAAACTATTACACAAATCATCGTTTCTTAACAGACCTTAGTTCAAAAGCTCTGTCTTGTAAACTCTAACTTCATCTCTCTAACGACATTAATCCACACATCGCTTTGTTATGTAACGTTCCATAATCGAAAACTTACACCTAAAACTACACTTAGACTTAGATACATGTAAGTTAAGTATAGGTTTCCATATATTTCCAACAAATGAATGACTACCTTATCCCTAAGGCAATAAGTTGCAACACAAACACAACTCAAAACTGTGTTATGCTTTGCAGTCAGACCCCGTAATGATTCGTTTAATATTCTCATGCCGCCTTCTGTTAGTTATACTGTCTTTGTAGCTGGTGTTTGTTTTAAATTATATCTACAAGTAGAAACTAAAATTAATGGTATGATGATGAGGGATTCATTATTATAATTGCTTTTATGTTTTTCTAAGAGAACATTTATATACCGCTCTATGATGTTTATTTATTTCTTTTCTAATTATCAAACAAAACAGGCAACTTTGCTTTTGTACAAACAGTACGTGGCACCCTAAGTCATTGAGACGATGTAAAATGAAAGTAAAAAATATATAAACATACTTCTAGATTTAATTAAACTGCTATAAAAAATTTCTTTTTTCAGTTTATTTTTAATTTTCTGCGCCGATCCAAGATAATTTGTAACGTTCATAATTTGACCATAGTGTTAAAAAACACGTATACATGCAATATTTCTTTATTAAAAAAATCTGTATAGAATTTCTTTACTTTAGTACTAAAGCGACTTACTTTATTACCTGGTTACTAGGGTTGTGGTGTACTAGGGTAGAAAGATTGAACGAGATACTATTAATTAACGTTCGTTTGTCATTTGTTTAAACAAAAGTTGTGTAGTATTATTATAGAAGTTACACTGGTCTACAGTGGTTTTGTTGCCCAGGATATAAGATCGATTTTGGATATATTTATGCTCACGATTCATGAAAATATCGATGATTTTGTAAGATTTGCTCTGGTTTATTTAAAAAAATTTATTTTTATTTTGCGTTACAAGAATCAGAAAACTTAAAACAAAATAACATATATATTAATAACGTCAGTTATGTTTTGATAAATAAGGGATTTTACATCGAGTAAAAGGAAAGAAAAATGTCGAAAACAGGTTATATTTCTATAAAACGCCTTTTAAGAGCTTTTCTTTTATAATTTTCCAGCGGACAATCTCTTTTAAGGACCAGCAGTAATCTGCCATCATGTGGCTATCCCATCGACCCTGATACCTTTCTTCCATCACTTTTAGATCCTGGTGGAACCGCTCTCCCTGTTCCTCACTATAATTTCCTAGATTATCCGGAAATTTGTCCAGATGATTGCGGAGATAGTGTAACTTGATACTCATATTTGCTCCAAGAGTCTGAAAGTTTGTCAGCATACTTCGCACAATTTCTTCATAATTTGGTGCTTTATGGTTACCTAGGAAATTTTCAACTACCAACACGAAACTTTTCCAAGCTTCACTTTCCGGAATAGTCATAGCTTTGATAAAATCTGTATCTTTCATCAATTGCCGTATTTGAGGACCATCAAATATTCCACCTTTCAACTTTTCCATACTAAGCTTCGGAAATTTTCTACAAATGTAATTGAAACAATCTCCTTCCTTGTCCAACGCTTTCACAAATTGCTTCATCATTCCTAACTTGATATGTAATGGTGGAAGTATGATTTTGTCTCTGCTTACCAACGGCTCCGTGATTACATTGGCTTTACCGACCGTTAAAGAATTTCTTACAGGCCAAACATCTTGTTTCCAATGAAGTTGCTTTGCTCTACTGTCCCACATGCAAATGAAGCAAGGGTATTTCGTGTATCCACTTTGTTGACCGAGTAAAAAATTAACCATTTTGAAATCCACGCAGATCGACCATTGATGCTCCGAGTAATTAATTTTTTCTAAAACTAATTTTATATTTTCGTATTCTTCTTTGAGTTTTGTAGAATGGGCAATCGGAATTGATGCATATTTATTTCCATTGTGCAGTAAGACGCATTTTAAACTTCTTTTACAACTGTCAATAAATAGGCGCCACTCAGTAGGTTTGTATTCCTTTGAGCCCATATCCAGAAGCAGCTTCGCGACATCATTACAGTACACTAGTTCCTCATTTTCACTAAAGTATTGTAGTAACTCACTTTCGCGTGTTCTATATGTGGTAATTGTTACCATCGGTGCTAATAAATTTCTTTCTTTCAATCTTGAAGCTAACAGTTCCGATCCTTTTTTGATAAATTCAGATCACGTATTAAATCACTGAGTTCATTTTGAGAAAATAACTTTGGCGTAGATGTTTCACCCTCCCATTCACTTCCACTGGTAGACTGTACAGATTTCTGTGAATTTGGCAACATCATTGTTTCTGAGGGTATCCGAATTACTTTTGAAACGTATATAGGCCGCTGAAGATTTTCATTGTGTAAAACAGGACATTTTGTAGACTGTAAATCTGGATATTTCCACGTTTGGTTTCGATTAAAACCTTTCGCATCTACTACGCAAAAGTAACAATCATCGAAATGATTTTTAGGCTCCATCCAGATCATAGGAATACCAAAATCTAATCCAGCACGTTCTCCTTTCCTCCACAACCGTAAAGACTCAACACAAGACTTACAGACTTTATGAGGAACCCATGCCTTATCTAATTTATCCATTTTAAAACCGAAATATTCGGCATAAGTCTCCTTGACGAAGTCTGTGATATTTCTCTTTCGTTTTTCGTTATATAAACCCCACAAATATAACAAAACAAATCAGTACTATATTTACACTTTCTTCGTGATGAACTCATGTTTTAAAAGACAAGAAAAATATATTAGAATGAAAATTCAGTAAACGAAACAAAGTATTGACACACGGCAACTTATACAGATGCACGTCTAAGTACTTCAATATGTCGAATAACTGAGATCAGCTGTTCTGCTGGATATGGGCCTAAGCGCGGGGATCACGTGATATTTGTATGCGCGAAAAAGGTGCGCAGAACCCTAATCATAGCTGGAAAAATTTTTTTATTGCAATCAAGCCGATAATTGATCAAAATATAAGATATGCAATATAATCATGAAAACAAGAGCACATCCAATAATTTCATGAATAAATTCGTAATCTGGGCACTTGAAAACATCAAAATTTGCTAAGATATCCAGGGCAACAAAAATTTTTTTTTTGTAGAGCTGTGTTATCATTTAAATAAATTTTTAAATTATTTTTTTTTTTTAAAAAAATTAAACTAAAAAAAAATTAAAATGTTTTTGATTAATATGCAATTATTTAAGAATGCGAAACGATGTACCGTAAAACTTTTATATCAGAGACGATTTTGGTGTTGTAAACATGACTGCGTGTTATACTACAAAAAAAAAAAAAAATTTCAAATATTTTTTTTTTTTTTTATTAAATAAATTTTTTTTTAAAGAAAAAAAAAATATATTTTTTTTGTGACCACTAGTCCTTTTGTTTGTGGGATGATGTTGTCCGAACTTCACTAACAAAACAGATATTTTACATCTTGAAGAAAGCAACACAATTAGTTGCCGAAACGTCGACGCTATTAAGTCAAACTGTTTTACTTCTAAAGAAGGCTATTGTGGGAAGAAACCCTATTATCAACTAAAAATGTATTAATTAATTAACCAACGTTTTGCCCAATCCTATGAGAGCTTTATCAACTCTAATTTTAAAAAGCCTTGATAAAGCTCACATAGGTTTGACAAAAGCATCAGTTAATTAAAACCAAGGTAGTGTTTTTAATTTTATCCTCCACCTCAAGGAATTCTTACAAAAATATTTATCTGCAGCTAGAATTTGGAAGATACTACTAAATTTAACTAAATCATCACTAAATTGTCTTTAAATTCACTTTTTTATAGAATGACTAGAAAATACTAAAACAAAACTAGTGGTGTAAGGTAGATCCCATAAGACTAAAGGAATAAACATTGCAGAAAATAAAATAGGCGCAGAAAATGCTTAAAAGAATTGTTTTAAAGCTCTCATGGGCATAAAAAATAATACTAAAAACTTGTTGGGAAGTATGTTGAAATGGATTCATATTTAAAAACGACTAGTTCCCCAAAAGCAAAAAAAGATGCCGATGATTTGAACGTATAATGCACATTTTGGGAGAACCTACACAATTTTGTGGTAACTTGTCTGATAAACCTTAATTTATGTGAAACATTGATGAGAGTGGATTTTCCATCTATTCTAAACAATTAAAGTTATTGTTGGAAAAAGAAAACCTTTAATTTGAATAGTGGTTTCAGATGAGAGTCTATTACTGGTCTTAAAAGAAATTTAGCTGATGGTTGCTGTACACAACTTCTCATTAATTTTTAGAACTCGATGGTCAATATGCTTTATAAATGGTTCTCCACTAGATTTGTTTCTCACATACTAAATCTACAAGTCAAATGAAACGGTAATTTGTATTAGGGTAGTTCTCCCAAACTACTTTTAAATTTTCTGTTAGATACAGTGCTCTTGGTAACTGGAGACTAATCGTACTTGCTAATATTTCTATACGTGCTTAACTAGAGCATTTTATTTTCCTTTGGGGTAAACGGACGTGTGTGGAATAAACTCCTTTAGGTAATTACTATGGTTCTTCTAATTAAACCCATACAATTGGTAATTAGTAGTATTTCCTTGTGAGTTTCTATAACATACTTTGTGGGACCCGTTAATCCAGCAACGTTTGATGAAGTCCTTAAGTTGAGTGCTAATCAGCAATCAACATGGTGGTTATATCGCCATTTTAGAAATTTCAAAATTTTTCCTTAGAAAATTTGAAATATTTTTTTACTACCGAATTATGTGCTCTCTATTAACGTCAATGTCAATAAGCAACTTTGTCGACAGGTATGTAAAAGCAGTTACATAAGTCGATCCTTCGAACCATTGCGTACGCGATCGCTATCACGAGTCGACACTAGATGTCGCAAAACCTACAGTTTGAATATGATGTACCCTCCAGTAGGGAATATAGTTGATAGCACGCATTTGTAAAATAGTGAACTTACACTCGAGTTCTCTCACAGTGTTTGTTTGCTATTGCACAACCTCTTGCGAATCAGCAGTAATAGAAACACCTAGTAGTCGGAGAGTTTGGGTTGTGGGCTGAACCGTCACACGTTGGGTTCTTATCGTACTAGAAATTTTATTTATTTAGGCGCCAAGTCGTTAGCACTAAGCTGAAAAGTACTGAACTACTATGTTCAAAATCTAGTTTAGTTCACGTTAAATGCTAGGAAATCCTCCAATCCAGAAAATACATACAGGGTGGGGCACTACTAACAAATTATTCTATAACATAAAAGGACAAATAATGTTAGAAATTTTAAGGCATACATATGTCAATATTATTTGAAACCATATTTTTCAAATAATTTCAAATAATCTCGATACATGTATGTCTTAAGATTTCTTACATTATTGTCGTTTATATTACAGAATAATTCGTTGGTAGTGCCCACCCTCTATATAGTCAGTAACAAGAATATTTACACACAAATAACTTAATGTGTGCTCAATTGGAGTACCTCAACACACAGCAACCATTAACACTTCCGTAGAAAATCACAAATATGCAGTTTAGCTAAACTAAGAAAATTTTCATGCCGCTACTGCTTCGTTCGCAACTTAAAATGTAACTGCACTGACCGCACGCCAATGTTCTGTAAATATGCGGTTGTTGTGATTACAACTCGCGTGTAATTAAAACGCAAACCGAGGGCTCATGTAAGTACGGTGTTTAAAAGGAATGCAAAGTTTTTGATGTGGATACCGCTAAACGACTACTTTTTCTGTAATACTCCGTCCGCAAGACCTCCAAACCGACTACTTCCAAACCGTTCCGAATTTCCCGACCTATAAAATCCGTTCTAGAACCATTACCGTTAAAGATACCGCCAAGTTACTACGCCCTGAAATATACAGCCTCCGAAAATCCGACCCCCACCATTTTAGATCCGATTCGGACTTTGCCTAGAGGATTTTCAACAATTAACTTTTCTTTTTTACTAAATATTATATTTACGTTATGTACTTATTTTTTTTATTTTTGGGAATTAAAGACATTATTATTATTTAATTAGTCAACCTCTACAAATCTAAGAAACCCGAAGTTGCCCCAGAACTAAAGTAATTAGTCATGGCCACTTCAAAGACACCGAAACTACCAAGCGATACCCAAGGAAAGGAAGACAAACGATAAGCGCAGCCATCCGATAACTCCAAACAACAAGCTTCTGCCACTGTCATTGTCACTACAACGCCGCCGAACCTTTCAGATAACCGTTGTCTAGAACAAGCTAAAACAAGTGATCCTGTAACCTTCTTGGAGCGTCTAGACGAAACTTGCAAGCAGCATGATTTAACTCCAAATCTACTCGTATCAGCGCTCCCAGAAATTCTTACCGATAATGCTCTCCTATGGTACCGAAACAACAAAAAGAATTGGAAATGCTGGCAAGACTTTAACCGGAATTTTCGACTGTTCTTTCTTCCAGCAGACTACCAGATCAACTTTGAAGCCGAAATTAGTCGCCAAACGCAACGAACAAGCAAATCAAATATGAGCGACCTGTTTAGTCTGCAAACGTTAATGCGACGAAATGGCCGCTTCACCGAAGAACAGGAAATATACTGGTTACACCCCAATTTATTGCCCGAATACCGATTATACATTCGGCGCAATTATATTGTAAAGGTAACCGATTTAATAAAGGCTCGTCAAGAATATGAAACTACCGATCCACCATTACCCCACACCAAAAAGCCCACACGGCCCGAACACCTACACCGTCTTTTAAACCTTGAAGAACCTCCAACGTTCAGCGTATGCCCTCGTTGCCACCACGGGCCGCAACCGACTCCAACCGTCGGTCGTTCCACTAGAGTCTTAGATGGTAGAGGTCCCTATTCCCGGACTCATCACCGTCACCGTGGGTATCCTCAATTACCAAGTCGTGCACACTTTCAATGTGCTATCAGGAATATCTATGACTGTCTACTGGGAATGGATTTTCTAAGTCGAGTAAAGTGGCATATGAACTTTTACTCTGGCCTGGTTTTCTTAGAAAATCGGTGCGTCTCCAGTCAACTCAGAAACCAAACCCCCTTCAAGAGACGTCCGTGGTACAAGATAAAAACTTGCTCATTAATCAACGATTGAACTTTTCTTGGACTAAAAAACACTCCGAGTTGAAAAAGGTACAAGGACCAACGCAGCAGGTACAGCACTAAATACGTACCCGTACCAACATTCCAATTAAGCAACCACATCGGCCTTTGAAGCCGAGACTGCGAAATTTGGTTAATACGGAAACCATCAACACTGAGAACACCGAAAATTGCTTATGGTATTCCGGCAAACTAAATGAAGTAAGCGAAAGACCACAGTCTGCTTCAGACTATGCTGTCCGTAGAGGGCAATTGTATTGCCGCATAATGCATGAAGAAGACCACGATCAACAATGAGCTGACGGATCCATAAAATATTGTGTTTCCAAACCTCGCCGCCACCAGGTTTTGGAAAAAACTATGACTCACCGACTGCGGGACATGGAGGTGTGGCAAAAACCACAGCGAGAATAACTGATCGGTATTATTGGCCAGAAATGTATAGAGACATCAACAAATACGTTCGTTCATGTACAACCTGTCACCAAAACCGTGAGCCTTGGGAAACCGCCAGTATTGACTTGATAGGACCTTTGCCTCGTTCGAAGAAAAAAAATCGGTTTGCATTCGTACTACTAGACCGTTTCACCAAATGGGTATGCTGCCGTCCCTTAAGAGCCGCCACTGCAAAATTGGTGGTGTCCGCTTTCTTTGAAGAGATAGTCACTAGTCACTAACCAAGCCCTCATGACCGTTATCGCCCAATATTGTGAAACCGACCAAAGGACATGGGATCAATACCTACCCAAAGCCATGATGGCATTATATACAGCGAAACACAAATCCACAGGTTTCCCCGGCGTTTCTCAACTTTGGACGCGAGTTGGTGCTTCCAAATGCCCTTCACCGTCGTACAGAAAATCCCAATGCAACCTACGCTAGGAAAAGCAAAGAGATACCGCAAACTTTTTGTAAGCCGTTTACAAAAGTTATAGGAGTGTTTCAGTAGTTCGAGACGCGCTAGGCAAAGCTTTTATCCAACAAAGCAAATATTATAACCTCCGTCATACAGCATGGCGGTGTTTTATAGGCGACCAGGTTCTAAGAGGAATATCCACAATCCTTTGCAGACGGATTTAACGCAAAACTAGCACCTAAATTTCCCGGACCGTTTATAATCACTAAAGTTCTTTCCCTTGTGGTTTATTGTCTGAAAAGACGCACAGGGCTATGTTTACCCTTTTGTACATGTCAAAGACTTAAAACCTTATTATAATTGGGAGGACATAACGACACATACCGTTTTAGGATCAAATATGCCTAAGAAAAGCATACGACATCCTGCCAGCTTCCCGCCCAAACAACCCCGCGTCCTGCAAGAAGCAGCCAAAAGTGCCGCAATTAATAAACTGTTACGGTAATTAATCTCTGGAACGAACCGCTTTGGGGATATGGATTTCACTCGACGCGCCTAGATGGTGCGCGAAGGTAGTCCGGTGCGTATTTCGTGTTTCGCCCGTCCTTTTCCGGTAAAAATTCTTAAGATGGTGGATGCATATATTGGGTTATAATTTTGCTAGGTAAGAAATCCGTTTGTTTTGGATTATCCTTAATTAAGGGTCGTTATTTATAGGTCGTCGCCTTTTCCGAAGTATCGATTATCTCTACCATACCAAATGTCGGATAATTTCTCCTTTTATGCAAATTCCGTAAGTGTTTAGAAAATTTCCTATACGAGCATACAACATGGGACGTCATTGTTGTCTTTTTGTCTATTTTAGATCTAAGATATCCTCTATGTTACTATTTAAAGGTATTATCTAAATTACCATCAAATCTACCAGCTGAAGAGCTATCGAATTATCACTTAAGTACCATCCAATTATACACTAGGGCAGATTACCCGACTCTTTAAGGGAAAAAAAATTATTTTTGCTGGCTAGATATGCAAGTGTTTTGTCTACGACCAACTTAATAATAGCTCAAGGTACCGTTTACTACTTTTAGTGTAATTATGTTTCTGAACGCTAAAATAAATTAATTGTGCGGTGCGCTTTGTCTTCCTTAAATTTTTGTGCGCTTTGTTATGTCGTTATCTGTAATCATAGCGTACGGTTTATTCAACTCGGCACCTATAACACAAGTGCGCTTGAATTTTGGGTAATTATACTACGCTTTGCTGGTACGTTTGATGCCCGTTACTCTTTTATGTTTAGATTATTTGTGTGTGCCGTTTGTTAAAATCAAGTTTTAAATAAAATTACACAACCGTTATTTTGTGATCGTATTTGGTTGCTTTATTTAAGTGCCTTGCCTAACGAATTTTGTTTATCAACAGTATTAGTTCTGTTTGTTAATTATTTGTCCCAAACTGGACGTTCAACTAACTAATTGGCGCCTTGCTCATCCACTAGTGATTAAAATTTTCGTGCACGAGATTCGGGGTGTGCAAAATAAATATTGATGAATGTTCGATAGGGTTGATAGGGTAATCTCGAGCGGCTATTATACTTTTATTCTCTGAACCTACGACACTCACCAAATAATCTAGTTAACCGGGAAACCGTTGGAGAAAATTACCATCAGTCCGCAATCTTTGCTTATGTACAGCGCGGTTCTTAATCAAAGTAATTCGCTAATTAACCTATTTTTTTGTTTGTACGGCAAATTTTTTCTTGCTTGTCACAAAACCTACGACAGACTATACATCCGCCTACCCCAACAACCACAGTCATACCCCAACCCCCGTCTGTGCCAAAGCTTTGTCAGCCCCATCATTTGATGCGGGATCCACATCGTTTGATGGCCCCGACCGTGCATTTCCGGCCTCCTATGTTGGCGATGTGGTTAGAGGGGTCATTGGAGGATAGCGTGCCGTAAGCCTCCCAAACTATTTTGCTCCCAATGTTGTAGACCAGGAGTTATGTCCAGGAATTGTCGGTATCCCAAAGAACCGAGGTTTTTTTAGTCTAATTTTGTTTATAGATATATAGACAATGATTTAGTTTAGACTTGTAGAATTTAGGGTTTGTTTTTATATACTGAGTGTTCCTGTTTTCTCTCCGTAAGTAAGAGGGGGATGTAACAATGCGTTTTTAGTTTTAAGTTTTGCACCGTCACCAAATTAATTAGAATAATTAATTTTTAGTATAAGGACGAGTTTGTTATGTATTAATCTGTTATGTATTATAAATTGTGAACCCGAAGCAATGTACGATAGCGCCCCACTATGTTTTCGTGCGCAAGCAGTCCCCTCCCGTAACCCAGTTGCCCCACTGAAGTTAGGCCTTATAAAACCGTGAGCTCTTGCGTTAAACAGACAGTTGGTGCCGAATACCTGTCTCGCCTGGTCCTGCCGTGAAAACTGATGTATTCTCTTTATTTCTCCAAACTGCTTAATAGATACATTTCTATCAGCGATCTTTAGCAGGTACAGGAAGGCGCAACACCATTGTCTCTGAAGTTGATTAATACGTGCTTAAATTTTAAGATAAGACGCGAGAACGATCACTTACTTAAAGTCTCTTTCTTAGGGTGGTGCTGACAACACGAGAAGGAAAGAATAATAGAATTTGTACGACCTGTTCGATGGCAAAGAGTCTCTGGAGGTGGTGCAAGATTCCTGCAAAGTAGATGGTTCACACAGAAGGTCGTGCGTACCGAAATAGGTGGCTGCTTTCCCGCACCCCTTTTGGATGGTGGGACGGTAGTGAGCTTTCTCGGCATTCGTACTTAACTTGTCGTGTTTAACCCAGGACGTTAACCAGGTGCGCCCGTATTCTGTGGCGATGTGGAACGTTGCCAAGCACGTGGAAAACAGTAGTAAGGAGAGTAAAGAAGGAGGAGGAAAAAACCTCTGGGGAATACAACGAGCTTTATAGAAGACGTCTCAAATGCGTCCCACGTTTGAATGGTAGAGATGCACACATAATTTATTAAGAAACCCTTGTTCTTACGGACAAAATTTCATAGAAACTTTACCCGAGGTTTCTTTTCGTTTAGAAAACCAGCATGGTTGCCTGCGGTTCAGGACTTTTCTTTCTTTCAGAAACCGATAAGCCACAAAGGACGTTCGTTTTAATAAATTCTCACAATGCATTTCGAAATTCTTTTGGCGTTTTCCGATTTTAAAAAACGACAAAACACCTTCTGTTCAACACCGGTGTATCGTAAGGTACCTAACTTCGGCAAATGAATTATAAGACCAAAAAAATGTTTTGTAGGAAAGTGATCTATTTAACCGTTACAACTTACTTACGTAGTAAATACAAATTTCATGCTTGGAACATTAACAAAAACAAAAAATTGTGGCTTTTAAAGTTCCTCAATTTTATGTTTGTCAGTTACACTAGTAGTTCTATGTGTACTACAGAAAGTAAAATCTGGTTTTTAGAGTGGTGTATCTTAAAATTCAAATTGTTTAAATGTAGACCAAAATTTTTAGTCGCGTCATTTATACCAAAATTTAAAACCTTCAAAATAAATTTATAAATAAAAAATAAAATTTGTTATTTCCGTATCAAAAATTGGCGTTTCACGACAGTATCCTGCTTTAAGTAAATAAATTGTTTCTTCCTACAATATCGCTCTTCATTATTTGGTATGTATGTATGAGTTTATACCACATATTTTAAAGGACTTATTACTTTTTGTAACGTGTGATGAACGCTGCAATTCAAAACCCACAAGTGGCTATATTGCCATTTTTTAAATTTTTGAATTTCTACAAAGAGGATTAAAAATTAAGTTCTCATTCTAAATTTCTTTCTTAAAGAAAGAAATGAACATGTTTGTCAATTACTGAGTGATGTACGTTTGATACTTTTTAATTTTGATGCTGCTCCTTAAACGAAAATTTTACATTGGGCTGTACTTACACCGACACGTGGGTAATCACTCAAGGAGGTTGTCAGATATCACAATCAATTATTAATCTAGGTCTAAGTGCTTGCGAAACTGTCGTCGATATACGCCAGATAAGTGTTTATAATCTAAATATTGATCTTTATTAATTGTACGGTAAAATCACCGTTACTTTCCTAACGCGGTTGTTTGGCATGTATGAAACGTTATTACACATTTCAATTGAATTGAATTCAATTTACTTTTTTTAAGACACCAACTTAACATCTGGTTTACCACTTCTCAACTTAAAGGCCTTTGTAATCGTCAAATTCTAGAATTATTTTTGTAGTATTGATTTAAACGTTAAATTAATATATCGTACAAAGTTAGTCCGTTTAAATTGAGGGAAATATTTCTAAATCAATGAAAATTCTTTAAGGCTTGTCATGAAAAATGTACAAAGTTGAACAATTTAAGGTGCACAAATATTTCAAAACGGAAACTGTCGAAATATTGGCGTTAGAAATTCCGTCAACAATATAAAAACTTCTAAGGGATAGAAAAAATCACATATTAAATTGAATATAGCTTTAGCAGATTAATGACTCCCAGAGCAACTTATAACGGAGATAAAAAATCACAAAAAATATGGTTCTAATAATTGTGGTAATACCACATGCCAAACGAAAACAAAATTTATTTATTTTTTTTTTAGTTTTGAATAAACGTTGTATTTCACTTTATATATTTTCCATTGCATAAACTAATAATTTTATACAAACCATCGATCTACAAATTATGCGTAATTTACTAAAAAAGTTGTAAGTGGGCAGCTATGATTTTTTCACGCACCTCATGCTAAGGCTGGCATTATTTTTACTTTTGATAGTTCAGATGTTTAGACCTGCAACTGCATAAATACCAACACATAACAAGTTGTCCTCCAGCTTTAGTTTTAATATAGATAAACCCACACGTGCCTTCGTCACTTTCTTGTTGAGTCTTATTTTGTTTGTTGTTAATAGTTTGAGTTAATTGGATATAGAATCGAAAATTAAGAAAGGTCAATAAACTCTCCAATTTTTCTAAAATATTATAAATTGTTTTTGTTTTGTGATTTGATTGTAGTATGTTCTTTACTAACTAGCGTGTGCCACGATCCTTTGTGTTTACATTTAAGTTTTGCATATGTTTTACTACATAAACAGAATAGTCCGTTTTTGTTATTAGATTCTAAGTTTTAGACTTAAAATTGCAATGGAAACCAACTTTTGTCCCAATTTTTTGTAGACACTTTCAATTTCCTTTAAAACTTCGGTGGCGTCTATATACTTAGTTTTGACATTTACTTTTAGTACGGTATGTGAAAATCAAATTTTTTGAACTTACCCCTAACAAGTATAGTTAAACAGCATCAATTGCTGTGGTTTATAGTAAGTGTTTGACATGGTAACAATTATTCCATTTTGATGTTACGACAGGTAACCGTTTGTGTGGTTAACTTATTTGTAATTCTGTAAAACCAAGCAAGCTGATAACTTTGAGTTCTATTTTACCCTGAATGAACAATTCGTCTAGATTAAAAGCGAAAAACCTTCACCGTTATTGTTTTTTGATTTTTAGTTTTGATACAAGTAACCCGATTTACCAGAATAACCTTACACAAAGATTGTAGTTGTGATTTTACTGTCGAGACGATTCTTTGTTTCTTCGTTTGACCAACTTTTACTACACCTACAAGTAGCTAATTGTAGTTTATAATTAGGGTAGCTCTTTATTCTACATAAAGTCGCATATCCGTTACCGGACGTAGCGCACCCCTCGCATTCTGAACGGTTTAAGTTAAAGGTTTATTAGGCAAGTATACCCTCACTGATTTGCCATTGCCTTGCAAGTGAGTACGGCCAAAAATTTGATGTTTGCACATGGAATTGAACCTGAGGTACCTGCTTGCAGCTAACTCACTTAACTATAGAGCTACAATCGCACTAATTTATTAACTGTATTGCGTGAACCAACACCTCCACCCATACCTAAGCTATAGATGTTTCTATCTAAACTTAGGAACAAAGAAAAAGATTTTCTTGTTTCTCTCCGTCATCGGCAGCAGTTGAACTCCTACCTTTCAGCAATCTAAGCTCCCGTGGAAGAATAAACCCCGTCTGGCTTATAAGGGTAGTTTCTGGGAAATTGAAATATTTAACTGTAAAAGACTACTACACTTTAAAGGGTTTTCGCAGTTTGGCAAATCCGTCCTAGTTAACTTTTGAACTTACCATCGTGTAGGTTATATCTAGTTTGTACATATATTTTCCTAAAAGAATGAATAAAATCACCGTTACAATATATTCAAACAGGGAACTGACCAACGGCTGCTGATTTACAAGAATGGCAGCAGTACGTCAGCAAACGCTGACTAGGCACTGAAATACACTAACCCCGGTGTTAACGAAACCAAACCGGTAGCAACCACCGTTGCCGGTCTGGATGGAAAAACTCGTTTAGTGGCTGTCAACAACTACTATCAAAACTCGCTAAAAGAAGAAGCCATCGGGCAACTCTAGAAACTCATTAATAATCTACGTGACACGTCAAGGAACCTATATTTACTTGAAACGTACTTGAAGATTTTAAAAACTTTCAGAAGAGTTTGCCGAATTTTCGGAATTATACACCTGGGTGAAAATAAACGTGTAAAAACAGTTAATCTCTGTCTAACCGGAGCTGCCGTCAAGTCATAGGTGGCGTAGGCCAAAATGTGACAGCGACCACTTTTCTGATCAGTTGTGGAGGAATTTTGTTTGCACGCGCACTGCTCCGACTTTAAGTTTCTTAGCCGCATAGTCCGTTTGGCGCGCTGGTTAATAATTCTCCTCAAACACCACCTACGCACTCTGGAAAAACAGCTTTACACAGCCACAAGATCTTACTTCATTTGTAACGTACCAAAAGATATATTCTAATTGCCAAAGCAACTAAAATAAAAAGAAGGCGACAAAATCAATATTAAGACTCTAGAATGCAAAACGCATAGAAAACCAGCTGAAAAGACACTTCCACAAAAATTGCACCGTGCTAGACGAGCGATACAAGAACAAAAAACCCCGCCAGGTCGATGGAACATTTAGTCATTCCTAAAAATACGATTAGTATCAATGGGCACTACGTTGACTCACTAACCGACAGGAGTTCCACTATTAACTGTGTAGCGAAAACATGGTTTAAACACCGTTTTAGTCAACGGAAATCCGGCGCACGCGCCGGTAGTTGTATTGGGACAAACCCGACTTCCAATTACCACAAAAGGAGAAACCTTTACGTCGTGCTAAAATTGACGCCACCTATAATCCTAGGGGTGGACTGATTATGGGAAGAAAGTAATCTCAAGGAACTAACATAAAAAAAAGGCCTTTGCTAAAAGGTAAGGAAAAACTCACCACTGTTATTATCTAGACTGGTACGTCGAGTTACTTTGTGCTGTAGTAATTGTGCAAAAGAATGACAGTAAACTACGTTTTTAAGTAGATTATTGCTGAAAACGCCGTTTTACCGCTCATCCATGAAACACCGCGCTACTTAGAGACCCCGATAGAATACTGCTCGATCGATCAAAAAAAATGGACCAAAGACTTTCCAAAAAACTAATGACTTTATCGAGTTTGTAGGAAAATTTGCGATAGTTTATCTCGACAACTGTCTATCTTCAATCGTCGCAGCTCAAGACAAGCAAACGACTGCTAAGGTACTTGCAACTGGTTAAGATAATACGTGAGTTGGCTTTCGTACATTCTAATACCCCTACACGACTTGACGAAAGGCACTAACAAATTTCTTTAGACCAATAAAGCTGAATTAGCGTTAAGAAAAGTGTGCAAAATCATGGAAGAACTACTTAGATTTTATTAACCGCACATTACCCAGCCCTTTGGGCTCTAACCCGACGCCAGTGCGTTAACCATACGTGCTGTATCAGTAAACTAAAAAAACAAGTAATTAGCTACGTTAGCTTTAGCTACAATCTGAAGCCGTTACCACGCTAACGAATTAGAATGTTTGGTTGTTGTATGGGCCATTAAAAATACAAACCTTACCAAGAGAACAAAATATTTACTCTACGCACGGACAACTAAGCAACGACGTAGTTTTATTAGTTTAAAGACCAAAACGTCAAACTGACACTGTGAGTGTTGTTTCGACTTAACGAATCGCAAGATGAGAAGGGGTACCTATCGACAACCGAAACCGTCTCGCCATTAGATGTTTTAAAATGTGAAAAGGGGGAACAATAGACCTCGTTTAGTTTATAAGAAGTACCCCTGATTGAACTATAGGAAATTGTTGTAAAGACAACTATACACTTAAGGGCCTAGTTAACATCAATACTTACCGTCGGGAAAATACATATTATTATTAGTTGCATGGACAATATGCTTCTCTATTGTTTGAATTTTCTGCTTAATTTAAATTGGCTATTGATTTTATTGGACATCCTTAGCTGACATACTTACCACTCTAGTCAGTTTTTAATGGTCTTAAAATAAAATACTTACCAACTAACTCATTTAAGTAAAATCACAACCATAATATTTAAAAATTTATTATTGTTTTTTATTGTTCATTCAAAAATTTACAATTTTAATATCCTTTTCTTAGTACAACTATTAATATGTTTTTACACAATTTATTTATCTTAAACATAATCTTTACATTATGATTGTTTGTTCACTAAAATTGATTTAATTATTAAGTAATAATAGTTAATAGCAATGCTACATATTATTACAATTGTGCAATAAAGCTATATTCAATTTTGTGGTAAAAATACCAATTTTAATTTATATTATATATATTTTTTCAATCCATTCACACATAATTATGTTAGAGAATTTAATCAATTGTTTTCCACTACATTAAGTTTTAAGCTACAGAAAGGAAAATGCTTTATAAGTCACCCTTTACATACAGCCATTTAATATGCCGAATAAAATATAGAAGCGATAATAACGTCATTTATAAAAATAAATTCAACATCGTTTACAATTTTATTCACATTTAAAAGTATGTACAAATTTTTTTTTTAAATTTCACTCGAACAATTGCGAGCATTGGGTTTGAAGTTAATCAAATTAATTAATTAAGTCTACATTTTGATCATCGCACTGTTACAAATTGGTTTCGTTACATAATTGTAACCTTATTACGTAATAGGAAAAATAGGTTTTTTGGGAAAATAAAAATACGGTTCGTAATCTAAAATTTCAGTATCCATAATAAACACGTTCTTTGTTTAGGGCACTATAAACGTTTATCACACTACTTTTACGATTACAGATAATGATCACACATTATTAGGTCGTCATTTAAACGATTTTCCCCACAAAGTCATTAAACTCTACATTAACTGACTTGTCGGTCTTTAATGAAGTCTTTGCTGGAAACCAGAACTCATTATGTATTATTTTATTTCTTGTTTCAGTTAAAATGGAAGTTATGATGAAATTCAAAACGAAATGAAAAAAGTTTATAATAGTTGAAATTATTTTATTTTAGTTTCGAAAACGTTGGGGAAGATACAATTTTTATTAAATAACTGCCTAGAATTTTTAGTTAAACAAACACTAATAACATTTTAAAAGTTTTTAATGCGGTTTCAACTTACACTAATTATAATTAATGCGATACATGTAATTAATAGGGTTGTTATTGATGTGTGCTGCTTATGGCCGGCGCTTCTCACTGAAACAAAACGAGAATTTATTAGTCGCAAAATTGAATAATAAAATATAAAAAAATTGCTAAATGAATTCAATTTTACAATGGGTTCAGATCTAAAGTATCGATTACAGGTTTAGCGTTAATTAATATTATAAACAGAAAACCTTTTAGAAAATTTGATTTATATTGCGGTCAAACTACGGAAAAGCATTAGGCGCCGTTTAACGCATATGTAAATACAATCAAAAACTTCTACATTAAAGTTTACATGAACATTTAAACTTTTGTGTAATTAGCGTTTAAGTGTGCTCGGGGCACAATTTTCGGGCAATGAGAAGATAATTCGTTTGAGAAAAAATAAGAACTGTTTACTTCGGATTTGAAACAAAACCTAAAAACAAATTTCAGGTACATTGTGACGGGATTATTCCACGATTAATTGGTTTATTAAGACATTTTCTCCTTACAGTATAGGCCGTCGTGTTTACGCTGACGCGTCTGAATATGCATTCTCATATCGGGCAGTTTGGGGATTTTACCTGTTTAGAGTTGTTGGTTCCGATTTAGCATCCGTGCATTCTAAAATTGACACCTCGTGGATTCGCAAAAATATACCTTCTTTTCCTATTAAATTGTCGTTGTGAAAGTTTGCTACGGAAAATGCTGTCTAAAAGTTGAACAATTGGACACGTGCTTAATAATAACAAGTGAAGTAAAATTGTCCCATTCTAATTAGGGAATAAACCTTTGGTTATGATTCCAGTGTAAGTACCTTTTTTTACTTTCCTTGTTTTAGTAAAATGTTTGTTCTTACGGGTTCTATTAATTCTAAGCACCTTTTCTTTTGGCGTTTCCTTTGTTTGGGCGTTCGTTTGACGTACTCGTGGTAATTTGTCGCTGAATATTGAATGAGGGTTATACTGACAATATTAATAATCAAA
Organism: Abscondita cerata; assembly: GCA_030710515.1. Taxonomy (NCBI): domain Eukaryota; kingdom Metazoa; phylum Arthropoda; class Insecta; order Coleoptera; family Lampyridae; genus Abscondita; species Abscondita cerata. The sequence goes on from JALBCR010004184.1 coordinate 65,389, forward strand.
AATTATAACCTATTGAAGTGGATATCCACCACCGTGGGAATTTACTGGAAAACTTAAAAAACTAATTACCAAGTAAACTATACTTATATGGTTAATCAACTTCACTAGAGACCATTGTCGAGTTAAGGCTACCACTCAAGATAAGCCGGTTATCTACTTATTAGTGCAACCCAGCAACTGTTATCAGTGGAGTTCATTTTAGTTTCTTCTGTTCGTGGATACTCCGATATTGGGTTTGGATACGAGAGCTGTTATCTTTAGCGATTAACTGTCGAACCCGGAAGACTTTCTAGTTACACGAGCAACGTTATTTTTATCTATGACATTAATTAATTTTGTCGCGTCATATGTATTTGTATCGTGTTGAAAGTTTAACAACGTACCTTTTTTGCGCCTATTCTTATTCTTATGTAAACTTAAAGATTCTTTCAGTACAATCATTTATGTGCGTTTTAAAGTCATTTAAATAATCGTCCACGGTCCGGTACACGTCGTAATTAATTTAAGTACCTTTTGAACAAGAGTTTGTCGTGTAAATTACCGATTTATCGGGGTTCGACTGTCTAATCAACTAACCTATTTGTGGGCGTTTATGCCTCAAATTTATATTTATTTTGTGAACTTGCTCTCGTGATTGATTAGTATCTGAGAACTATATATGCTATTGATTTTATTTGATATTGTCTATTGGTATGGTAATGTGAATCTCAAGTAGTGTAAATTGAACTCTAGTCGCTAACACAATATACAGATTTCTAGGCACATACGGTTTTTTTATTTTTGTATCTACGAGTACCTAATAGCTCTAGATATTTTCTTACAGAATCTAGGTGGTGCTTTATACATTTTACGAGCAGTGTAGAAGCCTTGTTTGTGTTGGAATGGTTTTCAATCCACCCACGACCACTTCCAACTTTAATTAGAGCGGCCGCGGGGGTTATCTAGCACTGCGATACTATATTTATTGGTTTTCAAATAAACCGTAACAACATCCTTAAACCTTAAGAACACAGGCCTTAAAGCGATTTTTAATTTTTGTTTTTGTACCTCTCTTACCTAATTCAGGTATATATAGGTGATATAATATAATTCTCCAGCATTCAATTTCCTTAGATATATCAAAACTTCAGAAAATGCCTGTCTACCTTGAACATTTTATATCCGGAAGAGAAACGAAATAGGCTAATTATTTTGTTCAGGATAGTTGCAGCTTTCATACAGCTTGTTGAGTGACTGATTGGTTTAACGACAATCATAGTAATATCAAATTGTTAAATTAGCCGAGTAAGTCTCTGATCTAACCCCATTTTTACATTTTATGAAACAATATTGTTAGAGAATGGAACGACGATAAATATAATGACATTCGAGAAAGGACAAGTCGAATTTTGAAACATTTTCTTACAAAGAATATTTTTACCGACAGCATGCCTAGAGAGAATGCAGCATTGTATCGACAACAATAGATAATAATTATTGATATATTTTTATGTAATTGTTTTAATACAAAATCTATAAACCACTTCTCAGTTTTTACAAAACTTTAGTATTAGTCTGATTTTTCAGTTAACTCTCAGTAATTTGTAATTTGAGTAAAATTCTTTGTTTCAATTATTTAGTAATAAGCATTCTATAAAACATACGGAAGATATATTCCGATTTACAAAATACCAATATACCAAAGAAAATTTTTTTAATATATTAAATCGAAACATTGCGAATCCACATCCTAAGTATTAAACAGATAAATAAGTAAGTGATGTTTACTTAAAGTCTATACTGGCCGATACGGAAATGTTGTTTTAAAAATATAAAGAGGTTTTCCAACTAGTCGACAAATATGTCGACCGTTTCCGGAATTGACGTTTTCACCATACAGTGTTGGTTCAATTAAAAACTAATCTTGACCTACGTAGTCATCAATATAATGATCATTATAATTGTCTTAAATTTTATAACCGTTTTAATTGTTAATATGTTACATTTAAATTTTAAACTAACTGTTTAGTTAATTTAATTTTTGATAATGACTAAATATTTGAAGTAGTCGCAACTAGTTTTTAAATATTTCTTAAAACAACATTTTTTATATTGGCCAATATAGACCTTAAGTAAACATTACTTACTTTTATCTTTCCTAATGATATAAAACAATATACTTTTTATGTTAGGGTAAAAATGTGTTCAAAGGCATTATGTCTTTCTGCTTCATTGTATATTTATTCTATGGTTATTGTAGCGATGACTAGTTGTATGTGAAAATAAACAAACAACACAAAAATGTACTAAATCACATCACATCAAGTCAAAATCAAAGCTGCAAGAATTATAACCCTAGGGCATAAAACCACATTTCATTGTTTTTTTAGGAAGAATTTCCAGTAAAGTAGTTGGCGACTTTTCTGTACTAAGTTAATTTCTTACATCACAATGGAATAATCTAAAAAATATTTTTGAAAGGAGCATTCTTTCATCCACCATTTCACGTGAATCGTTTTATTATCAAAAGTTGTAGTACAATTATTCCATTTAATAAGAAGCTCTTAACATTCTCAAAAATGTTTGAAATAATTCAGAAACACAGTTTTATATAAATGGTTTATCATGAATTGATTTTGTCCAAATCATTTTTCTAAAAATCAAGACTTTATTTCAAGATCAAACACAAATACAAGAAGTGGATTGAATTAATGTAAAATGTAACATAAATTAAAACAATAATATTAAATAATGTATAGAAATTACACAGTTAACCTTCCCAAAAATATCTATTAGGATCAACAAAATTCCTTAATTAGATTATTGAAATACGTGTAATACAAACCCAAACAAGATAAACAAACCTGTTAGAAGATTAAGTACAGGCTTTAAAATTGTAAACACTTTACCTGCACTAAACACTTTATGTCACGGGGATGTCCAAATGTTATGGTTGTTTATAAAGGTGTGGGCTTTATTTAAGTCGGTAACGATGCGTTTTTATTTTTAAATTTCGCACCGTCACTAAATTAATTGGAATAATTAATTACTAGAAGAAGGCCGATTTTGTTATGTATTTAACTGTTATTAATTTATACGTATTATGAATTGTGAATCCAAAGCAAAAAATAGCGAGTGGCCGTTGTACAAAATCCGATAGCGCCCCGCTTAAGCTTTTGTGCGCACGCAGTCCCATCCCGTAAGCTAGTTGCCTCACTTACGTTATGCCTTATATAACCGTAAGCTCTTGCGTTAAACAGACAGATGGTTCCGGATACCTGTTCCGCTTGGTCCTGCCGTTAATACTAAGTAAGTTTGCTTTTTTTTAATTTAACCGCCAAAGATACTACTTTGGCTAATCTCTCCCCGACCCGCATGTTGCAAAGATACCGTTTTATGTTCCCTTAATTTTTCTTTTTTCTATTCGTGTATTGTATTGAGAGTGACGCATTTTCGCGCCTTGAATACACCACTCAAACCGTTGCCCGGGTCGATATAGCGCATTTTCGTATGTCGACTCGGTCACTCCCACTACTTACAGTATTACTTAACAGACCACCGTTTTGCTTATATACCGTCACCATCAACACTATATTAACCGCCGCTCTGCTTACATTACCGGAACCCTCACCACTGTAACTGTCAAATCCGCTGACTGCTTTTGGGTTGCATGGTTTGTAATTTACCTTAATAAATGCTGCTTTGTTTTTGTCAAATTAATAGCAACTTGATTTGTCCTAAAGAAAGAAGTTTTGAGTTTTAGTGTATTCTCTTTATTTCCCCGAACTGCTTTCTGTTAGACGATCAAAACACTGGAATTTTTAACCTCCACTGTAGCTGCCCAACGAGCAAACGGAGAGTAAACTTCGTCATCAAGTCTGGCGCCCGAGATCTGCCCCCTTTTGTTATTTACAGAAACTAACCAAGTTAAAAAGCAAGCGTTACAAATGGCGCCCGAGCAGAGACCGACCGTCAACAAATGAAGGGTCACAAATCTACAAATGTACAAAGTGACCAATTAAGCAAAGTAAGACGTAAAAATATTTTTACGAAAGTAGCTAAGAGAAATTGCTGAAAATTGTTTTCAAGTTTGTATAATGTCAGCTAGAGAGCGTAACACTAGTTTGAATTACAAAAATTCAGTTTTCCCAAAATTTTGCTCGATTAAGTTATAATGAAAATGCATGTAAATGAATCTTATATCTATAAGAAACAACTGCAGTTGATCACTTTTTCTTCAACTCCTCAAATAAAGTAGTGGGGATAAGCAAATATCTATTGTAGATACAAGGATTCCTTTTCTTTTTATTGGGCCTTTTAAAAGTGAATGAATTAAGAAGACACTATGTGTTTGTGTATTGCTGACGTTTTGACCGATAGGTACGGTCTTTATCGAGGCATTTGAAAACATTTGTTATTTTACTTTTGTGACTTAATCTCTTTTGTTAAATTATTAATTTATTTATTAAGGTATTATTAGTTATTAGTTTGGATCACCTATTGTAGTGCAGTTCATCAAGAACACTATTTATCTTCGAATGCCTTAATAAAACCGTAGCTATCGGTCAAAACGTCGGCAATTCACAAGCTCATGGTGTTTTATTAATCCAATCAATTAATTCATTCCTTAAGCTATTAAAAAAATTTGGACAAGGAGCTCATTATCAAGACCAATATTGATAATGCCTTATTGCAAAAATTTGAACTGAGTTTTGTTTAAAAGGTTTTATTTTACTATATTATACGTGCTAAAACCGAAGGACTGGTGGTCCTTACTACGTCTGCTAGATGGTGTTTTTAAAAAAATAATAGATTTGGTCATTATTTTCAGAAAACTTAAATGGAATGATATGCATATTATAACACAGTTATATGGAGTATTAAAGGCTGAAGCGTATGATCTAATCTGGAAGTCTATATATTTTCTTTTGAGATATTAATCAAAAAGTATCCGCCAGATCGTAGGGTAAATTTTTCCAAGCCTATTTCTACTAATTCGACCTCTAGCAATCCGATTCGACCACTACCGACTACATTTGGACCCCCTCCCACCCGACGCTGTTTTATCAAATCAGGTCCCTAGAAAACAATTTTTTTACTTGGATACCACTAAGCACCAAACTAGTGGGTAATTCCTGTTACAATCAAAAACACCCGATTATATCCAAAATTGTCCAAAGTTACACCCAAACTGTCAGATACAATCAAATGGTCTTTTTTTATTAAATCAAAAAATTCTCAATCAATTTGACTATTTAATTACCGTTTAAGTTTACTCAAATACCCCGACAATAGCATCATTAAAAAAGCAGCTTTTTTTATCGATCTTAATATGAAGGAGAATACAACCGTAAGATTAGAAATTGTTGATCTTTGGATAGGATGGATATACGTACTGAAGACAGCTTAGCTTACAGAGGAGTTGATAAAATATAGATTAAAACCTGCCAGCACCGTAGGAGAAATGCGAAAAGGACTCGTCAGGTTTCTTTGCGTTGATCCTAAAAAACTTTAATTAGCCCTACTAAACGCCCCTTTGCCTACGATTAACATCAGTATATTAAAAGATCATACCGGCATAGAAAGAACTAGAATTTATAAGTGAGTATTCAGTTTTGAAAAAGAAAATTTAGTAACATTTTGGATCGTCTAGATGAAGCATCTGAGCAACATTACTTAACCCCGGAGACATGCTTCTGTCAGCGCCCACTGAAATATTAACATGATAGTAACGTGATAACTGAAAGAATTGAAGCTGCTGGAGAAACTTTGACCGCCAGATCCGTTTATTTTTCTTACTCGGCGATTAACACATTGAATTGGAAACCAAAATTAACCGCAAGGTTAACAATAAAAGGTGAATCCAGCATGACTTATCTTATTACTTTGCAAACCTACATTCACCGGGACAGGAATATTACTAAGGAACAAGAAATGTACTGGTTGCACCTATTATACATTTGCTGTAGTGACGAATAATGGAAGTCAAACCACTCTCGTTTTAGATTAGAGAGGAGATAATAAACAACGGTTCACAAATTATTTTCTGATCTTGATGTGAAAGATGTAGCGTTCTGTCTAACAATTGTTTATGCAGAGCGTCAAAAAACTTCACATCACCGCTATAAACAACTCTAACCTTTACCACAAAGACAACCGCCAGTACACTCATGAAATTTAAAACTTGGACACCACAATTTCTGTAAACAAAAGTTTGCACATTGTGAAGCGGGCTTAAGGGTATCATTTACAATTCTAACAGCAGGTAGTCTCAGCAGGGGTTATCTTATAGAAGGACTGTAGAATGAATCATTACACTAAGCACGTTTTAGAAAATAGGTAATTTACGTTGCTTACTTAATTTTTTCTTTAAAGAATATATTTGAAGGTATCGCTAATTAAACACCATAGCTCGATTAATTATCGAATCAAAATTTTGTTTAGGAAATGTTTACAAAATAAAATTAGAAATAATTTTGATTTAAAAAACGTCTACAAGCAATAACTTTTAAATTAAATCAAAAACTAAACATGGTTATTTGGGTTGACTGATTATTACTTATTTTAAATAAATCTAACCTACTAATTATTGTAAGTTATTAAAAAAAATCATTAAACTCTCTATTCATAATATTTAGTCCTTACAAAATGTATATTTTATGACGTTTCATTTTTTCTGTAGTTAATATAAAAAGTGAAAATAAAAACTAAGGCAATTCTTATTGTCAACGTATATATTTAGTTTTTGACAAGAATTTATTACATAATTATAATTAAGATACCAAGTTATAGTTTAAAATTAAATGAAAACGTTTTTTTTTAAATAAAGGTATTACTATATAAATAAATATAAGAAATCAATAATGGGTGTGACCTCCATTATTATTGATACATTCTTGGAGGCGTCTGCTCATTGACGCTATCAAGGTATCAATATAATTAATATTAATCGTTTCCCATGCGGTATCAATGGCTGCAATTAGTGCATTACGGTTTACTGGTATAAAATTTGGCCCTTGTTGTCTTCGGATAACAGCAAGTATTCGAGCCCAAACATTTTCGATAATGTTAAAATCTGGGCTTTTGCTGGCCAGGGTAACAGCTCCAAGTTATTTGCTTGTATCCAGTTGCGCACAACCTGCGAAGTATAGGGTCATCATATCCCGATAGTTAATTATCGAATGTTCCAAGAAAATATGTGTAAATAGTAAATGGAATCTACTAACGTAACGTTAAGTCGTTAATTATAGTTACATAACTCTCCTTTCATAAGATATAGTTCATATTAATATGCTTATTGTAAAGCTTCGTACACACCTGAACAACAAACCGAGGAACAAACAGAACAACGAACCGAACGGCAATCGGAACATTAATTTGGACGGTGCTACGTACGAATTTTAGAACAGATTCGCAAGTCCTGATTGTTCCACGAACGGTTTGCGGCGTTCCCGCAACTTGTCGGTTTTTCTCCGACATCAAAGAAAATGCGCGCGAATGCGTTTGCAGGTTTGGACGAATCTAAACAAAACGGCGAACAAACTTATGCGGGAGAATTAAATTATTTATTTTTGTCCTCCCTTTTGTGGGTTTGTTGTGTTTTAGGTAATATTATGGAGTTGACAGAAGAAAAATGTTTTAAATTAATCAGTGTTTAAGAATGCAAGAAAAAATGATGTCCCTATTAGCATCATTTGGGCGGGAAATTTCCAAAATAAAAAAAAAGCGAAGTAAATTATAATTTTTACTCTTCTTTGTGCGTAAAAATTTGGTTGGCACTATCTTCTTGTTTTCCGCAATTTTCTCTTCTCAATAATAAATATATATGAACTGAAAACTACTGAAAATAATTATGGGAACAGCACAAACGTTCCGTTTGTTGTTCGGATTGTGGAAATCATAAAAGATCGTTTGTCGTTCTGTTTGACTTTCGGTTCGTTGTTATGTTTGTTGCTCGGTTTGTTGTTCAGGTGTGTACGAAGCTTTACAACTTAAGCAACAATTTTTGGCGAATAAAGATTAGTTTGTGATGTAATATTAGAAACACAAATTTATATCATATCAAATTTATGACAACTTAAAACCAAGAACGTGTATGTTATTGCTAAGAAATTATTAAGGAAAAAGCGCAATTGCAGTGTAAATATTTATAATTAGATATTTTCGAAAGTTTATAAGTCCTCTATTGTAATCTTAATACTTAAAAGAAAATCCTGTCCATTAGCATTATAAGGAAATGGCTTTTACTTTATGAATAAGTTTCAATAACAATAGAATATCCTTGCTTGTTTAATTTACTTCCTTTGAGTCATATTGCTCTAAGGGTTGTTACATTGGTCATTAGAAGTATGTAATAAATAAACAATTACCTACTGTTTGAGAAGGGTAGTGTGAACCAATAAATAAAGTAAGAAATGTAAATTCCATTTTAGTTTAAAATTTCAAGTGTTGTGAAAATGCCACCTCATCTCGGTGCTGATTTGAAAGCGCGGATTGTTTCGGAATTAGCGGCGGGCCGTAGCGTGCGTGAAATTTCACGTATGTTAGATATACCAAAAAGCACCGTAGGGCATTACCGAGTAAAATGGAATCTTGAACACACTTTGGAAAGAGCCATCGGAAGTGGTAGACCTAAAGTATCTACACGTGCTCAAGATCTCGAGTTGTTTCATTACGTAACAGAACAACCATTTGCTACATACTCCAGGGCTATAGCAGATACACATTTTCCCGGATGCCGTATAACTGCACAAAAAGATTAAAGGAGATGGGAATAAAGAAGTATAATGCTGCTGCGAAAGAAGTTCTCAGTGACGAAAATATGAGACGTCGTCTGGAATTTGCAAGGCGATATGTGAACGAACCTTTGGAATTTTGGAATCGAGTGATTTTTAGCGACGAAAAAACGTTCAATAGCCGCAACGATGGACCACTAAAAGTTTTTAGAATGGAAGGAACTCGTTACGAAAATAATCACATATGTCCTAAAAAACGAAGTGGTTATTTTTCTGTGAATGTGTGGGGTTGGGTTAGCGCGCGGGGTCCAGGAGTTTGTTGGGCTATCGATGGACGTCTTGATTCTGCTGCGTATTTAGATATTTTGGAAACTATTATGAAACCTTCAGTCGAAGTGTTTTATCCAGACGAAGATTATATTTTCCAACAAGTAAGTATTCTTATTTCACTATACTTTCTCCAAAAATAGTTCGGGATCTGTTGAATTAACATTTTCATAATGTATTTTTGTTGTTAAGGACAACGCCCCTATTCATACTTCGCGGGTTGTGCGCAATTGGATACAGAAAATAACTTGGAGCTGTTACCCTGGCCAGCAAAAGCCCAGATTTTAACATTATCGAAAATGTTTGGGCTCGAATACTTGCTGTTATCCGAAGACAACAAGGGCCAAATTTTATACCAGTAAACCGTAATGCACTAATTGCAGCCATTGATACCGCATGGGAAACGATTAATATTAATTATATTGATACCTTGATAGCGTCAATGAGCAGACGCCTCCAAGAATGTATCAATAATAATGGAGGTCACACCCATTATTGATTTCTTATATTTATTTATATAGTAATACCTTTATTTAAAAAAAAGTTTTCATTTAATTTTAAACTATAACTTGGTATCTTAATTATAATTATGTAATAAATTCTTGTCAAAAAACTAAATATATACGTTGACAATAAGAATTGCCTTAGTTTTTATTTTCACTTTTTATATTAACTACAGAAAAAATGAAACGTCATAAAATATACATTTTGTAAGGACTAAATATTATGAATAGAGAGTTTAATGATTTTTTTAATAACTTACAATAATTAGTAGGTTAGATTTATTTAAAAATAAGTAATAATCAGTCAACCCAAATAACCATGTTTAGTTTTTGATTTAATTTAAAAGTTATTGCTTGTAGACGTTTTTAAATCAAAATTATTTCTAATTTTATTTTGTAAACATTTCCTAAACAAAATTTTGATTCGATAATTAATCGAGCTATGGTGTTTAATTAGCGATACCTTCAAATATATTCTTTAAAGAAAAAATTAAGTAAGCAACGTAAATTACCTATTTTCTAAAACGTGCTTAGTGTAATGATTCATTCTACAGTCCTTCTATAAGATAACCCCTGCTGAGACTACCTGCTGTTAGAATTGTAAATGATACCCTTAAGCCCGCTTCACAATGTGCAAACTTTTGTTTACAGAAATTGTGGTGTCCAAGTTTTAAATTTCATGAGTGTACATCGTAAAGAGAAAAGGTAACTACCAAGTAGATGCGTTGATTAAAACAAGAGCCGCCAATTCTTTCTGTGCTCATAAAGCGCTAGACATTTGTACCCCGCTTTTGGTAAAAACATATTTTTCCACCCACCGTTCAGCTAGAATGCTCAACGGGATAAGTAAATTGCAGAACACCGGGTCACCCATACTTTAACATCTATCCAAAAGTCGTATGACTGTGTTTGGGAATAAACTTTTAAGCGCTTAAATCTGTACATAAAGTTCTGTTCTGAACTGAAACCAAACCTCCTAAACCGTGCCGATAGTATACTAATAAGATGACCAATGTTCACAAAAAACCACAATCTTTTTCAGAATTATGTCATTTGAAAAGACACTTATACCGTCGTTTTATTTTCTTTAAAAACACGCTCAAAAATGTAGTTCCCCGATCAGTGTGTTATAAAACGGCTCCATACGCAAACCTTAGAAAAATATTACAAAAAGCCGACCGCCGGACATAGTAGTATGTACCGAGACATTGCAAACTACCTATAAAGGTGCTTCATCTGTCAACATTATAATCTATCTTGAGAAGCAAAACGTTATGTTGTTGAGGACAAGGTATTAAAATTCTTCCGTTATCGACAGGTTTACCGCCAAACTAACACCTAAATATACCGGTCCTTACGCCGTAACAAAGTTCTGTTTCCTGTGGTTTAGCGCCTTTAAAACTACTGAGCCATACTTACTCTCTGTCTGTAGAAAAGGTTTAAAACCTTACCATGACCAATATGAGATAGCTAACATTTTCCTAAGAGATGCCAAAATAAAATCTTATCCGCCCCATCCGTTTTCGCCAACTTCTGCAGCTGAGCCTACGTCCTAACTACCGCTGCTGAGCCTACTTTTGTATAAGTCTATAGCTGAGTATGGCCAACGCAGCAGCTACTGCCGGAACCAGCCTTTTGTTTTTTGCTCAAAGTGTCTACATCAGAAACTGATGTCGCGTCACTATAAATGCAAACCAAGAGGAGGAATTTGTGTTGGTGACATTTGGTTTAATTAAGCTTACAATGTAATTATTCAGTTTTTTTGTTCTTTAATAGCATTAAAGTTTCATTTTTTCGTTCCGTGACTAAGAGGATAACGATGCATTTTTGTTGGGCATCGTACTAATTAGTATTTTAGAACTAAATTTTAGTTTTCTAAATAGATGTATTATTCATTCCGTCAAGTTAAACTGAATCGATGAGTAGGTCCTAATTATTTAATTTTTCTACGAGAGATACCGCTCTAGAAGATCCTGTCTTTTTCGATCCAGTCCGTACATTTGTCTTAAGTGTGACGCGTTTCGCACGTTCAGGATGCAGTCCATTCTGGCTTGTAGTAATGTGATGCGTTTTACACGTTAATTCCACACGACCAACTGTTATCCATACACTTCTTTTCTTATTTTTGAATACGCTGTCTATCGACCAACCCCGTCAATTCCTACCACTACATTACCGGTTACCGCTTGTTGTTGGGCAAGTACAGTTTTAAGGTAGTAACTTAAGGGGCTAGTTTCGCTGAGCTGCTCATTACCGTTTATTGAACGTATTGTTTTGTCATTGCGTAGAAATAAAGAGTTTGAGTTTTATTTGTTTATTTGATTTTGTAATGTTTTTAAAGACCTGAAGTTTCGTTTCTTTACTGTATCTACCTAAACGAGAGGAACGACCACCTACGGGAGTAAACACCTATAAAAGCTGGCGCCCGAGGACCGTCCGTACAGTTTTCATTTACAGATGTCCGCCGCACAAGAAAGTAGCGCCACACATTAAAAATGTTTAAGCAATAAATAGCGTTAAGTACTCCTTAAGAAGACACCTTTCAAACAAAGTGGCACTTGAGATACATTTCTATTTGAAAAAAATAGTTGGATGAAGCACTTTCGGGAACAAATACGTGACGTGTTTTGGGATTTTTTTTATTTGAAATTATGATTTTGTTTGTGTAAATTTACCAGGAATCCCTTAGGAAAAAAACGTTAAAAATTTTTGTATCTCTTATAGTTTTTTGAAAACAGTTACAAAAAATGGATTACTTAATTAAAGACATATTAATGAAATTTTCTGAATTATTTTTATTTATTTTTGCAGAAATTAATTAGCTTTCATTATTTCATTGTATCAATTAAAATTCGAAGTTTTAAAATTCAAAATACTCTTTAACATGTTCTGTTTATAATCGTATTTAAAACTCAATAATCACGCATTTAAAAAGATATTATTCCGCTAACGATCTTTTTACTGATGTGGACTTTTCACTTTTAAAAAAATTGTTTTTATGAGGTGTGTGTTCGGAGCTTTGAAAATATTCGGATTAAAAGAAAGGGCGTTTATTTTTAATTTTAAATATTCCATTATAGTCATTTTGTTATAACCGAGAAAAAACGTGAAGTATCGTGCTACATTTAAAAGCAATTTTATACAAGCTGTGCATGGAGACAATGCTAATGATCGTTCTTCACATTACAACAACTTCCCATACCAACACTTTGCAACGGACATAATGCGCCTTCAAGAGAAACATTAGCGTTATGCTTTTCCAGCGGTTTGCTTTGTAAAGATGGGATAAATATTATGATGAAAGAAAAAAACTTGGCAATGAGGAAATAATAAACTGAGCGTTGCTTAAAACTTCTCTTTCAAAATTTACTGACATCGTTCGCGAGCTTAATTTTATTTTTTCTCGAATGGTTAACGTTTTTCTCACCAAGAAGTAAGGCTTCTCTCATATCCTTGATTGGCAGACTTTGCACAATGCTTTCTCTGTCCCCTTTCCATAGCACCGGCGAAACAGAAGCCACGCATTTACCTCATCGAACCCCCCGAGGAAGTGACGACTGCTGAGTGAAAATCGTAATCCAAGTGTGTACAGACATCAATCCGTGGAACGGTGTTGTACCTGAGGGTAGTAAATTAGAGCTTCTGGGCCACCACCTACAACAAAGAGAACAGAATTACTTCAATATATAATAGATTTAATAAAACTACGACGGTTGATGTGTAGTAGGTAGATAATAAGTAATTTATTAAATTATTGATGTCATTAATGTTTTTCAGCCAGAATGTAAAAGCCAGAAATTATTTTTAGAAGTAATAAATTGAATTAAATATTTATCCTAATAATACTAATCAAACCCCAATTTAATAAATACTTAAAAGCTTTTATTTGTTATTTTATGTAAAGTTGTTTTGAATACGAATTTTTGGCAGACCTCTTGCTGGGATAAGAAGATGGTTACATATTTTCTAAACTACATTAACTAAATTGTTGTTTATAAGTAGATGGTTTTTTTTTTATCTCAGTTCTTTTAAGAACAAACGAGAAGGGAAAAAACACTACAAAATAAAATTATTCCTTTCAAATTGTTATAAAAATTATTACAGTAAAAATAAAGAAATGAGTAATTTTCGTCCAATGGCTTTTAAGTCTTTTAAGACATGATCATAATAATATGAGAGAATTAAATGAGATTTTTCCAAATAAACAATTAAACAATTATAGTTAACTTTAGATTACAATATTTCCTTTCTTTTTATTCTAAGATGAAAAAGAACCAGTCCGAGACCACAAACGAACAGGTAGGTTCGTAAAATTACAAAAGTATATAGTTTACAAGCGCTACCTTAACCAATATTCAATAGTAATTAACAAACAAAGAGCAAAATAAACAATGTCAGATAAGGACGGCATAATATTCCTTTGATACGTTGCATACTTTCATCGGGTTTTGAGTGCCCGTTTCTATGTCACGTCATGCCACGTTTTCGTTTCAATTTGTCACAAGAAAAATGTCAGATACTAAACTCAAGGATTTGAAATAGACTCGGAACAGGAGGATACACTTATTGACTCCGTTAGGAACCACTCTGAGCTATGGGATAAATCTCGCGCAGCGTTCAGAAATACCATAATGAATGAGAGAGCATGGACTAAGGTGGCAGCACAAATGGAACTCTCAGTAAGTTGTCGTTAATGAATAATGACATGAATAAATTATAATTGATTAATTAATTTTATTCTAAATTAGTCCCAACGGTTCAAAAGATGCTGGGAAGTCTGCGGGACCAGTACATTATCTTCTTTAAAAAACTAGCCAAAACCTCTGGATTCAATGGTTGCCGTCTAACCTCCCGACTTAATCTTGTCTTATCCATTAACAATAGATTCGGTATATTTTTAACCAACAAAATTATATACATTAAAAGCAATAAAAAAAAATTTTTTCTTTGGCTCTTTTCTTCATTCTATCCTTATTACTTGATTTTCTTTCTTCCATGAACTTTCTTTTTCCACCACTTTTCTCATCCACACAATTCCTTTTCTCTCTCTCCCAACAACACTCTCCTTATTTTATCGTCCGCTCTTGCTTCACTCCCCTCTGGCTTCAAATGCTCTACATTTTCCCACCTCTCCCCTACAGATTCTACACTTCCTATCTTCGTCCTTACACCAGTACTTATTTTCATTTTCTTCGTTTTCTACTATAAATCTTGCAATTAGTCTTTTATCTTCCGGTTGTGTAATTCGGTTTTCCATCTGTTATTAACTCTTCAAACTTTTGTGTTGTATTTTCCTTCTCTAATTATTGTTTTTCTTTCATGTGCTTGTGTGTCACTATCTCTCTGTACTATTTCTTTTTCCATATTTCTTCCACTATCTCTTGTCATTTTTATTTCTTTTCTTGCATATCTTCCTTTTTATAATATCTTCTTCTAGCATTTTTACCATATTTTATCTAACATTCATATACTATCTTATTTTCTTTCTTGTTTTTCATTATTTTTCATACCGTATTGCCCTTTTTCCTGCCTGTATCCTTATTTTTTCCAGTTTATTTTCTTTTTCGACTATATAACTAAGTGTTTCCTTCTCCAAACCTAGTGTCCATTTCCAATGCCTTTTCTGTATTTACTCAGTTTCTCCCATTCTCTGCATCCCCACATTT
This sequence comes from Abscondita cerata, assembly GCA_030710515.1. NCBI lineage: Eukaryota > Metazoa > Arthropoda > Insecta > Coleoptera > Lampyridae > Abscondita > Abscondita cerata. The sequence goes on from JALBCR010004184.1 coordinate 80,599, forward strand.
CTGCTCTATACATCAACACACTTTTACTATTCTCTTAAATATCCATCTTCTTTGCAAATATTCTTTCGCTTATACCCCATACCTCTCTTATTATTTTATTTCCTTTTTCTCTAATACCTTAATCTGGTATTTGTTGTCGTACCTCAACATGTACCCTATGTATTTATACTAGTCTACCATTTCCAGCTTTACCTCTTTCCACTTCCATTTCCTTTCTTCTATTCTACCGTTTTTTTTTCTTAAACTCTATAACTTTTGTTTTCCTACATTTAATTCTAATTTTTTTCCAAATATCTATTTATCACTTTTACTTTTCCTTCCTCTGTTTTTGCTAAGACCACTGTATTATCTTCGTAGTTAGAACCCACATTTTCTTTTTCCCACCATTATCCCTCCTACTTGCTGTTCTTTAATTTCTTCCTCTAAGTTACATACAAAAAAAAAAAATAAACTAGAGTTTAGTGGACATCTCTATCTCAACTCTTTCCCTATCCCAAATACTTTTCAGCTTCTCCCTTACTCTTGTTCTGCACCATGTTTCTTTGTACATTTCTTCTATTGTTTCTAATAAATCTTTGCTTACTCTAGCACCTTTTAAGTTGTTCCACAACAATCCCATTTCCACCTTATCAAAAGGTAACCTTAAATCTAAAAACATTGCAAACATTTTTCTCTTTCTTTCCCTAGAAAAAGAAAGCAGAACGAACAACATCGTCATAAAGGGCCAATAAAGATAGAACAACCAAGTAAAGAAGGAGTGAAGAGGATTTTAAGAAAAATAGGGGTAGAAGTAGAAATAACAAACGCATACGTAATAGGGAAAGAAGTAGGAAAGAGTGCGATAGCAGTGAAGTTGGGAAGCTGGAAAGAGAAAATGAAAATAATGAAAAAAATAAAGTTGAGAGGTACAGAAATTTATATTGATAACGATCTGACGAAAAAAGTGTGACAAGAGAAGTTAAGGAAAGAAGCTGGAAAATTGCATGGAGGTGGGAAGAGAGTGAAAGTAGGGTATGGGAAGTTATGGGTAGAAGGAGTGGAAAGGAGATGAGTGGAAAAAGAAGGAGGTTTAGGACAGATGATAGCAAAACTAAAAATAGGGGTAGAGGGGATGGATATTATTTACTCAGTTTCTCCCATTCTTTGCATTCCCACATTTTTGCTCTATACATCAACACACTTTTATTATTCTCTTAAATATCCATCTTTTTCTCTAAGTCTTTTGCAAATATTCTTTGCTTATACCCCATACCTCTCTTATTATTTTATTTCCTTTTTCTCTAATTCCTTAATCTGGTATTTGACTTTGTTGTCGTACCTTAACATGTAGCCTTAGTATTTATACTAGTCTACCATCTCTAGCTTTTCTCTTTCTACTTCCATTTCCTTTCTTCTATTCTACCGTTTTTTTCTTAAACTCTATAACTTTTGTTTTCCTACATTTAATTATAATTTTTTTCCAAATATCTATTTATCACTTTTATTTTTCCTTTCATTTCTTCATCTGTTTTTGCTAAGACAATATTATCTGCGTAGGATAGAACCCACACTTTTCTTTTTCCCACCATTATCCCTCCTACCTGCTGTTCTTTAATTTCTTCCTTTAAGTTACATACAAAAAAAAATAAACTAGAGTTTAGTGGACATCCCTGTCTCAACTCTTTCCCTATTCCAAATACTTTTTCAGCTTCTCCCTTACTCTTGTTTTGCACCATGTTTCTTTGTACATTTCTTCTAGTGCATCTAATAAATCTTTGCTTATTCTAGCACCTTTTAAGTTTTTCCACAACAATCCCATTTCCACCTTATCAAAAGGTAACCTTAAATCTAAAAACATTGCAAACACTTTTCTCTTTCCTTCCCTATTTTCTTATTAACTACATTTTTTTTAAAATACAGGGTGATTTATACCACAAGGCGAAAAATGAAAATATTGTTCACAGTTTGATTCTAAGCAAAAATGAAAAATAATTTTTTTCCAATCGGTTTTGTTTTCGAGATATTGAGATTCAAACTTTTAAAAGACCTGGTCTGAAGTTTCACACAAAAACAATCGTAAGCAATATGAAAACTTTATTTGAAAACTTTGTAACTGTAACACAAAGAAAAACCAATACCTTAATTTACAAAGTATGTTTAAAAAGTCCACCACCAGCTACGATGCAAGCCTGGCAACGTAAAACCACTGAGTTATAAACTGCAGCAAAGTAGATCGACGTATTTGGATAGTTATTTAGGATATGAAACAATCATCATTTTCTATCCACAAATTTTGACAAAATTTTGTCTTGTGGTGACTACAAAATAAGTGGCTTACAACCAATTTCATTATTGCCACTAGCTAACGCAATTATAGCAAAGTGTTCATCTTCATAGTTCAGGCATAAAAGAAAGAGAAACAATTTTCTGGGTTTTACCTTCAGTAAAATTTAACCTTGAATAGGCGGTGATAGTAATTTTCAAGTCCGGTTTAGGTAAAAACAGTGTTGGCCCATTAATATATATTTACAAAACATGGAAATGGTAATTAGACGTGCATTTATCGTAACGAAATATTAATCATAAATAAATAAGAACCTCTGTATTTGCAATTTTGTGAAGAATTAGTCCTTAAAACTTTGTATTTGTATGAGTGTGTTTGGTAATTACTACTACTGTGCGGATGGACCTATTGTCCATTCCATATACACTTTGATTGTCGCAAATATGTGTTCAATTAGAATTCTCTGACCGTGTACTATTCCATATAGGAAATTTAAGTTTTTGTTTAATAGATGAAAACTTCGATATTTGCCGCAAACGACGTTTGTCACAGATCTTTAAAGTGATGTTTTGCTTTGCATCGTATGAAATTAATTAATTGGGGCGGTGACATCACACAGTTTAAAGTAATAGGCGCCATAATAAATTCTAAAACAGTTTAAGTTTTTGTTAATTTTCGACAACATTATATTTTGAGTAATTTAAATTGTGCTGAACTTAATTTCAAAATGTTAGTTTTGTTATTAATGTAAAATGTTCTTGGCCAACCGCTTTAATGAAAAGTTAAAATTAATTTAAATTCTTAAAGTCATAATTAAAAATAATTTTTAATTAATTTAAAAATTTTCATATCCTTTGAATAACATTATTACATTAAGAATGATGTTTTTTAGTCGTAGAGTCATTGTTTTGTTTAATAATTTATTTATTCTGTTTTATTGTGTTATTTCGTTACGAAATTTTGTTTTAAACCCAATTATTTTGGACAAATGTTTATTTTTACAAAAACTGAAAATGGTAGTAAAATCCGTAAGTGTTTTTAATAGATGTCAGAATTATGTCTGTTACCATTAATCTTTTAAATCGTAATTTTTGAGGAGATGTCGGTAGATTTCTATTGGAAACGTTAACTTCTTTCGAAGACAATTGACAATTAAAGAGCGAGCTTTTGTCGTTTAAACTTTTTGCATTCTGGATTTTGCGTTCCATCAATTACAATAACAATTATAGAAGTGACAGTTTTTAACCGTTTTGTTATTGAATGTAAATTAAAGAACAGAGAACTCAGTTATCCTAGAATTTATCCAATTGAAATTTCACAGCTTTAATATGCATTACATGTGAGAACTACAACTGTTGTTTACCTTTCTAACCTTGCTTGGTTTTGAGTAATCACTAATGGCTGAATTCATAGATAACTTAATTTTTCAAATGCCATCATCTGATTTTTATGTGCCGTTGAACGTAGAATCTCATAAGTTTTCTAATGATAAGATTGTAGATTTCTAACTCTTACTCAAAAATCAGCAAAAATCAGTAAGAGTTAGATACCTACAACTTTATCATTAGAGTGCTTATAAAATTCCACGTTCAACGGCACATAAAAAATTAAGAAGTGCCATTTGAAAAAATCAAGTTATCTATGAATTTAAGGAGTTCAATTTAAATAATTGATTACTCAAAACTTAGCAAGGTTAGAAAGATGAACAATTAGGTCTAGTTAGCACATGTAATGCATATTAAAGCTACGAAATCGCAGTTGGAAAAATTCCAGGATAACTGAGTTATTTAATTATTTCGAAACGTCAATATTTTCGGAAAAAGTGAAATAATGCGAAAACCCTCCATTTTAGACACTATGTATAATGCAAAAACTTACATTAGAATTTCCTAAGAAATTCAAATTTGTAATAAAAACTAGATGGTTTTATTTAAAAAAAAAACAAAACTTTGTTATGTTGCTCATATACAAAACACCCAGTATAAACAAAAATTAATTTAGCATGTGCAGTTCATTGATTTGCACAACTTTCATTCCAAAAGTTTTTTCTAACCTAACATTTTCCGAGATATCCACTTTCCTCGCACTAATTGACTACCTTGTATAAACAATTATCTTGTGTAATACACTACATAGGTTAACAGTTTTAAGAATGTATCAACACACAACTTAAAATTACTCTTCTACTGCTACTTCATCCAGGCAGAATAATAAAATTTTGTCTTTAAAATTTAATGTTTGAAAACTAAAAATTGTTGAAGTTAATTCAAGAAGCGGAGTTATTTGAACTAAAATTTCTTGTTCATCACTATAATGGTATATTTTCTATGATAAGCAAAATGTGTGTCTTACGACATCTCGTGTAAAACATTGACACGTATGAATAGTATAAACTAAGAAAATGGCAACAGTTACATGTTAGTTAGCACATGTCGTTACAATTAACTGTTGGCATTTTTTCTTATTTTCTATGATCTATTGACAAAATAACAATGAACAATTTATTTCGGTACTTGAACTGAAAAAATGCAGCATGTCACCTTACTCCTTATGTCATACTGATACGGTTTTATTTTCCCAATGTAGGACGTATGTCGTGAGCCGTCCTAAAACGTGTGTCGCAAGTAGTATTTTCTAGGCTAAATTCACCGTGAGTACATTTTTTTTCTTTTCGTATTAGTATTAATTCTAATTGCTACATATGCTTTGAGAACGTTGCGTTTGACCTCATGTTCTCGTTGTGTATTATTTTGGATAACTCTTGAAGGTGCTGGAGTGGCTGATTAAGAACCTTCCCTATCAAGTAAGGACCACACCACGGTTTCGCATTAATTAAGCTGCAGACAATCGGTAGGTACTACGTCTACAGGGGTTGGTTATGCTGCACAACTTTATCGAAGGAGTCAATCGCCTTTTGTTTTTCTTTGCACATTTCCCCAAAGAGGAATCCTGAAACTATCTAATCTCCTGAACTGTTGATACCGTCGCTAGCAAAACACCTTTTATTCTCGAAAATACATTCTACCGATTACAGTTAAGTTTTAGTATTTAAGCTACTTATTCATAATAATAATGTTTATGAAGCTCAAGTACATATGACATAAAACTGCTTGATCTCTAATATTTAAGTAAATTTTTATTTGTTGTACACTCCTCAACCGAACGTTATTATAATCAGCTTAATAAGGGCTGGGGCGCTTTATTTAGTGTGGTTGTCGTGGACACAAACAGCTTTTGGGTTTGCGGGAGGTACTTACCCTTCAATCCTTGTTTAAGTCTAGTGTAAATCGCCGTGTAAGTGATATGAGTACGCAGAGCCTTAATAGCATCAATCTTCAATTAGAATGATAATTTTAACTCGAGTATAACTAAAGTTTACCTGAAATTCGACACATTAATTGCGAGCTTTATTTATTGTTAATTGAGGCTGCTGCTAACGCACCTAACTGTATACGACAGTCTTTTATTTCTATTACATTCCCTATTATTTTAAGGTTTGTTTGTTGTATTGAATTGTCTGTTTTTTCTGTGGTTTGTGTTCGATTTGGCGTATTAGATTTTAAGTAAAACCTGTTGATCTCCTGTTAGTCGGTTTTATTTCTTTCTTTATCTAGCAGATGGCGTCTTGTTAGACAGCAGTCTATTTTTTTATAATTGTTCAGAGACCTACTCAACTTTCTGACAAAACCGGATGTTGCTAATATAACTACTATAAATTCTGTATCCTCCACGAACTTAGTGCGCTACATCGAGCCGAATCCTCTTTAGTAATTTTTTTCTCTTAGGTTGTTCCGCTAAAGCCGTCACTTCCTATTATTTGGTAAGCAACAACCGTTACAATACCCAAATTATTATGTTGTAATTATGGTTCCTAGTTTCGATCACTAATTTCAGCTAATTTTCTTCTATAATGAAAATCAACTAAGTTCACATCGTTGGAGTAAATTTTAGCTACTTTTTGGATTAATATTCCTCTTTCTTCTTAATACTTAATTATCTCAGGGCAGCTCAAAAAAAAACTTTTTTTCGTGAAAAAAATTATGTAATTGTCAATATTAAGGCATACATTTTGCGATTATTATACAAAGATAGTCATATACACAAGTACATGTCATACTAGTACTTATTTGAAGTTATTGCATTTCTTAGCCGTTTATTGTGCTTCTAACCATTCGTCGTTTTTAAAACTATCAACAACGTCGTTGTATTTGTCCACAACGTCTGGCGAGTTCTCCGCGCTTAAATCAGTTGCGGGGGCGTTTTAGAAAACTTGCCTGTACAGTGTTGGCTCATATATATATACACATACACATGCAGAAAACAATCTGGAGAATGTCATTCGGCGTAGCAATTCTGGTTGTGGTAAATAGTAATAGCCCTCCCGTGGTAAAGTTTCAGCACCAAACTGGTGGTAAAAATTTATTACTTAACCAAATCTGTAGTTTCTAGTAAGTGCCGAAGGAGGGATACTTGGTAGGGTGCTTTGTTGGTGATAGAAAGGCTACTAGAAATTTAGCTTTGTCACTGATCCTGTTAATAATCGTTATCGCAAGTAGTCCAGGTCGATAATCTGTTAAACACGTAGTATGTGAAACGGAACCACTGTTAAAAAAGGAGGTATTTATCATGTAAGTGTTTAAGTTTTTTATCTTCCCCAATTAACATGGTGCTGTCGTATTGACGTCTTTGAGGTAAAAGAAGCAAGAAATAGGCTAGTAGAGGACACTGGCACCATTGCCCCTTTACTATTCTAAATGTAGATGTTCTTTGAGGACAAAGATAATGCCGTCAACAGAATATTATCAAAGCACATTAAAGGTAGAATATTCAAGAAATGCTGCTTACACAATTCAACGTTCCTGTGCATCATTTTTTCTTTTGATGGACTTCCTGTTATCCAACAGTATTTTGTTACTAACCTCCTGTAGACTGACAACAAGCCTTATCCTTGATTCTGAAATAATAGACACTTTGTGCTTACGTTAGCATCATCATTTTTTCTTTGTAGTTTTTGCTTTGTATCGTACACTCGGCAAAACTCTATAACTACTTATCTATGAAAAATTTTAATTAATTAACCTGAGCTCGTATGTTTATAACTATTAGGACTGAGAAGTTATGCTATTTCATTTTGATGTTGCTACCGGTTACTGTTAAGATTGTATTACTGTTTTTTCCATTTGCCAATTGAACAAACTTTATTCTACCAATTAAACAACCGATTATAACAAAACGTTCAAATTTTTGGCTTCTATGACAAGGAACCTAAAATACCAAATCTATCTAATCTTAACATACATCAAGTCCTCATTTACGGTAATGGTCTAGAATACATTTTAATATTGCTTAACAATTAATTAAACATTTAGCCCACATGAGTGAATACTTTTATTTATTGTTCATTATTATACAACATTGCATAGTAACTAAGGTGTTCTTTTAGTTAGAGCTGGTCAATACGCTTTTAAAATTGTGTTCTTTTGTTGTTAAATTTCAATTTTAATTAAATAAATACGTTCAATGTCCCTATAATGTTAGTTTTGCAGATTTAATTTGCGACCTTGACCGTCAAATTACGGTTTTATTTTGAAATAACTTGTTAACTTTCGCTTGAAAATTTTTACTTTTACTGGATTATTTAAATCATTGGCATCATTGTTTTTCTATTATGTATTCGTTAAATAGAAGAATTGTTTATTGAGGGATTCTATTAATTTTTTTTGTGACACTTTGTTTAAGATATTTGCTTTTCCGGAAAAATGTTAGCACAAATTAGTGCATTATTTTCATATTCTTTACCAAGTCATCTCCGATTAGTGTCCACAAATATCGACAAGTTTTCTTATGTATGACTTTCCAACGATTTCTTGTAGATCACGCCCACCCTTTCTGAGATAAGCCCACTCTTATTTATGTTGCATTGCATCTAGAATTGACATTGTGCATTGTTCTACCAAGAGGGGGGTCCATTTCGTTACTACATACATTAAGTCTAAAAAATATTTTACACAATAAATATGAAACTTCAAAGTAAAGTAGCGGAAGCACAGTGGTAGGAGAACCACATTACTCCGTTCTCATAAACAAAGATTTAAATTCAAAATTTAACAAATACAAAAAAACTTAAATTTATTATGTATAATAATTTGAAAAATTTTGTGGGAACCTAAAACTCTTCTTTCTAAAATTGTTGCCGTAGTGATTGAAAAACTCTGCGAGGTATTTGTCTCACAGTGAACGAAAGAATGTTGAGGCTTTAGGGTTGTGGTTGATTATATATTTCATTAGCTGACTTGGAAAACTTTCTTTTTTTTTGAGTGAGTTAATTTTGAGCATTCACGTTTTAACCCGATACCTATTTGTGAATATAAACTATTTTACTTTAAACATTAATCAAAAATAATAAAACGCATTTAATTCGGTAAATAATTTTTAAGTTTAAAGCATCAGAACAAACCACAATTCATTTTTAAACATAAAGATTAAGTCACTATGCTAATTTCAGTCATCGAACAAGCTTGTATGACTTTTTTATTGCATCATGCCAAAGAAATGCGAAATCGGTAATATTTAAGTTGAGATTAACCAGTGTGATGTCTTAATTAGACCTGTTTAATAAAATTAATCTGTTTTATTAGATTTGAAAGGAATGCATGGTGGTTTTTCTCAGATTCTGTTGAGTTTAAGAATTCATAAAGTAACCGGATGAACATCATGAGAACAAATACTTGAGTCAGATATATTACTGGTTCATAGGCAGACACATAAAATCGTCTAAAAATTTTGACTGTTTCAAGTAATTTCAAGATGCAAATGAGGTAAGAATGTGGGATAATACCACCAGATATTTTAGTTTTTTCTTGATTACTTTTAGAAATATTTTTAGTGATTAAAACATATTTTTTAAAAATTAGTTTTAATTGTTTTCTACGTTACAAAACTGTTGTAGTAAGAAAAACAGAACTCAAAACCCTGAGAAACGTTATAAACAAACGTTTGCAATTCAAATAAAACAAATGGTGTTATTACAGCGGTTTTGATATGTCAAACACTTTTACTGGGATTCAGTAAAAAGCTTTTACCAAACCTATTTTGGAAAATTCTTTGTTTCCATGCAAAAGGGTATGGAAATCAGGATGTTAGGAACCAGGTAACCATCGCAGATGGTGATTGAGTTTAAATTACGGTAATCCCTACAAGATCTGCAGTTCCATATTTCTAGTTTTACCATGCATTCAAATTTTCGTTTTGCTACCATAAGCTTGTTAGGAAGAAGAAGTTTTGTTTTTTTCTGTTACAGATGGATTTGTAATGTTTAAAAGTTTTAGCAGGCCTAAAAATTCTAAACTTTATTTAGTGTAGATGTTTGCGGAGTCTGCTCGCTTATTGCTAGTCTTGCATGTGATGTTAGTTAACTGGTACATTCTATTAGACTTTGACTTTATATATCGACCAAGGGGTTTAAATTTTTTAGAAAACGGAAAACTCTACGATACTCAAGGTTGGGGTTTAAAGTTCCCCATATGTAACAAATGATAAACCATTTAGAGGTTTGGGTGATGGTTAGTTAACTTGATACAATGGATAGGTGGTTTCGCAAGTCAATCAGAAATTGCATTCTCGTAGATTTGTCCTCAACTTCTAGGCTCATTTAATTTTGGCTAATTTTTTATTAAATTTGTAAGGTGTTTAAATCTTAATCGGTTAATTTGTTTGACTTCTTTTGTTAAGGAAGCAAGTGGTTCTTGCAATCGGTCGTTGACTTCTCTCAAGTCAGTATTACAATTTCTGCCGCATACTATGATGGAGGTGATGTTTTTACAAGTTTATCTGCCATCTTTGCTATTATTGCTAAATTAATTACCAATATTGACCGCATGGTAGTTGGAATGACCTGGAAAAATATGATTTTTAAAAATAATTAGATTCTTTATTACAGGTAAGTGGTTACATTTTTCAAAAGAATCCTGTCCAATTTTATTATCTAATTGCATCCCCTTTAAAAAATTTTTTAAATCTTTCTACTTTTGGTTTTACTTTAGGTTGGATACACAATCTGAGATGAATTTCAACACGTAGAATTCTACGTTGTCTAAGACATGGTTTTTTTGTTAGACCACCTTGGTGATTTATAGTACTAAGCAAAGATATCCCAAAGACAAAATCTATGTTTTTCTGTTTTGATCATTTTAATGAAAGTTTCTTTCATTAACAATTCGGCAAATTTAGTGTTCAAATACATTTTCTTTTGTAGTTTGAACATGATATCAAAAATTACTTGACATATAGAATACTACAAGGAAACATTCTTTTAAAGTGAGATGTTGTTTTCTATGTCTCTGTTTGAGAAAGGGTTAGGAAAAATACTACCAGTTGAACTTAAAGAAACCCATCCCCAAGACGTTTTACTAAAATTGTACTACAATACCGACCCGAAACTTTATAACCACTTTTGTATTGAAATCCCACCTACACATAAACAACGATTTTCAAAATACATAATAATAATACAATAACAAAATTACAGGATGTATGATAAACATTTAAAGGATGCAAAACTAAATATCTATTTTAAATCGTCTCGGGGATAGGCTTTTATAAAGTTCACGAATGTACATGCTACAGATCTTTGCTTACAAAACCTCAGAGAAAAAAACTGGTAGAAAAAGCTTTTTCTGTAGCTGCAGTTGTTAATCAATTAAAAAAGGTTGCTTCTATGAATACTGAATTAGAGAAAATATCTGATGTGCATCTTTCTACATATGGCTTTTGAGGTTACAACCAATGGCGTTGCGTTCAGCTAAATATAAATTAGCTGAATATCAAGAAGCAATTAATGTAACTTGTTACGGTTCAAAATGCTCAAACTCGAACGTAGGTCGTAAGCCTTTTGAGTAACGGTTGTCGTGACTTGCACGTTACGACGAAAATTGAATTTGGCGCGTACGCTACGATTTTTCCCATTGGTAGATTAATTATTCACAAAATTGATCAAGACGACAAGCGGACATCTTGTGATTTTTCTTATTTTGGGCGTTTTCAGCGTGCTTGGTGAAGCTAATAGTTTCACGTAAAATATCAATGTGGCTTCAATAATTCTAAGTAAAATTAGTGTGGAAATATAAATCCGGCCGCATTTCGCCGTAAGTAATTTTTGCTATTTCTTTTGTAATTATAACGAATGATTTAGTACGTGTCTTGATCTTATACTCTACTCGTATATTACCATCTGGATAATTTTTGGGGTGCTAGAACAAGTAATTAAAAATCCTTCGCTATAAAAACTGTAAAGGCCGATGAACTTCACCGCTCACGCTGCGTACCTGCTATTTCAAAGAAACATATCTGCTTTCCAAGCTTTGTTGTCTAGTCCTCCTCAAAAAAATTCTGTGGCTACCGATCTTCTAATAGTTGTCAAGTGCTGTCGTTAGCAAGAACCATCTTTATCGGAACTACATGCATCAGTACACAGCTAAGTTTATTGTTTAGGGAACCTATTTACTTTGCATGCGTTTGGAGCTTACGGTTACGGTTAAACGGTTCGAATCTCTAGCGTGTAAGCAAACTTTTATTTGGGGTAAACTCTATCCACCGACGTTCGGTTTTGTTTCCACTAGCTCCATCAGACCTGAAACGCTTGAGATAAAGTGAGTGAAGCTAAAACAAAAGGTCTTTTGGGTTGGCGGAAACTACTTACCGTACTAGTCTTTAATTCTAGTTTTAAGTCACCGTGTATAAGTGACGTGTGTACGTCGAGTTTCCTTAATCACCAATCTTAAATTGGTACGCTAATTTTAATTTGGAGTGTAACAAACAATAGCTTTACTGAATTTAGACATATTTGATTGTGAACTCTAATTAATTTGTTGTTGCTAACGCACGTAAGTTTCATGCGGCAGAATCTCTTACATCTCACAGATTCGCATAGTATTTTAAGTTGTATTTGCTATATTTACATGTCGTTTTGTTTTTCTGATTTGTGTTTGTTTTAGCGTAGTAGACCTTAAGTAAAACCTATTGAATTCCTGTGGTCGGTTTTATTTCTCTCTATTACCCAGCAGGTGGCGCCTCGTTACGCAGCAATTTATTTCTTTTAGATTCCTCAAGGACCTCCCCAACTCACCGACTAAGCCGGAAACTGCTGTGTTAACTATTACAAATACGAGATCTTCCATGAAGTTAGTGCGCTATTTCGAGCCGCAAATAATATTGTTTTTTTTGTTTCTAGGTTATATTGCTAAAGCCGTCAATTTCCCTTTTTATAATTTGGAATTACAATCGTTACAAAATAATACAGTTTTTAACATTTTAATACCACATATAAGCTGTATTGTGATGATTAGATAACGCACAAATTTAACCAATTTAAAGTAATAGAACACCTAATTGTAACGCCATTAATTATTTAAACATTTAGCACACATGAGTAAACACTTTTTTTTTATTAAATAGCGTAGAATCCAAGAGAATGCTGAGAGCTGATACAGTAGTAGTATTTTTACATGCGTCTCGCAAGCTACCGTGACAAGTATAAAACTGCAAAGTAAGGTAGCGGAGCCCCATTAGTAGCATAGCTACACATACGTATATTTTTACTCATACCTTGTTATTCAGCGGCGCTTTGTTGCGTTTTATTCACAGTTTGCTTTGAGACACGTCACTCCTTGTTAATAATATTATTATTTGTAATTTTTCTGTTGAGACAATTCTTTTCTACTTCGTTTGACAAACGTCTACCGCATCTCCAATTGATAATTTTTATTTTATACTTGCAATAATTATTTTCAATTTCATTACAAGTATTTCTTGAACCTATACCCTCACCAATTACTGAGCTTTTATTTTAATAATATTTAAGCGTATAATACTGAGTGTATATACATAATTGTTTGCGGATGTAATGACACGCACCAAAGTCGGTAGATTTAATGCCATTTGCGTCTAAAACCGCTGATATCACCGATGATAATTATAACACTAGTTATATTATCCCCCATTAGAATAGTTGCATTAAAACTTAAAAACAAAATTTAAAAAAAAATTGAGAAGCTTTTTAATAAAAAATACTGAAACCGAACTCTTCTGATAACATTTAATTAAATTTTATTAGGAGCCTTAAATTTGTATTTGTTATACATCAAAGTATTCACCTGTTGTTCGTTGATGTACCAATGCAGAATAGGAGCCGGATGGCTTTTTCCCGAAGTGCAATTCAAATTTATTTCGTCTCCAATTTGATATTGTAATTCGACCCCGTTATAATAGGATCCTCTTTTGGTAAATCTGAAACAATACAACAACTGTTAGTAAACAAAAAAATTTGATATTCTTGCTTTTAAAACAATGGGGTTTTAAGTTTCAACATCTTTTTAATTTAACTGTCTCAGAATAAAACAACTCTCTAAAACCGACAGTAAAATCGTTCATTCAATTGTTCAAAGTAAAAAAATCTTCTTATTTTTGCAAAGCAAATGTTTATCAGAGAAAAGAATCCGAGCGAAGTTAGTAATTGAATAATACTTAAGGGCTTTTAAGAATTTTAACGTTTAAAATATGAAAAGGAGGGTTGGTTTTTTTCTTTTTACTAAAATACACAATCATTTAAACTTTAGCATCGTACTGCAAATGAGCCGACTTGTTGTAGGAGGTGGCGATAATTAATGTTTGAGCTTCAAAATACCACAATTTCCTAACATTGTCTAATTGAATACTATTAACTGAATCGCATGAATTTTTAACCATTGTTATTATGTCAAATTAAATTCAAATTAAAACTAATTTTTCTTTTTACCACGTCAAAAATTATCTACGTTTTATGTGTAAAATTCGAATTAAATCTGAATTACGTCAGCATTATTTATTATTTTTATTACATTCATTTAAAAAGACAAATGCGTAAAAATGAAGTTTTAATTTTGGTTCATGCAAGACCGTTGATTAGGTTTTAAAGTTGCGTGGTAATTCGAGCTTTTATCGCTACTTTTACATCTGGAAACTTCGTTTCATAATTATTTTCATAATTTTCTAACTTGAACAAAATTGGTGTTACTACCCCTTTTTCATATAAATACTCTTAACACTTATATGTCAAAATGTTAATTGCGTTAAATGTTTGACCTTTTAATTCTAAGCGGATAGGGTAATTTTATATAAATTTTTGTGACTGTAAAATTTGTTGGATAAATATTTGCAAATGTTTTCGAAAAGGGTGAAAATTATTTTTCGTTTTTTTTTAATTAAAAAAATTCGATAATAAAAGGTTGTTGACTAGTACTTAAATATTGATGTCTTTAGTCTTTAAACGTTAATGGGATATCAATACTAACTCCCTAAATATTCAAATTAAATTAAATACATTTGAAGTTATGCTTTAATAAAATAAAATTGTTGTTATGGGTTTCAAATATGTATCAGATTCTAAATCACAATGCACTAAATTATTTTTTAGGTAAAAAAATTTACGATAGGGTTCAAACAAAAATATTTTCGTAAGCAACAAAGATCAAAATTCAATGAATCAAAACCAAAGAATAAATTGGGTTTTACGGTAGGGTGTAATCGATAGTAAAACACAATTTTACTTACTGTAGAGTAGGATTTTCACAGAAAAATTTATTTATTAACTATAATATATTAATCAAAAATAAACCAAGACAACTGCTAATTATAACTTAGAACATTTTTGAATCTAAAAATTAATATTAATTGTGCAATTTTCATTTTCGTTATAGTCCAGTTTCTGAAGAGAACTGTCATTTTAAACTTGCATGTACACTCATGAAATTTAAAACTTGGACACCACAATTTCTGTAAACAAAGGTTTGCACATTGTGAAGCGGGCTTAAGGGTATCATTTACAATTCTAACAGCAGGTAGTCTCAGCAGGGGTTATCTTATAGAAGGACTGTAGAATGAATCATTACACTAAGCACGTTTTAGAAAATAGGTAATTTACGTTGCTTACTTAATTTTTTCTTTAAAGAATACATTTGAAGGGATCGCTAATTAAACACCATAGCTCGATTAATTATCGAATCAAAAATTTTGTTTAGGAAATGTTTACAAAACAAAATTAGAAATAATTTTGATTTAAAAACGTCTACAAGCAATAACTTTTAAATTAAATCAAAAAACTAAACATGGTTATTTGGGTTGACTGATTATTACTTATTTTTAAATAAATCTAACCTACTAATTATTGTAAGTTATTAAAAAAAAATCATTAAACTCTCTATTCATAATATTTAGTCTTTACAAAAAGTATATTTTATGACGTTTCATTTTTTTCTGTAGTTAATATAAAAAGTGAAAATAAAAACTAAGGCAATTCTTATTGTCAACGTATATATTTAGTTTTCTGACAAGAATTTATTACATAATTATAATTAAGATACCAAGTTATAGTTTAAAATTAAATGAAAACTTTTTTTTAAATAAAGGTATTACTATATAAATAAATATAAGAAATCAATAATGGGTGTGACCTCCATTATTATTGATACATTCTTGGAAGCGTCTGCTCATTGACGCTATCAAGGTATCAATATAATTAATATTAATCGTTTTCCATGCGGTATCAATGACTGCAATTAGTGCATTACGGTTTACTGGTATAAAATTTGACCCTTTTTGTCTTCTGATAACAGCAAGTATTCGAGCCCAAACATTTTCGATAATGTTAAAATCTGGGCTTTTTGCTGGCCAGGGTAACAGCTCCAAGTTATTTGCTTGTATCCAGTTGCGCACAATCTGCGAAGTATAGGGTCATCATATCCCGATAATTAATTATCGAATGTTCCAAGAAAATATGTGTAAATAGTAAATGGAATCTACTAACGTAACGTTAAGTCATTAATTATAGTTACATAACTCTCCTTTCATAAGATATAATTCATATTAATATGCTTATTGTAAAGCTTCGTACACACTTGATCAACAAACCGAGGAACAAACAGAACAACGAACCGAACGGCAATCGGAACATTAATTTGGACGGTGCTACGTACAAATTTTAGAACAGATTCGCAAGTCCTGATTGTTCTACGAACAGTTTGCGGCGTTCCCGCAACTTGTCGGTTTTTTCTCCGACATCAAAGAAAATGCGCGCGAATGCGTTTGCAGGTTTGGACAAATCTAAACAAAACGGCGAACAAACTTATGCGGGAGAATTAAATTATTTATTTTTAGTCCTTCCTTTTGTGGGTATGTTGTGTTTTAGGTAATATTATGGAGTTGACAGAAAAAAAATGTTTTAAATTAATCAGTATTTAAGAATGCAATAAAAAAATGATGTCCCTATTAGCATTATTTGGGCGGGAGATTTCCAAAAAAAAAAAAAGCGAAGTAAATTATAATTTTTACTCTTCTTTGTGCGTAAAAATTTGGTTGGCACTATCTTCTTGTTTTCCGCAATTTTCTCTTCTCAATAGTAAATATACATGGTGTCCCACGACGATTAAGACAAGTAATATATCAGAATTGGGCAGTAGTAGATAATTAAATTTTGGGGGTGTAAATTAGAACAAATGTTGCATCTTTTCTTGTTATTGTGTTACCCAATGAGGTATTTTTCAAATCTTCTAAATCTGTAGCCGAAAATTACAGGGATTCAATTTGAATTTTTTAACTTCCAATCCTTTAAGGTGAAGTATACCCAAGTAATTTGATGCGCTAAAATTTTAAATAAATCGGTTGGATTATTGTGGTTTTAAGTCAGAATAAAATATATGTTACAGTAACATGTATACTACAACTATTTTGTTGAAAGTTTTTTTATTGTTTAATTTCTACTAAATTTAGATGTTTTTTGAAATCTAACAAACTATTCATGTAAGAAAGATGAAAATTTTACTACATGTTCTTTAATGGTGAATCTAGGAGATGACCAAATTTCAGTGTGATATTGGTCTAGCGAAACACAATTCTTCGACATTAACATATAGTTACCTAGAGATAAGTTACTTAACTAGTATCACATACGTGTATCGTTTATTAAGGCGTCCTTTTGGAGCGATCGACATCAATAGTTTCCAATTATAGTTAAGAAATCGTTTGGTAGTGGTAATTGGATTGTTCGGATTAAAATAGCTACAAAGCAAAGGACTGATGACGATTTAGGTCGGCGGAACCGCATTTAAAGAAAGCCTTTCCAATGTTAAAGCAAGACATTCCAAAGCCGCTGATTTTAATTGGCACCTCTTAACAGCATAGGTTTATTTCCGCGTAACATTTTCTCGAGTACAAGTAAGGGTCGAGAGGTTAATCCTTCCAATTACAACAGCATAAGGCAGGAACAGTTCCAGAAGACAACCCACAATTTCTGGACGTAATCAAATCTCAGCAAACATTAAGCAAAGCAATCCCAGAAAACACAAACGGACAATGCAACTGTAATAATTAAAAAAGTCAATTCAGTGACTACTCGCCACGTGACGAAATATATGTCACTAGACTCATCTGCAAACGTTTATTCTAAACAACATTTTGGTTTATTTCTCATTACATATCCTGTGTAATTTACGTTTCACGGATGGTAATAACAACTTTGGATTAATCCATCACTTGTGTTTAAAATTTCCTTCGCAGTTTCTTTTTTTACAAAACACGACTGTCCTCATTGCCGGTCCAACACAAAAGAGAAAGAACTTAAACGAGCTTAATTGGATTTAGACGTTGACTTTGTCTTATTAAACTCGCGGTGAAAAAGACAGGGCCGTAATAAGCAAAGTAACATGTACGGAGGAAAATCTTAACGTTAAAAAAGTAAAAAGCTATGTATTTTGGGTGACGCTTTGCGTCGATGGAGTTGCCGCTTAGTAGCAATCTCGAACCGTTTTGCGGCTTTTTCGCTGTCTTTTTTACTCAAAATTATAGTTTCAATGCAACTCTGATAAAAACACGGCTTGCTTTGATCGCCAAATTGTAAAGATAAAAGATAGGATCTTTTTCCGCGATTCTAGCCCAGCGCCGCTTTGCGGCTTGTAAGCTACTTTTTGCTACTCAAAAAAATAGTTTCAGTGCTATTTTGATAAAAAAACAGCTCGCTTCGCTCGCCAAATTGTGTAAATTAGACTTCATTCGCTTTGCGACTTGTACACTGACTTTTCAGATAACTCTAGCTTTGATCGCTTTGCGTCGGTAGTATTGCCGCTTCGCGGCAAACTCAAATCACTTTGCGGCTCTACGCTAATTTTTCTTACACTAAAAAATAGTTTCAATAGTAATTTGAAGTAGACACGACTCGCTTAGCTCGCCAAATTGTAAAGATTTAAGTAGAGTCGTTTTTGGCGACCCAAACCCAAGGCCGCTTTGCGGTGAACTCAAACCGCTTTGCGACTCGTAAACTCCTTACTCAAAAAAATAGTTTAGTTAATTTAATTTAATAAAGACACGGTTTGCTTCGCACGCCAAATTGTGAAAATCGTACACTGACTTAAAATAAAAAAAATTAGTAATGGAAAAAAAATATTTAAACACAAAAATAGTATACAAAAGAAAAGCCGTTTTCTTTCTTCAAACAATAAAATTGCTCATTACACTTTTATTTTTACAATTGTAATCAACAAAAAAACAAAAATTTATTTTCCACTCCTAAATATATAAAATATAAATATTTTTTTCATACTAAAAAAATGCAAATTAGATTATAAAAAGAACGCATTACAATACATTTACAAAATATGAGTAGAAAAGCTTGTTGTGTAACTTTTGCATAAATACAAAAAATGAAATGGATGTAATGCACAATATCGATGAAACATGTAAGCAATTTAGGCATAATTGAAAACAACGTTTGTTTGAAAAAATAATTATTCAATTAATCGAGTGCAAAATTGATAAACAGATAATTTAGAACAATAATTGGTTTGCCAAAATAAAGAAGAAAATTATTATTTAATTAAAAATGTTTCTGAATATTTGATTGCTTGATTGATTGACCGACTGTAAAAGTGTAGGTCATGTTTAAACAGCTAAATAGCAAATGCTTCATTTCAACGCGTTGTAAAATTTATGACTAACCAAAGTCGTCATGTTACGTTTACTTTTTGAACAATTTTTTAAGTCCACGGGTTCGGAAAATACGCAAAATACCTTTCTGGGGCGTGCATCTTTGAAAACGTCGCATCGGTTACATTGCGATAGAGCGCACGCGGGGTCATAGATGACGCCTAAAAATGTGGTCAAAAATTTTTATTATTAACACTCTAGTCCCCGACGTTCCTTGCTTTCCGAAAAAATTGAGCCCTTTTGTCTTTTTGATTTTTATTGGACGTTTAGGTTAATAATTATTTTTAAAAATTTTTAAAAGCTCCTGTAGAACTCAAAAGCTTTCTAATAAAATCGGAATAATTTTAAAATGAAAAAAATTAAATTTTTTGTTTTTTAGCGTTTTGACCGCTTTGGATGCCATTTCTTGTCAAAAATTTGACGCTGACGGGTAGCTGTTTCTTTTATCCCTTTGAACCAACGGTCGGACGTCCTGTTTATTATCGCCATGAGTTCTCCCGTGGGTCTACAAATGTATCAAAGTTTTTTCAAAGTTTGCTTATACGTATAAGTGCGACACCCACTAACTGTAGTGCAATATTATACGGCGAGAAGTTTATGTAATTTTATATTTATTAATGTGTATGTAAAAATTATATAACAACATGGTGCGCTGCCAATAACATAATAAAAAACGGTAAAGTAACAAATCCACATCACGATACGTTAGTTACCAAAATTTTATTGTAGCGTGTATTTAATTTGCCCTTTATATAAAAAAGCTTAAGCATCAAGTAATTAATCAATTTATAAGGAAATAAACCATACCCGACTATACAGGGTGGTCCAAAATGATAGTAGAAAACTTAAATGGTAGAAAGTACATCAAAAATATAAGCCAAAATGTCATATAAACTATGGACTAAAAGTGCCCCCTAGCGGAGCTGGCGATCCGTAAAGGTGCTCCCCCAAAACCAGTTTTTTGTTTTTAATTTCTAAACAAAAAAAGTTATTTAAATGAAATTTGGTAGTCATGTTTAGCATTTTGAAGTGGTCATTTGGAAATATTTTAAATTTAAAAAAAAAATTTGGACAGATATGGGGGCTGTTCAAAAAGTTTGACAAGTTTAAATTTTGTTAAGCTGTAACTTTGAGATATTCTGACTTATATCATAGTACATACTTTTTTCCTCAGAAAGGTTTCTCCTGACGTTTCTTTTTTATTTTGCCTAGTTTTGAGATATCGTCATTTTTATAAACTAATACATGATGAAAAAAATTGCGTTAGAAACCAAATTTTATTAATAAAAGATAGCCATGAACTAATGCTACATTTTTATTATTGTTTACTGTCTGTCATTTTGACATTAAATAAAAGCTAAAAATTTCAGAAAAGATATAAGTAAGATAAAGATGTAAAAAGAGAAATGTAAGTACGAAAAATGCCCGGAGTAACATTTTCAAACGCGAAATACGCAGATATTCATTTTGTGTATGGATACTGCAAAGGGAACGAAGAAGAAGCAAGTCGAGAGTACTGAAGAACAGAACATGCTTCATCCCCGAGTATTTATTAGTACCCATCAGAAGTTTCGTGAATGTGGCTTAAGAAAGACTCAAAGAAATGAAAACGCGAGAAGTGAAGAACACCGAAATAATATTTTAAATGTATTTAATGAAGATAACCGAGTAAGCACTTGAAATTATGTTCGACTATTACGGCAACAACATGTTAAAGTGTAAAAAAGTAAAATTTTACGGGTACTCTACAAGGATTAAAGAAGACCGTACTATCTGCAACCGGTTCAAGATTTACTTCCAGAAGATGGCCCTAAACGTGTTAATTTTTGTCGATGGATGTTAAATTCAATATATCAAACCATTTATTTCTAAAAAATCAACGTTTACTCAATTTACATGTGTGAGCTCACCAAAATCTCCATGAAATTAGGCCGCATTCCTTTTAAACCGAATTTAGTGTTAATGTTTGGCTAGGAGTTCTGGTGATAATTTAATTGGGCTTCATTGCTTACCACCTCGACTAAACTTAAAACGCTTTTTAGCCTTCTTGAAAGAAGAGTCCAGACATGACTTCAAATGGATGGTGGGCCCCCACACTATGGCAGAAGAGTTCGGGAGTGGTGTAACACACACTTTCCTCAAAGGTAGATTGGGCGTATGCCTAGGGCGCTAGATCAGGGATACATTCCGAACCAAGGACTAGCTATCTGGCCGGCTCGCTCTCCGGATTTAAATGTCCTGGATTATTTTGTTTAGGGTACTGTTGCGGGTTGGGTTTATCAGAATCTCAGTAATACGAGAGATCAGTTAGTGTATTTAATTAAAACGCATGTGAAACATTTAATAATAATAGGCACCAAATATCAGCTGGGGTAAAATCCATAGTTTACCAAATTTCATTTGAATAACTTCTATCGTTTAGGAATTAAAATAAAAAAACTGGTTTTTGGGGGAGCATCTTTAGGGGTCCTAGTCTCCGCTAGGAGGCACTTTTTAACCATAGTTTATATGACACTTTTAGCTTTTTTGGTGTACTTCCTACCCTTTAAGTCTCCTACAATCAATTCGGACCACTCTGTATTACTTCTATATGCATGTAATGTACCCAAGTTTGGAACAATAAATATATTTTGTATTTTCAAGTGAACAAACATAAAAAACCCACATCATGTTTTACAGACGTGCAAGTTCGTAATTTTGAATATTTATGTTCGAGTAAGCAATTAATAACGATTGTACTTTGATTAAACCCAGAAACAAACCATAATTTTAAAAATGTGTTTATAGTAATATTTATTTCAACTAAATTTAACTTAAAAAATTATTTATTATTTTCTTTATTTTTGCAACGGTGGATTAAGATGACGCAATTAATTAGCCCGGAGAGAAATAATATCCAAGATTATTATCACTAGTGTATAATTAAGTAGTTATTTTGTTTTTATACAAAATTAAAAACAGAAGTAAGTAGCAGACTAACAATTTTGAATAATAATTATGACACAAATTTTCTGAAAGCTAAACGTACAACAAAATTTAATCAACACAGATAATGTGGACAACGAATATGCAAAGTAAAGTACACATACGTACTATAGGTTAAGTAATTAAGGGAATTATTCAATTTGAAAACTTATAGTTCATCCGCAAATAAGTTCCACCTCCCTTAAACGCATGAGAAAAAAAATGAGTTATTGGAATTTAACATAAAAGGCCTTATTGAACTGGTTTTTGTATTACACTTTTTGATACATAAATTGCTCAAAGAATCTTATTTTTTAAAGCTAATAAATGGTATTCAAGTTGCTATAGAATGTCAGGTAGAATTCTAATCTAACATTGCACTTACCGTAAAGCATATGTACCACAACTTTTATACAAAAATAAAATTCAAAATAAAGTTGGAAACCACTCTATTATTTTTTAAGTAAAACCGAGAAAACTTAAAACGTATTCAAACCAATTTTGACGCAATTACTTACATTTTTATATATAGGGTGATTCATAACTATTCAGCCATATGCTAAGGGCGGGTTACTTAGGATAAAATGTGACCATAGGACCCAATATTCTTTAATAAAATATTGCTGTGGAACAAGATACAGAGCGTTAAATTAAATTTTTTTTTTCATTTTTGTTACTAATTTTACTGTAAATCTATCAATTCTTATCAAAATTGGCGTAGAAGCATAACATTAGACCAATAACATTATTTTATGTACTATTTTAAAATTTGTTGTAGGGGCACTACGTGAATGATTCCTGATAATAAAAATAGACTGGTAACCTTTTTGAGAAAATTTTTAGTAAATTTGATTAGAGAATATGACGTAAACATCATTACTACACAATATTGGTACTCCTGTTTAAATACGATAATTTCATTTCTTTCCGAGAAAAAACGCAGTTGACCAAAAAATAGTACCAATATTTTGTAGAAATTATGTTTACGTCATATTCTCTAATCAAAATCACGAAAAAGTTTTCTCAAAAAAGTTACTAGTCGATTTCATCATTAGGAATCATTCACGTAGCGCCCCACAACAAATTGTAAAAATAATACATAAAATAATGTTCGTGGTCTACAGTTATGCATCTATGCCAATTTTGATAAGAATTGATAAATTTACAGTGAAATTGTTAACAAAAAATGAAAAAAAAAATTTCATTTAACGCTCTGTATCTTTTCCACAGCAATATTTTATTAAGGAATATTAGATCCTATGGTCATATTTTAGCCTAAATAACCCACCCTTAGCCTATGGCCCAATAGTTATGAATCACCCTGTATACAATTTTAAACTAGTCGTAATGGTTTGAACGTTTTAATCCTACTTGTTTATAGATATGATACGGAATTTTAAAGGGCTGAAGGTGCATAACCAATTTACAGTAAAAGGGTAGAATAACAATATGTAGCAGACTTGCTGTGCGCAGCAGATAAAAAAAAAAAAAAGTCCAAATACTCTATTGTTTTTTTAGTAATAAATAACACATTTAATACCATTTTCCTTCGACCGTGCATTTATGACTTATATTAATCTTAAACAAAATCGTTCATTAATGACCCCTATTAATGAACGATTTACTATTAATGAACGATTTTCTATTAATGAACGATTTTCTATTAATGAACAATTTTCTATTAATGAACGATTTGAGTATAGGCAACTAAGCACACATGTGTATATCTAAAGTTGCGATTTTATCTGTCATAATTTGTAACAAAGCAAATATTAATAATAACGAATCAACATTAATTTACAGTTGTAATAAATTTTCAATTTGTTCACACAAACTTTGAGACATTTTTGTACTGTATACAACATTCCGATGATAACACTTAATAACATTTAAGGGTGTTCAGCTCATCTATTTTACAAATTATTGTCTCAACGCAGTTTTTCAATATTGTTTACTCATTATTCAAAAGTTTTATTCTGGGTTGGAAAAGAAAATAAAAACTATAAAAAAGAAATGGCCCGATAAACATTCCGACTCCTAAAAGTATCTTTTGGAGGTGTAGTAAAACCACTTTAAGAAAATGTTTTTTTTATAAACCTAAATGAGCATGTTGTGTGAAATAACTTTAAGGTGAGATCAAGTTTCATTGATAAAGAATCTTAAGGCTGGAATACACAGTAGCGATATAAATTAATACCTTTGTTTGGTATGATGTGACAAATGATTAAGTTCAACTTGTTTACAGAAACGTAGAGACGTACTTAGGCTTCTTGTATCATTTATCAAACATTGTCAACCATTTCTGGTTCAGTCTTTGTAGGTTCATCACTATTTTAAATAAGCACCAATCCGTTCTCACAAAAAGATTTATGCACTTTGTTTCACTGTGATGAAAACTATTGTGTTTTGACACAACAATTGGAATTTAGTACCTTAATTCTCCATCAACTTAGTGACCTTAATTAAAATACTGTTGTCAAATAGCCATACAAAAGACGAAAAAGCAAAGAATAATCAAATACAAAGCTCACAAGAAAGTAGAAACAATGAAGTTAGGTTATGTTATACAATTAAAAAATTGTAGTGAGTTCACAAAACGGTACTTTCTAAAGGTGCGTTCACAATAGCATATCTTTTCTAAAATTATTAAATTATAATTTTATAAAAATTACAAAGTACGGTTCCGTCGAAAAGTTGTGTAACTAACTCTTAATTAAACGGCGATTAACAATCTCAAACATTAACGCGCTCGCTTCGCTCACGCGCTAAAACATCTCGATTGTTAATCGCCCTTATTAATACACTAGTTTGTTAAATAACTATTAATACATCCAATAATTCTGTACATTAGAAAGAAGACAAATTGAACAAATTTCGAACAATTCCATTCCCGTTAATTTTTATCAACTAAATGGTTCGTAATATTCACATTAAAACATACGCAAACAGAAAATCATACATTTAAACGTAATTGTAACAAAATAATGCTACAGTTCATACGTAAATATATTTGTAAACACAGATTTATAGCAGAACACAAAATTGTTTTTATGATTGCTACATCACGCAACTTGTTGCTTCGAGGATTAAGCAAAAAAATTTGCGCCAAAAGCTCATTCAATCTAAACTACCTTGTTTTTCTTAAACAAACTATCCAGAATTCCATCAAACCAGTAACGCCAAACATTTTACCTAGATTTAATTACATTGAAAAGTGTTAAAACAAATTTTATTTGCAAATCTCCTGCTATCGTGTTTGCTGTTGGAGTGAACTGCTTTGTGGGAGTTCCCAGATTTTTGGTGAGACAAAGAGCCCTCAGTAATTTACATATTTTACATTTAGAAGTGGAATATAGCAAACGGTTCACTTAGGCATAAAAATCTAAAATGTGTCTAAATATTCACTAATATCATTCTAATAGCTAAATGTCGTATGAATTATGTTTGATGTTTATATTTGGGGTGTTGGTATTAAATGCGATAAAACACCGAATTTTAATAAGTGGATTTTGAATTTTGTACAACCTGAGGAAGGTGAAATTAGTGGATAGATTATGATTTGTTTAAAAAAAATTGTTTTGTTGAATTTGTTATTTTCCATTGTGACAGATTACGCATCACTTTGTGCTACAAATTGTAATTTTCTAGAAAAATTGTGAAGAATTTGAGAATTGATAATTGTCGACTGATTACTTAATTGTGTATTAGTTGTTTGAAGTTTAAGCAAAATGTCTAAATCTGCTCGTCAGAGGAGAAGGACGGCTGCATCGCCATTGCCCCCAATCTTGTCCCATGAAGGTGATACGGATCTACAAATCGGTGACGCATTACAACCAGTAAATGCTCAAACAAATCAAATGTAAACATTGACAAAAAGTGTTCAAAATATGATACGCGTAATGAAGATGCAAATGAACTGTAGCGTAAATAAAATCATACCGGTATCCAATCATATCATCCCGGAATTTGATCCAGATGATGACAAACATTCAATTATCCGTTGTTGTCAACGTATTGACGAATTAAGGGAAATGTATCAATGAACTAAAGAAATGACAGGTTTTATCGCCTTATCGAAACTAAAAGGTCTTGCTAGAATTTGGTATTAAAGTTAACCAACTGTTTAGCATACTTGGATAGAATGGAAATATATTTTGAGGAATGCTTTTCCAAGAAAAGAAAATTTTTTCACAAGTCTTCAACAAATATTCCAAACGAATTAAAAAAAACAGAGATGAATTGTTTATCAGTTATTATTATGAAAAAGTTGCCTGGCTGAATGATTGCCAAATTTTTTGGATCCGATGCAGTGTTTTGTATAATAAGCGGTATTATGGATCATACCATTCAAACAGCTGCAAGAGCTAATGAATATCAAAATACGCAGCTTTTACTAAACTTTTTAAAAAGCTGTGATCTAAATTAACAAGTTAGTTCAAGACGATCTATCTACGTTCCTAAAGACTGCCAAACAATTTGCGATTAAGAAAAAGTAACCCAATGAATACACGTAGATCAATTACTCGTTACAAATATAATAGGGGTGGTTACATAGCGTCGAAATGCCAAACTTGATTTTGTTTTACATGCCAGCGTTATAGACATAAAGCTGAAGAATGTCGCAGTGTGAAGGTAAAGAATAATTCGCAAAGAGTAGAGCAGATCTTAGACTAATAATAGACATGAAAGAAGATACTTTAAGGGGGAATTGCAGATGGGTAACGTATCCAGGCGTTTGTAACTTAATTCGTGTTTCTGATATTCAAACTTTTGGAAAGGCATTTGATACGACTTGTAACACATATATTAAGAGAAAAGAATCTGATCAAATTTTAGTTATTGGTAAAAGCATTCAATTTAAAACTAGATAACGTTCAAAGATCTATAGAAGCACTAATTGTACGTGCACCGGAAAAATTCTAAGTGATAAAAATTAGTTTTGCGGGGACGCTAAATTTTGTTGGTTGGCCAAATGTTAAAGTTGAATTTTATTATGTTTTTGTTTTAATTTCTTTAGAAGTAATAATTATTTGTTGTATGTTGTTGTTCTTGTTTTATTCACATCTGGTTTATAATAAATGCCTTTCTGTAAAAAGGTTTAACGGGATATAAAAATATAGAGTGCGGAGTTTTTGTCAGAGTGACTGTCAGATAGAATAAGATTTATTTTTAATAATGAGAAATATGAGATTATATTTTATTATAATTTGGAAAATAATGAAATTTGAGTAGACCGATAGTAGAGACGCAAGTCAGTAGTGAGCCGGCAACAAAAGGTTGTGTGGTGTACTTCAATAACATTTAATCATTTACCCCGGTGCACAGTTGCCCGACACAATGTCGTGGTTTGTTCAGGTGCACCCTTATTAGGAGCCCTCAATCTTGCTCATTGGGATGCCAACTAGGTTGAGCGTCCGAGAAAGCCTCCACTTTTTTCAGGTGACTCTAGCTAGTTGTCGAAGGGTATATTAATCTATATAATTACTGTATGGATTAATTAAATGAAACTAGGTTACCAAATGATGACAAAAATAAGGGGTGGAGTCCCCCGGTGAGTACAAAAATTGTTCTTTGTTTATCAGATAAGTAATTGTGGTTTTATTCGCAAATCTTCTGCTATCGAGTTTGCTGTTGGAATGAACCGTTTTGCAAGAATTCACAGATTTTTAGTGAGACAAAGAGCCCTCAGTAATTTACATATCTTACAATCATTTATCTCTTCTGCAAACAAATTCACCAATGTAAATTTACCTTAAATCTTTTGAAATGCCCAGCGGTGCTATATTAATTATATAAGAATTTTTCAAGAAATAGATTCTATTATACAAGAAAATAATTAAACTTAAATGAGCTTATGTTATTGAAAATAGGGTTGTTTCTGCAAGTTTAACGTGTTAGTGTCCTTACGATAAACATCTACATCTAGTTTGTTACCATTTCTTGTCACTAAAGTGTCAAGAAAAGGTAACTTAAGGTCTGCTTCTCTTTGATAGATTTTGTTCTTTTGAATTTGAAGTTTCTACAAATTGTTTAGTGCTGTAAATTTAAATATTGATAACTACAAAAAATGTCATCTACACATCTATAGTCTGTATACTATTGCCGCGGAGTAATAAATCATAATTGCTTGAAATAATTCTTTATTTTCTTGTGACAGCGGTACTTACGGTTAAGTAAAAACCAATAAATTCTACGATCATTGTGCCGCTCTTGCAGCATATCAACCCATCTAGGGTCTGAGAACAATAGTTTAATCTGTGTAAACACGTTACCATTAGCCCAGGTACTGACGAAACGAGAATCATATCCGTAGATGTGGGTATTATACCAAGATACAAAAATAATGGTATATAATACGTAAGAAGTAAAATTTGTAATGTGATCTACTATACAAATAAAATAAATGACATATAAATAATATATGACATAAATATAAAATAAAATAGTAATGCAGATATCGTCAGTACATTTATTACAATTACAATTAATTTGCGGGGACCGATTTTTAGGCATCAAAAAGTAAATTTGGCTCAATTATAAAATTATGTGGTTGTCATGGAAACTTATCAAAATGAATAGATAAAAGTAACAGGCATAAAAATGTTCATTTAAATAACAAGACATTAGTAGGTAAAATAGGTATATTTAAAAATAACTGACAATACTCACTCATGGTTACAATAAATGGTGTTTAGAGAGTAGAACACTGTTTCAGGCACATTACGCTTGGTCATTTAACTTTCTTCCTCGTCTGAAATTTCCATTTCGGAATCAGAATCGCTGTCTTGTGTGTTTACTGATATAATAATTGGCTACAATGTTATCTCTTCTAAATTATCCAGTTGCCAACATTTGTCTTCTTCCTTAGCGACATAGGATACACAGTTCTTCCATCTTTCAGGTGTTACTTTGTTTAATGCATTTTCCAGAAGTTTTTTCACGTCGTCGAGTTTAAAAAGTTGTATTGTTACGAGCGACGTCACCTTTACTTGAGCTCAAACCAACTCTATAGGATTCAGACTACCATGGTAAGGTGGTAAACGCAGTACTTTAATGCCCCGATTCTTAATACCCAATCTATAATTTCTGCTTTCCTCCAAGTGCTGGTAGGTAAATTTTCGTATCTTCGTGAGTGGTAGCTGGCGTTGTCCATAACTATTATAGATTCTTGGGGTATCAAATCTAGCATCTGCTTAAAATATTCTTCAAACACATTAGCATTTATGTCTTCGTGGTAGTCGCCAGTTTTCTTTGATTCGAATTCTAACAAACCACCATCTACAAAGCCATCTTCATTGCCAATATGAGTAATAATTAACCGAGTTCTTTACCCAGAAGGCGGTCGAAATCCTGTTTTTTTACGGTATGTTTTGCATTGATCCAGGTTTCATCCAAATAGAATATATGCCTGCCTTCACGCCTATATTTTCTTATTTCCCGAAGATAATTTCTCCTGCATGTAATAATCTCTTGTTTTTCTATTAAAACAGATCTTCTATTTATCTTCTCTCAAGTAAACTTCAACTTGCGAAGAAGTTTCCACAGTGTTCTACAACTCACTTGGGGTAGATTTTCATCCTCATTTACTGCTAGTAAAATCTTATTGATTGTAGGAATCTCTTTCCGTAAGTACAACGAGTAAACCTTTTTACGGACAAAATTCCTCATTGCATCATCTAATTCCATCGGGCGCCGACCAGGAGATGGAAGTGGGTGAAGCACTTGTCCCAAATTTTTTCTTTCTCTTACTAGTTTATAAATGGTGGATTTTGATATTCCCATCATTGCAGAACATAATCCTACAATATCATCGACACTTTTTGCAGGGTGTTGACATCGAACAGCGTCATGCACATTTAAAATTATAATTTTTCATTAGCAGATAACGCACCACTTTTAACACGTTTTGCTGGTAAAAAGTTTTCCATTTCAAAATTATTTGCACTAACAGACAAACAAGCCGATTCATTGCTAATAACAAATTAAACATATTTTTCATTTAGAAAGTATACGAAGCCCTTTTGGCCAAACATCTAATTATCTGTAATCTTTCGCAGAAATTACAACCCATCTGCTGTAATGACTGCGCTAACGACCCCACTTTACCTGATGATAGATAATCAACACACATTTTGACGCTAAAGAATAATTGTTTTAAAATTACTTTACTTAGCTATATCGATTTTTAATTGTAATAATAAGAAACAAACCACATAATAATAAATAATTTTTTTTTGAAATATTCCACAGTTTAATAAGATACAAATAGATTCATAACTTTTGTAAAACTCAATATACGTACCTATATAAAATTAAAATTTAAAATAGACAAATTGAGAAACTTCACATTTGTCATTTATCGATTTTAGAGTTTAATTTTATATTCAAATACTGTGTTTACAAAAGTTTTGTATCTATTTACATCTTATTAAATGGTGGAATATTGCTGAATTAAATTATTTACTATGAAAAATAGATTCCACAAAGTAAGGATTGAAACAATAAAAGAAACCACATAATAAATAATTCATATCGAGGTAGATTTTACTATTATAATATATTTACCTACTAAAAATATGATTTTCCAAACGTATCAGGTACCTACACCACTGCAATACAGGAGATTCGATAATTCTGAGAGGTTTTTTACTCCGCGCCAATAGTATACTGAGTATATACTAAATTATTTTTAAATCAGTTTTAAATTTACCCATGAACATGTTACCTTTAATGATTTTGTTGATAAATATAATTATTAATTTTAAAGAAGGTTTGATACATAATCTTGTTAATTTATCAAAATCTTCTATCTCTGAATTTTCTAAATGATGTTTTGTTGAATGTTGATATTGAAAACTATTGAATTTACTTGACAACCATTTAAATATCAGAGGCATTAAACATGAAACAATGGACTGCATTGCAATTATTGGTTTAGGTATCTGAGGTAAATAATACATTTTAGGAACAACTGGGTTAGGTAACGTTAATTTAAACCCAAGCTGTTTCGGTATAGTATTTTCTTATTCTAGTAAGACTCTCTAGGATTTGAAAAGAGGGTTTTTAAATATGAATAAATTTGGGTCGTTGTTAAGCATCACCTAAACCAAATCAAAATAATCCTTTTTGTGCAAAATAACTACTTCATTTGAAAATTCGACAATAATTCGATCTATGGGTGTTTTGTTAAATTTGAGGTTATATTCCCAAACCTTTATTTAAGTAACACAATTCGTCATTCCTAAAAATTTTCGAGGATTTGTTAGTTTTTAAAGGATCAAATTTTTACTTCTTTTTTCTTTCTTAAACAATTTTTGTTCTGAGTCAACTTTTTGCCAAATGTATGTTAGACAATGTCATTAATACGATGCAAAAAAGTAAACCATTCGACATACCCGTCATAATTTAATCCTAAACTTAGTTTTAAATATTGTAAAACATTAACCTACAAAAGCGTTAGTTTCTTAAGACTTGTGCAAATATAAATAAGACTTACAACATTTATTTTGCGTCGAGTAATCACAGCAAAGATATAAAAGATTCTAATTTTAAGCTTGAACATAATTGTAACTAACAAAATAATAATTACGTATCTGTAGGTTAATTATGTAATACAAAAAAAAATAGAATAGTTAAATTGTCTGCAGCTAATAGGTTTTCTACATTCCCCGGTAGGCGTAGTGTTCCACGACGGCGGTATAAGAAAGTACAACCGGTTGTCAATAGTGGTAGACCCCAGATGTAAAATTAGAACCTTTGCGAGTTGTTTCTGTAAAAATAATTGTGTGTTATTTTTACTACGTACCCCTGGTGGTTGTACACTAAGAAACGTTCAAATCGTAGGCTGTTCTTTATCAATTAAAAAAGGTTTGGGTTTGCTATAACTAAGCAATATCCTGTATTTGCTTTCTAGATATCCTTTGGTTTATAATTCCAGAGCGAGGTTGTGAGTCCGTTGATAATCCCTGTATATGAACAGCCCTGTAGGTAGACCTGGTTCTTGTGGATTAATTTACCCGAATGTTTGTACGATATTGTATATGTGTTCTGCGGGTTTACAAACGGTTCTATTTCGCAGATTATTTTTAGCGCAGTGCTGAACGTCTTGCGTTAGTATATGCTGTAAAGCGTTGAAGGCTTTTCTGGGACTGCTATGTAACCAGTATATAGTGTTCGGAATTACGGCAGGGAGTCAGAGTGTAGTATGAAAAAAGCATCTAAACAACAGCCGAACGTATATCGGTTAAAGCCAGACACAACAAAATAGATGAAGGATTACGTTATTGGCTTTCAAACGAAGTACGTTGAAATACTGTGCTCTTTGGTGCCGTGGACGTAACATAAGAAGAACTTCGCACTTTCGTACGCGACTAATTGAACTTCGTGGGAGATCAAGAGATAGTCAAGTTTAAACCGTCGGTCGGTTTTTAAACAGGTCGAAAATACTTCAGGATTTTAGAAATAATAGAGAAATCTTAAAACATCTTAAACTACGGAAAACAGCCGAATTTATACCAATTCTTATCTACAATTTTAGTGGGGATTAACTGGGGGGGGGGGGGTTATGGTGGGAAATGAAGCAGGGATAGGTGACATCAAGATAATTTTATTATCATAGAAACGTCATGCTAGATTTGATATTTACCTTAAGTACACTAACACTAGAAGTTTTAATATTCTTCTTAGATTATTGCTTTCTAATAGTTGTTAGAGCTTTTGTGTGCAGTTAATAGATGAATCGTTCAATAAAACACCATGTAATTCATCTCAAAGTCTACGTTTTGACAAAAAAGCCCATCTTTGTCAAGGTATTCGAAAAGATTGATTTCTCAGAAAGCTATTAAAATTGATTTTA
The DNA here is from genome assembly GCA_030710515.1 of Abscondita cerata. Taxonomy (NCBI): domain Eukaryota; kingdom Metazoa; phylum Arthropoda; class Insecta; order Coleoptera; family Lampyridae; genus Abscondita; species Abscondita cerata. The sequence goes on from JALBCR010004184.1 coordinate 113,688, forward strand.
CAGGAACTGAAAATTGGCAAACTGATAAATTTGATTTCGCATCTTTACTGTTCTTGTAATCATCACCATTTGGGTCTCAAATCACACTTCAAAACCTCACACAATCAATTAATAGTTCAATGTCAAAAGAGCTGTCTTAAAACCCGTTTTCCTATATCGTCGCCAGTCGCCGACGACTGCGACAAGACACCTACAATGCATTTGAAAAGCTGCCGGTTTTTACTGACTGCTGAGTCTCTACTACCAGCGCGCAGTCGTCGTTTGTCCAGTAGTAAGTCGCCGGTCATCTCCGAGAGCAGAGAAGCTACCAATTCGTCGACGAATGTGTAATAATTTTTCATTTTATGCTAATAGTATTTTGTGTATTATACTATGTTTTAAAGAGCAGTGAAATAAGCTGATTCAAATTATGAATAATATCTAATAGGTAAGTAGTAGTTTTCAGCTATGGTTATAAATATAAAATATATATAATATTGTACAACCTCTTGCGTACTTTACTGCAGGCGATTCGAAATTTTACATACTTGCCAACTGTCAGGTTGGCTATAATTATTAAAGAATCGACTATGTAACTCTTTTACAAACCTGTCGGCAAAGTTTAGGTAAAACACTTTCATGAGTCGACACTAGATGTCGAAAACTTATCGTTTATATATATATATATATATATATATATTAGCAACTTTGCCGACAGGTATGTAAAGCAGTTACATAGTCGATTCTTCACACAATTATAGCCAACCTAACAGTTGGCAAGTATAAAATTTCGAATCGCCTGCAGATAGCACTGCAAGAGGTTGTACAATAGCAAACAAACACTGAGAATCACCCGACAGCTGTTTCGTCCTTTGGGACTCATCGGGAGTGAGAGAACTCGAGTGTAAGTTCACTATTGTACAAACGCGCTGTCGACTATATGCCCTACTGGAGGGATCACAGTATTTAAATGATAAGTTTTTCGACATCTAGTGTCGACTCGTGAAAGCGTTCACGTACGAAAATGTTAGCAACTTTGCCGACAGGTATGTAAAGCAGTTACATAGTCGATTCTTCAATAATTATAGCCAACCTAACAGTTGGCAAGTATAAAAATTTCGAATCGCCTGCAGTAAAGTACGCAAGAGGTTGTACAATAGCAAACAAACACTGAGAATCACCCGACAGCTGTTTCGTCCTTTTGGGACTCATCGGGAGTGAGAGAACTCGAGTGTAAGTTCACTATTGTACAAACGCGCGCTGTCGACTATATGCCCTACTGGAGGGATCACAGTATTTAAATGATAAGTTTTTCGACATCTAGTGTCGACTCGTGAAAGCGTTCACGTACGAAAATGTTAGCAACTTTGCCGACAGGTATGTAAAGCAGTTACATAGTCGATTCTTCAATAATTATAGCCAACCTAACAGTTGGCAAGTATAAAAAATTTCGAATCGCCTGCAGTAAAGTACGCAAGAGGTTGTACAATAGCAAACAAACACTGAGAATCACCCGACAGCTGTTTCGTCCTTTGGGACTCATCGGGAGTGAGAGAACTCGAGTGTAAGTTCACTATTGTACAAACGCGCGCTGTCGACTATATGCCCTACTGGAGGGATCACAATATTTAAATGATAAGTTTTTCGACATCTAGTGTCGACTCGTGAAAGCGTTCACGTACGAAAATGTTAGCAACTTTGCCGACAGGTATGTAAAGTAGTTACATAGTCGATTCTTCAATAATTATAGCCAACCTAACAGTTGGCAAGTATAAAAATTTCGAATCGCCTGCAGTAAAGTACGCAAGAGGTTGTACAATAGCAAACAAACACTGAGAATCACCCGACAGCTGTTTCGTCCTTTTGGGACTCATCGGGAGTGAGAGAACTCGAGTGTAAGTTCACTATTGTACAAACGCGCTGTCGACTATATGCCCTACTGGAGGGATCACAGTATTTAAATTGATAGTTTTTTCGACATCTAGTGTCGACTCGTGAAAACGTTCACGTACGAAAATGTTAGCAACTTTGCCGACAGGTATGTAAAGCAGTTACATAGTCGATTCTTCAATAATTATAGCCAACCTAACAGTTGGCAAGTATAAAAATTTCGAATCGCCTGCAGTAAAGTACGCAGAGGTTTAATACAATAGCAAACAAACACTGAGAATCACCCGACAGCTGTTTCGTCCTTTTGGGACTCATCGGGAGTGAGAGAACTCGAGTAGAGATCCCTCCAGTAGGGCATATAGTCGACAGCGCGCGTTTGTACAATAGTGAACTTACACTCGATTCTCTCACTCCCGATGAGTCCCAAAAGGACGAAACAGCTGTCGGGTGATTCTCAGTGTTTGTTTGCTATTGTACAACCTCTTGCGTACTTTTACTGCAGGCGATTCGAAATCCTATACTTGCCAACTGTTAGGTTGGCTATAATTATTGAAGAATCGACTATGTAACTGCTTTTTACATACCTATCGGCAAAGTGCTAACATTTTCGTACGTGAACTGCTTTCACGAGTCGACACTAGATGACGAAAAAACTTATCATTTATATATATATATATATATATATATATATATATATATATATATGGGTAACACAATAACAAGAAAATATGCAACATTTGTTCTAATTTACACCCCAAAATTATAATTATCTACTATTGCTTAGATTCTGATATATTACTTGTCTTTAATCGTGTGGGACACCATGTATACAGTGTGTCCAAAATTCGATGCTCACCATTGGTATTTTGGAAACGGTAAGAGTTACAGGGTCGGTTAAATAGAACAATATGGAGGTATTTATCTTACCTCTTCAGACCTTCTCTTGTTTTTCCAAAGAAATGCGTTGCCTACTAGATATTGCAAAAAAAGTGAAAATCGGCATTTTCTTTAAACTTGCGTAGAATCCACACTATTTATCCTATCAAAAATATGTAAATATAAAAGTTGTAGACATTTAGATATTGAATAATATGCGTCATTAAAATATTTTTTTGCTTGCATCAGTAGCGAAATATGACCCAAAGTTGCATTTTTAAATGGAAATGATAATTTATTTTTATACAGTTGAATTACTTGATTTTTTTCCTTTTCAACGATATAAGGTTCGAGCTATTTATCTTGTGTACTTTAGAAGATATAAAGAAAAATCATTTTGAGGCAGATTTATAATGTTACCAAGTTGTAAGCAATAATAACAAAACATAACAGGTGGATAACATCGTAAAACGAATGAGTTTTCCTATAAAAGATTCTCAATAGTGCGGCCATTGACTTCTAAACATTTTGTATAGCGTTTTTCAATATTTATTCGGCAATTCATTAATTGACGGACGCTAACTGAATTAAAGGCCTGCATGACGCTCTGCTGCAAATCATTAACGTTCTCATAATTGACAACGTATACTAAAATTTTTATGTGTCCCCACAGGAAAAATCTGGTATGGACAAATCTGGTGATCGCGCAGGCCAACGTATGGGACCGTTTGTTCCAATCCAACGGTTTCCAAATCTTGCTGATAAATATTCAGTGACGATCCTGGAATTATGGGCCGGGGCGCCGTCTTGCTGAAACAAAATACTTCTTTCTTCTTGAATAGGTAGCTCGTCCAATGCATCTTCGACTTCGGCTTGCAGCAGTTGAAGATATCTAGTCGAATTAAGCATTTGATTATAAATAAATGGACCTATCAAACGATTTCCCAAAATACCGCACCACACGTTAAATACGAATCGTTCTTGGAAACGCGATTCTCGAACTATTTTCGGATTTTCATTATTCCAATAATGATAATTATGCCGATTGTAAATGCCGTTGTTTGTGAATCTACTTTCATCGCTCCAAAGAATTTTTTAGAAAAAGAATTATCGTTTGTAACTTCATCCAGGTACCATCTACAAAATGTAACTCTTCGAGCATAATCATTCTCTTTGATATGATGGCATATCATTGGCTTATAAGGATGAAATTTCTTCTTTTTTAAAACATAATGTACTGAACTTCTTGCCATACCACTGTCATTCGAAATTTTTCTTACTGAAACGGAAGGCTCAACATTTACAGCGGCTAGAACAGCTATTTCAGCATCCTCATTGTCTTTTTGATAGGTTGTAGGACGAATGGCGGTGAAGGATCCACCTTGTCGAAGATTTTGCTCGAGTCGGGAAAACAAAGTTCTGTGAGGTTGCCTTCTTTCGGGGTATAAGTTGTGATATTCATTTGCTGCCGCAGTTGAATTACGATGGCATCTTATGTAGACAACAAACATGTCCGTTTTTCATGGTTTGAAAACTGCATCATCAATTTTGAATATGAATAGCTTACTACAACAACTACAAGTTCTGACACGATACTACTGTAACAATATTATTGACAGATTTGATGTGCAGTTGTTTGTTTCTTAAAATTTTGCAATCATGGATAGTGTGATGTGCTTTAAAAATACATCTACAGATCTCAAAAACGATTTTTCTTTATATCTTCTAAAGTACACAAGATAAATAGCTCGAACCTTATATCGTTGAAAAGGAAAAAATCAAGTAATTCAACTGTATAAAAATAAATTATCATTTCCATTTAAAAAAATGCAACTTTGGGTCATATTTCGCTACTGATGCAAGCAAAAAAAATATTTTAATGACGCATATTATTCAATATCTAAATGTCTACAACTTTTATATTTACATATTTTGATAGGATAAATAGTGTGGATTCTACGCAAGTTTAAAGAAAATGCCGATTTTCACTTTTTGCAATATCTAGTAGGCAACGCATTTCTTTGGAAAAACAAGAAGGTCTGAAGAGGTAAGATAAATACCTCCATATTGTTCCATTTAACCGACCCTGTAACTCTTACCGTTTCCAAAATACCAATGGTGAGCATCGAATTTTGGACACACTGTATATAAAATACTTAAAAACCATACTTTACATAGAAAAAAATAGTTTACTTTTTGCTCGGCAGTGTACATATAAAACTAGAACATAGTCAATAAAATTTTAATTTCCAGCAGTAATGGCAGACGGTACGGTAAATGATGAACAGCTAGTTCTACAAATATCTAAGCACCCAGCAATATATGATCCCAAGAACGGATCAATATAAGTTACATACAAAAAAGGAAGCTTTATGGATAGAAATTGCTGAATATGTAAATAGCAGTAGTAAGTTTTTTAAGAGATAAACTTTATTGAACACAAACATACAGAATTAAAACATATCCATTTTCTTAATTAAAAAAAATTATAAAATGTGTTCGTTCTGCCATTTTACAGAACCTTCGTTGGTAAAGTAATCCGTAAATCTACTTCGCACATGAAAACCTTCTGCATGAGCAAATCCTCCACTTCCTGTTAGAGGAATCATATTTTCGGTAGGATGTGGGAAAGATATGTCTTCTAATTTATGTTTATGTTACCAAAACAATTTTCAGTAACTCTTCTTGCACGAGACAATCGATATCCGGGATCTTGAAGTACTTGTTTTTTTGGGTAAGGTTTCATTACGTATTTATCTAGTTTAAATGCATCATCTCCCACTACAACATGAGGTAGAATAATATTTTTTAAATGTGGTAATAATTTTGGTGGAGGAAAACAAAACTTTTCTCCCTAAATCTGTTGACCTGTTTGAGACTTTGAAAAATTCCTGCATCGCCCTCTTTTCCATATGACCCGATATTCACGATGAGAAATTTATAATTAGCGTCAACAAGGGCCAAAAGCACAATCGAAAAATAATTCTTATAATTGAAAAACAGTGAACCGTTCTTATCTGAGCACTGAATTCGTACGTGTTTTCCATCAATGGCAGCGATAAGGTTGGGAAAATTCTAGCGGTTTCAAAATTCCGTTGCTTTTTCTCTGAACATTGTTTCTGATGAAAGTAGAAGGAAAAGCTTGTCATACAAACTTTTCATAACTACGGGCCTGAAATCACCTTCCTGGTGTATCCTTTTGAACGTGGCTAATTCTTTGATTCTATGTTTTCCGGTTTCTAATGTTAAAAAGAGAAGCAAATTTTCTTCATGCACCTAATAATTCAATAACATTAAAAGTAGTGACTTTTGGAAATATTCATTTCACGAGCACAGATCACATTCGAGCGAAGAACACTACTAGTGCAGGCTAGAGAAAACGAGTTTAAACAATTAGTCTCGGTTACTTAGTGGTCGCAGCTACACGGTCGCAGTCGTCGGCGACTGGCCAAGGTGTAGGAAAACGGGCCTTTACATGCAACCAGCCTTGGCTTTTGTCAAATATCATCGGTCTAACAAATCCAGTGTTCCCATGCCTATGCGATATTAAATTAATTAAGAAAAAATGTATATGTTTATCCTCACTTTATTTTTATTTTTATTGTCAGTTTGCTGATATAGTTGTTTGTAAAGTTTTCTTTTTCTGTTACAGATAGATGGTGCCGTTTACAGTTCCATTCCTTCGATCCTGCACCTATTGTTGTTATTTCTATTAAGAAAACATTTTGTATCGATTCATCGTTTTTACCAATAAATTGCAACAAATTAATTAAATTTTTACATTTTATATTTTGATTACTTATGTAAATGTAACGTGCAAAGTTTAAAGTACCCAAACACTTTTATTTTTCAAATATGCGATATGTTCAGGTCAATGAATAATTTACTAGATTACGTAAAAGCTCTTTGATAACACAACTTGAAAGGGACCTCTTCGGCACAAAAAAAACTTTGTTCTGTTGTAATTAAATCTGATAACAGCGGTTTCTGATTAATTATGCTGTATTACTAACACAATTGGTTCGGTTACGGTCATATTTTACAAATGTAAGCGGCCAGACAATTGTTCTTCGAAAGTGCATATCCAATATGCAGTTTTCGTAAATAGGAAAGCTTATTCTATTCTAATATAATAGCTTTTCTTATCGTTTAAATATGTTTCCGCATATAACTATATAGTTTTATGACGCTGAAGCGCGACCACAAATACGTAGTGTAATCTAAAAATATCTACCACTGAGTATATCAATAAAATAACACAGTTTGCAATTGTATAGTTTATTTTTGGAATACAAAGCCAGCATAATTTTATTGGTATTAGCTGTATTAGAGGATATTATGTGACAAAATGGACATTGACTCGGTTATGTTTAGTGCATGTAATTTGTGGAATGATTATTGTACTTTAAGCTTACCGATGCATGCACAAATTATTGAAATCCTCAAACGTAAAATTAGCCTTAATTTCTCTAATTTTATGGAAAGTGTTATTTAAAAACAGTTGCAAGTTTTAAATTTATTATAAACATATCCAAATTTTCAATCAAGTTTTAACTTAATGCAAAGACATAACTAAAGTAAAAATTGTTTGTCAGATTTGAAATTGTAATAGACAGCGTATTAACCAGCATTTTATCTACTAGCGCAATAAACTATCTGATAAATAAAAAATACAAAATTAAAAATTAATACAAATCATTTGAAATTTATTGAATAATACGGAGGTTGCGTTGAGAATTTAATCTAAAGACAAGATCTTTTTTGTAGAAGAAGAATGTAATGAAAAATTATGTGCGTTACTATACAGTGTGTTCAAAATTGGTTAATATTAGAGATGAAGGATCGGTTAAATGGGGTAAGTGTTAGCCAATTATGTTTGTAGAGTAATTACCCATAAAGAACGGTTCTAAAAGTACGGTGTTGATAAATATGTTAAAAATTGTAAATTGATGTATTTTAAAATTTCTAAACGTCTAATAATTGTAAAAAAATATTTCTTACAGAAGATTCCCGCCTACACATTAAAACCAATTCGTAAAAAAAAATTGAAAATTTTTGAATTGGTGAAGTGTGTTTTATCTGTCCATAGAACTTGGTAAAACAAAAATTGATCTTTTTTCAAAGTCACCTTTCCAAAATCCTTGTTCAATTACTGGTTTTGGAATATGAAACTCTTTTTCAGCAACTATTCTTAACGATGTAGGATTTTCATTAAAATGTTCCAGAATGTTTGTTACGATTTTCGTTGTCTTTTGCATACTTTTATGATAGGTGTTTTAAAATAGGCAATTTTTGATATTGTATGGATGATTAAAATTTTTAGTGCACTTGAAGTAAATGAATATTGTTGTTTACTAAATTTAGTTAAACTTAGCCGAAACGTTGTACAACAAAACTGTATACATAATCCTATTTAGCGTAAAAAAGATTTTAAATATTTTTTATATTTTAAATTTTTTTGAAAATAACAAAGTTATATCGATTTTTAAAAATACAACATTTTACTTTTTTCAACATATCTGGTACATCTGTACTTTTTGTACGACTTTTTAGAGTCATTATTCTACAAATATGTAATGTTTTTTTCGGTGGAAGGATAAAATCAACAAGCACTACCCTGATTTTAATTTGCCAACGGTTTGCCTAACCTATGCAAGTTTATCTAAGCTTCTTGAAACTAATTAACATATTAATGGTTTTTAAACTATTTTATAGAATTAATGTTAGAGTTTTAATTTTTATGTTGCACGTGACTGCCAAGCTTTAGTTTTAAAAAGTCTGTATAGGTCGGACAAAACGTCGGCAAATTGAAACGTGGACGATTATCTGTAACTACAATTTTGAAAAATTGAGGAAATGTAACTCGGTTTAAGTATTAAAGTAATTTTGTCAGCACATGTGCAGATCACTATTGGGACGTGTTACGATAGTACTAGATGTCGCAACCATTTTATTAGTTGTAAATATGATATGATAATTTTGTTAGACTTTAAATAAAAGAAATTTTGCTACGTTGTTTTCTATTTAAGTAAAAGAAAAATTGTTTTTGTTTTGTTTTTTCCTTCAATTCTTTTTTTTCATGATTTTGTTGTGATTTTGTGTAATACAAATATAGTTGCTTGACCTTGTTTCATATCATGTATTACATATATTAATTAGTTCGGTTATAGACTTTTATTGTCATCACTATGTGTTTACTTATGAATATGTTTATGTGAAATGAATCGATTGATAGTTGTGTTTCCATTAGTTTAGAAATATTGCTCTTGCAGATTTAATCTGTGTCCTTTGCCGTCAAATTCCGTTTTATTTTGATTTAACGTGCTCGCTTTCACTTGAAAATTTTTACTTTTGCTGGTTTATTTACGTTATTAATGCCATTTGCTATACAACTTGCTTGGAAGTATTTAAGAAACATACTTATTGATTGAATCAGTTGATTCTTGATTTTTTGTGAGCGGTGGTGTAGTCTTTATAAAAGTAAACTTCTTTACGTATTCCGGGTTTTTATTGTCAAGCTTTCCAAGTATAAACATTTGCATATAGCACGTTGTTATGTCGGGAAATTTTAACTGGATTCTTATTGAAGTGTGTTTAAGTGGATCAGTTACCCTAGTTTGGTTTTAAGGGTTTTGATTCATTCGATTGTGTAACACACCTTGCATAATTAGCAATAATAAGAAGTTAATTGAGGAGGTCAAAATTTATTTTGTGCTTAGGATTGTTTCAACAAGAGAAAACTAAACAGCAGAGTTCAAACAGTATATTGTTTGAATATCAACTTAAGTGTTGTTTACTTATAAGCACATAAATATTTGTAGTAATAAAATTAATAGAAACAATTCTATTGATACCAGACGAAATTGTCGCCACACTTTGTTGCACTAGCTAGTAAAAACTGCACTATGGAGGTTGCGTAAAGAATCAAATCTGAAGAGAAGATTTGTTTAGTGCAGGAAGAATGTTATGAAAATTAGGTTTCGCATTACAAAGTCTGCGTAAAAAATCATATCTGAAGAAGTCTCTTTCATAGAGCAAAAACAATAAAAAAATTGGTTGGAAACGGCCTTCAGTAAGATAACAATTTGTTGTCCAATATCAGGTAGTTAAGCGTCAACAATAAATTTAAATAGGTTACAATAAAATAGTTCTAGAGGATAACTCAAGATAGAATTAAATTTTAACTATAAAACTTGCTCTTTTATACTGTAAATTTATCTATGAAGAAGGAGGGAATTTTACGCATGATTGATTTATTGGAAGGAAAAATGGCGGCAAAATAACTTACTTATTTTAAAAACGCCATTTATTAATCATTTTTACAATTGTATTTCACATTATTATCTATTAATGTAGCTTTTGTATTATACGAAAAGAATACATTTTTAATTTCCTTCCATTAATTTTTTTTCTCAATGATTCAGTTAGTCATTCATAGCCTCATTTGTATTGCCGTTTGTGCTATCTTGGATGTTTCATTACATCATACGTTTTCAAAGTTTCTGGCAGCTGGGAATTGTACAAACGTTCGTTTCCTTTCCTGAACTTTGAACTTGTTTAACTACTTTTGTATTTGTAATATAAGAAACGGGTAAGAAACTGCTGAAACTTTTGTTTAGTCCATAATAATAATAATATTTTGTGATGTAAAGCAAAATTCGAAGTGCATTTAGTATGGCGTATTTATAAACAATATTATTTTAATTTTTCAAATTGCGGATAGATAAAATATATTTAAGAAATATTTAGTAAATTTTTATCGAAGCAATTTAAAAAATATATTACAGAAGAGTATGTTGAAATGATTTTCCTTCCGTAAACTTATCTAAAATAAATTTTCCAGGACTGTACTCAGGACAACTGGACTCCTTTAAGGAAGGTGAATGTAAAAAGAACCAACACACTTGTTACTGGTGGAGGCGACATTTCGCACCCTAATGCGGGTGCTTTTCAAAGCCACTATTTATTGCAAACAAAACAAACAATAATAATTACATTGCTATAAAATTTTAGACAATAGTGTATGTAAACATATGAAGAACATAATTGTTAAAAGAGTTGACTAACAAGTAAAGATAATGAAAATCACGAACAATATACATAGACTGTAAAAAGTCACAATTATTTTTTATAAAAATTAATTTATATGAAAAAGTCATATAACGTTACAACTTAATTAAAATTATATAACAAACAACAAAAAATATCAGCTAGCCTAGAAATAAATATCATAAAAATTTATCACAAATAAGTAACAAATCTAAAGATTGAAATTCAGTATTATATTATCGGGGTATAAAATGAAATTAAATTTTGATGGGTATATTGCAATAAAGAATTATAAATTATTTTATTTAATTATAGTTGGAAGAAAAAAATTGAAAATTACAATTACTGTTCGACGAAAGTACAGTCAAAATAATCCTGTTTCAAGAAATTTAGTGTAACAACGAAAACCTTGGGAGTTTAATGTATAACCCAAAACGGATTATTTGACACATCAGAACAAAACCAACTGTAAGTAATCTGATTGTTTATTCCAAACAACATTCGTGTTTTGAGTGCTTTCGTGTGCCAAATAGTCAAATTAAATTAGAATGTCCTTGCGTGTTTTTTTTGTTGTTTGTTTAGTAATATTTTATTTTTCGAAATAATGGAATTAAAATAGAAATTTGTAAATTTTAAGTTTGACGCTAAACTAACGATTTTGTTTTAAACAAGACCTCAGTCTCATTTCGTTTCATGAATTTCTAAATCTATAAATATAGTTTTGAAGTAAACTTCGGTATAATCTTGTTTTGGTAGTAAAATCTAGCGTTAGCGCAAATATAGAATCATAGCAATATTCAGCCAAATTAAATTCCGCGGTTTTTTATTTTTGTGGTTTTTTATTTGGGGCTTTTTATACCTTAACTTTTTTTCCGCAGCTTGTTTGTCTTAGATTTTAGATACACTAAATTTTACCAGACCATACAGCTAGTACAAATTAATGTTCTGGATGTAAATCATTTATCATTCATGTGCATTGTAGCAGTTGTCGTCAAAATATAAACAAACTGAAAATACAAAAATATTACCCGTAACACCAATTAAAACGCCAATATAATCTCGCGTCGAGATGATTTTGCGTCGAGGTAATTTCACGTCGAAGCAGCGTTACAGTAATCGCGTGAAAATCAAAAGTGCTGCTGTTGTATTCGTTTTTTAATCATAAGACCTAGAAACAAAAATTTAGTTTTATGAAATGGTTTTAAAGTCTTTATTAATCGGGTTACATGTATTCAACAATACTAAGAGTAATGCTTTTATCCATGTGGCTGATGGGAACGCAACGCTGGTTTTGGTTGGTAATGAAATTGTTTTATTAAATCATTGCTTTGAACGTGGTATGATGTGGTTTAATTTCTGTGCATGTCAGTAATTGTTTGCTGTTGTGTACTCTCAAATTGTAGCCTTCTATCTATGATTACTGTTGAACAACTACTCATGTGTTACAAAATACTTTTGCACAAGTTCTGTATTTCCTTTCTGCGATCGACAGGATTATCGAAAAGAAGAAAATAGGTTTAGTGTCGATATGTCCATAAACAATATCTAATTTTTTTAAGACTTCTTTGAAAGTTTTTTGGAATGTACCTAAAGCATTTCTTAATCTAAAAGGCATTCGTACGACTCATTTGTTTTTGTGGCCAATATTTCACTAATGTTACTTATTTTATACTATTTTATCAATGTTTCCTCTGTTTCTTTTGTTTGTTTTGTTTTATTCTAGTAAATTTTGTATACCGTAACAAAGCCTTTTATTACTTTACCCAAAAATTTCGTTCTTTTATGTGTGAACAGATATTTTACGGTACTCACTTAAAGTAAGTTCCAAAAAGAAAAATGTTACCACCTACTGGACTAACGTTTGGTAAACAAGGGCTGGAAACTATATTAACGTTGTGTCCTTACTTGGCGCCCTACCATTTTTGACGAGTTCATCGATTGTTCTATTAGCGTTTCTGTCACATTAGTATTTTACTAAATCAAAAGATGTAGCAACTTACACTACACGCCCTCAACTAAAACGCAACTTCTTTTATGTAACTTTCTAATTAAAATAATCGTTAACATTTCTTTCAACGAAACACAATAATGTGCTTTATGTCTCTTATTGCTAGACTTACTTCTCTGAATTAACATTTTACGCAACTTGGCGATTTTGTTTTTAAGAGCAGTTTGTGTTGTCTTGTTGGTTGGGTAGTTTTCACTATCCTATCTGTTACCTTGCTACTTGTACCAAAAGTTAAATTAAGCTATACCAAAATTGGCTTGACGTTTATTAGAATTTGTTGCGAACGATAACTTTGTTGTTGCAGTAGACGTAAATTTTTGTCTTGTTAGAGTGGTAATTGTGACTATATTAGCCCGTTTGTCACCCAATACTGATTTTGGCTGTTGTTCATTATCGATATTACGTTATCAACCCAAGAAATAATTGTAACCATCGTTTAGATTGTTTCTTATGAATCGCTATGTCTTTATTATGCATATCTAAAAATTCTATTTTCTGTTTCATTGTATTTTTTTTTGACGTAGTTTGAAATTTCATCATCTAATAAGTTCTACGATCGGTACGTGCACAAGGAATTATAAGAACAGTACAATTTCTGTTTTAAAACAGTCGACGATCGGCTTTCGTTGATTTTAGTTATGTGCGAAACGCACGTTTGGGTACCGGCAATAAATAAACTTCAAATTTGAAGTTAGTTACGGGAGTTTCTCCTTGTTTCTAAAGTTTTTAAATATTTGTAATTTTTTAGACAACCAGAAAAATTTATCTTTCGAAGTTTACTGAGAACTTGAAGAACTTACCCTTCTTGCGGTTGTAAAATTCCCGTACCATAAACATAATTTTTTTATTTCATTTGATGTTTAAAAAAATACTCCGACTTCTTGTCTTCGTTTCCGTCGTCTCCTGTTCTACTACAACAACCTCTGGTTTATCTCAGCAAGCTCGAGTTTACCGTCAACGTTTACGTTTATGTTTAAATAACTATGTGAAGAAAACCAAAAGCTTTAAACTTTGGGTTGTAAATGCTAAACTGTCGTAAAGTGTGTTTGTAATTACGTGCATATTAACTTTAAGTTATTAAATACAAAATGCGCAAAATTAGGTTTTGGTAATAGACATAGCGATTTGATTTGGATTTGTATGTGCAGCAAACATTTAATTAGATGTTTTATTAATAAAAATTTGCGATCTAGCGATTAATTTAATTTTTTAATAAAACTAATTCATTATAACATTGTTTGTTTAGTAAGTTTATGTTATGTTTCAAGTGCAATAAATCTTCTAGATTAGACTTTTATATTTATATTTTTATGTTATGTACCTTACTATACAAGTTTGCTGTGAACAAAAACTAAAACTATTTAACGTGGTGACCTTTTGGCGCCCTCTCAACATTGACTAATTTATCGATTGTTATTGACAATTTGCTACAATTTACTACTACCTTACCATTTTACAAAGTCAAATCATTTCGTGGCCCACCCCGACCACTGAGCTACAGAGCAATCCCTATTTATGTTACGTTTTTTAATTCAAAATTGTCGTTAACTTCTTTTACATGTAACAACATATACAATACCGATTAGATGCTTAAAGTATTTTATTTAAGTATATATTTTAATCTGCTTATATAAAAAAATTTAATTAAATTAAGTTATACGCCATTTATAATCTACAACAGATTAAAATATACTTTACCACTTATTAACGTACAAAGTCTCTTACATGAACTCAATTTGCTTACACGGTTGAGTTACACTTATTTTCGAAGTAAATACCAGCATAAATTAAAACAAATTTTGTATTTTTAATAAATAATCACAAGCAGAATTTATAATGTTTCATTCTGAACAAATCACAATGAACGGGCGTAATTGGACCTTTATGCTGCTTAACCTTAATATAATGCTTTTTACTGTAATTTTCGCTTGTAACTTTGAAACTTATACCAAAATTAAACTTTATCCGTTATTTGCGTGACAGAAATTACATAGCTTTGAGTAATAGATGGTTAAGGTTTAAAATTTGTATTTAATCCAACTTATTACATTTATTTGTTTCATAATTTATTTACTTTGTTTCAACGTTTCAAACAAAGAAGTTTATGATATTAATATTTGCAAAATAAGCCCCATTTCAAATTAACAAACGATTTTTAGAAAGAAAATTTGTTGATTAAATACTAAAATTTAATTTTTAGATGAATTAAGTTCAAAAAACTGTCTGCATTGGTTTGATAGTATGCAAGCGTTATTTACTGAAACATGGATATTGCGTGGTTTTATTTGGTGACGTTCTAGATACATATAATAATAGTGCACGAAAAGCTTATCTTTCAGTTAAATGTGTCATAGTTCCGTATGCATTTTTCTGTTAAAAAATTTTATTATATTCAATAGACAGTGACGTAAGCATTTGTGAAGAATTGGTTATTAGTAGAGCAATTCCACAACAACAAAGCCCATGGTAATTACTGTGTAATTAAATTTTTATTGTTGCCATATGTTTGCGTTATTGATATGATTGCGAAATTAAATTGTGCAATTTATGATTACGGTGTTAAAGCTGTATCAGTGAACTCTCTAATCTCAGAAAATACTAATCCGATTTGAGTAATGATTATTGTACTAAATACTACGGTATAATGGGAAATATGGGTCGTGGGAATTACTGACTTTTATATAGGAAATTATTCAACATTTAATTAAATCTCATGGATTTATTTTAATCATGACTGTAGATTTATGCCATCGCCGGTTACACAAACTTCTATAAAAAAATAAAAAAAAAAAATCTTTTTTTTAAATTTTGAAGAACACAAACTCGCAGTAATTACTATGCCAAAGTTTAACTTTTTGCATTAGTGCAAAAAGTAAATTATTTTTTGCACTAAAGTAAAAAGTAGTTTTTTTTTTTATTTTATTTTTTGATCGTGGAACAAATGTTGTGTGCAACATCTGCAAAAATGTGTATATTTGTTGCACGATTCGCGTGCTTACTTACTTTTTCTATTACCCTACTTACCAAAATCTGTCTTTTTTTCTTAGTGGTGTCACTAGGTTGACGATCAAAATATTTCAAACTTATCGATTTCAAAAAATTTATAATTCAACCGATTAAAACTTCAGATACAAAATAGTTTCACTAAGAAATTAATGAACTTTCGAACAGTATTACAAGACACAAGAACTGAATCTATTCGATTTTCAAATACAATGTATTAATTAATTTACACTAAAGGCATATATAACTGGAAACTTGAAGTTAAAACTTAGCCTGATAAGAACTATTGTATTGATACTTTCTGCGTTTAAATATATAAAAAAACTAAAAATAATCAAAACTTCAACTGTTCTAAAGCATAATTGAACTAAACTATTCTAATTAGACAACTTAAACATTAACCGTTTTATTTTGTTCCTCCGCAGTTTTTAAAACGTTTATTTTAATATTAATTGCAATATTACACATATTGTAGAGGACTGTCAATTAACAAAGTTTAAAAGAGGGTTTCAAGCATTCATAATTTAACGGATGAAGCAATATTATAGCTTACGAATCTGAAGGAGATCTGAAGTTTAGCAATGTTTTGTATTCTTGTCTAGATTATCAGTTTTTCTGTTATTTTGTTTTGCTATTTTTTTAACTTACTATTTTTTTTTTGTCATTGTCGTGACTGGCGCTTGAACCGGTCCATTATATGTCGTCATGCAATGGCTGTACTGTTATGTTTTATGTTTTTATTTATCTTCTATAATGTTTATACACATAATTAATATTTTTACATGTGAATACTAGGTGGGTAAAAGTTGGCATGTTTAGGTTTTAGTGGTTTTCCTAAACCTTGAAGTAGATGCTTTGCCAAGACGAACCAGTCCACTATTGCACACGGTTTCGTCACCACACTATACAGGCTTGTACTGATCTTCTGTGGCACTATACATAACACTTACATCGCAACACAATATTTGTATAATGTACCATACGAATAAATAAATAAATAAATTGCAATATTTTTTTGAAGATTTCATTACAAGGTCCAGCATTATCAAAAATTTGATCTTATGTGTCGATCAAGGAACCAATTTAGTCTATCTAAAAATTATAAGATCTTTACTCACTAGTTGTAACCGAGCTACTATGAATAATAAAATCAAATAATAGAAAAAAAGTACTATATATATTCAATTATGTAACAAACAACAATAAAACAATTTTTAATTTGAACTTGTTTTGATATAAAGAGGTGTTCCATTTTGGGTTACAGTTCATTATTAAACTTGTGCAAAAGGTTTAATTAAATAAAAATATACATATTATCTAGTAATATAACACAAATTTAATAATTCAACAAAGCAATTTAATTTAACTACATACAAATTTATAAGATATGTACATAAATGTAAAGAAATAATTATTGTTTTACAACAAAACTATTTACTGTTTTGTTTATACTAATCGCGAATCAACGATTAACCGTGAATCGAAAGTGTAATCACTACTAATTTGTTACGGATCAAAATACTCAAACCCGAACGTAGGTCGCGAGAGTTGCACGTTGCGACGAAAATTAAATTTACCGCGCATGCTACGTTTTTCTCATTGGTGGATCGATTTATTCTCATTATTAATCGAAACGATGGGCGGACATCTTGTGACTTTTTCTTCCTATTGGGCGGTTGTCGGTGCTTCACGAAGCTAAAAATTACACGTAAAATATTAATGTGGCTTCAATAACTGCAAGTTAAATTAGTGTGGAAATATAAATCCAACCGATTTCGCCTTAAGTGGTTTCTTTTGCTATTTCTTTGGTTCGTCTAGTGGTTTGTTAATTTCTAATTACAACGTATGCTTTAGCACGTGTCTTGACCTTGTACTCTACTCGTATATTGGTGTATGGATGATTCTTGGGGACGCTGGAACGATCAATTGGGAATACTTTGTTATAAGAGAAATGCCGACTGCCACCGAGTCGCCGACCTCGAAGCTGCCACGGCCAATTATACTGCACCAGTTAAGGGTCGCGCACGCTGCGTTTCTCCTATTCCAAAGGAAACAATCTGCTTTCCGAGCTTTGTCGTCTCGTTTTTCTCAGAGAAATCTTACCTACTTTCTAGTAGCTAGCACCTGCTGTCGTTAACAAGAACCTTCCTTATCAGAACTACATGCATCAGAACACAGCTAAGTTTAATGTTTAAGGAACCTATTTATTCTTGCATGCGTTTGGAGCTCACGTACATGTGACATTAAACGGTTTAAATCCCTAGTGTATAAGCAAATTGTTATTTGATGAGGACTCTACCCATCGACGTTTGGTTTTGTTATCACTAGCTACGTCAGTGCTGTGGCGCTTTCAATAAAGTGAGTAAAACTAAAACAAAAGGCTTTTTGGGTTGGTGGGAGCTACGTACCGTACTCGTCCAAGTTTAATTCTAGTTCTTAAGTCACCGTGTGTAAGTGACGTGTGTACGTTTAGTTTCCTTAATGTCCAATCTTAAATTGGTACGCTAACTGTATTTTGGGGTGTAACGAACAGTTTCATGCAACAGAATTTCCCACTTCTCCCCGATTCTTCTAATATATCTCTTTGTTTCTCTGATTTGTGTTCGTTGTAGCGTAGTAGTAAACCTATTGAATTTCTGTTGGTCGGTTTCATTTTTCTTGGTAACCCAGCAAGTGGGGCCTCGTTACGCAGCAGTTTATTTTGTTCAGTTCTCCCCAACTCACCGACTAAGTCGGACACTGCTGTACTAACGCTTACAAATATGGGATCTTTCACTAATTTATTGCGCTATTTTGAGCTAAATATTATTGTTCTTTTTTTCTAAGTTTTATTACTAGAACCGTCACTTTCTTTTTATTTTTATTATTTGTAAACTACAACCGTTACAAATCGCATTTTACAAAAAGCCGTACAAAGAACCAAACGCGATTTAAGAGTGTAACTAAAGTTATGGTTCATTAAACGCCAATGCAAATTATTATAACCTATGTCTTAATTTTTTAATCAATTAACGACGAAACAATAGAGAAAAATACGATATCTTCCAAAATTATGCATTCAACAATATAAGAAATGCATAGTTCTTTATTGCAAATTTAGAATAGATAAGAGATTCCTTCAACAATACCAATTTGGAATTTTATCAATTTTTTGACTTCAGACAATTTGAATTCTTCCGATAAAAGGATAACAATTGTAGCGATAACGGCTGCTTTCATTAGTGCTACTCAATACTTCTAATACATTGAATCTTGACGCCATTTTCTCTTATACGAACAACGGGTCATAAACTACTATACGAAGTACGATCAACGATATGTATGTAACGATCCATTACGATTTTCGATAACCAAACTTAAAGATATTAACGATTTAACAAAATTACAATAAATTCTACCGAATTAACATAACGTTAGATTGCATTGTGTTCTAGTAACTTAACTACACTTATCTTTACATCTATCACAACCTGCAGAATGTTTTACTTTACACTATTACTCGTTTACTAATTTAAAAGATTTTGTTTTCTTTACTCTTCTGTGTAATCACCCCAATTCGTTTGCATAAATTTCATAAATGTTTAATTGGTTTTTTATATTTTATTCCGTTATTTAACAAAGAATCTAATTTATGCCAGCAGCTACCCTTTTAATTTTTGTATAATAATCAAAATTGATCATGAGACTCTATTAGATTATTTACAAACAAAATCATGTCCTTTTCAACCTTTAACAAAACTTCCAATGACCTCTGTCATGTAAGTCAAACTAAATTTATACGGCGTGATACTAATTGTGAGAAAAGCCTTCATTTAATTTACACTGAGTTTGCGCATTGAATTGTCAAAATGAAAACGTGTCCGTTTAAAACGCAGGGAAATGATCTCGCGCTTAAATTTTATTGTGAACAAAGTGAATAAGAAATGGTTTGTTACTAATTGGATTTCCATTACTAATGTTATTATTATTATTATTTTAAATTCTAACCATAGTCGTTTGCGGTAAGTTTTGTTTTCTTTCTATGCGCTCCGTTGTTTCTTTTTTTTAATTACGTTCCATGGTTCCCCGGATGAGTCTTTGCTTCCTAGTAAACTTTGGTAGATTGTTGAAAGAATACCGCATACCACTTGCTCTGCACTAACGTTTTCTTTCGGTAAGTTTTAGTTTATTTAAAATGTATTTTTATTGTTCGATTTTTTTAATAATTACTATTCTTTAATTTCAGCTTTTAGTGTAGATTTATTAGTCGTAATTAAATATTAATAGGTAAATTTTAACTATTATTATCGATGTTTACATTTTCCTTTACGTAACCTAACTCTTCATTTGTTGATGGCTACCGATTTTTGTTTCGAAGGTTAATTGTTTTATTAATTTGTAGAGTAAAGCGACGTATCTACGGTTGTAATTATTTGATTTTTCAAAAGGTTTTTCGTCGGTCATATTTAAAGTGTCTTATCACAACACTATTGAATCCTTTTTAAATTTTAAATTCTGAGGCTATTTCGAGCGCCCTAAGCTTTGGAACTACCTTTTTCAAATAAATATTAACTAACTTGCAATTAACTTTAAACTACTCAGAATATTACGCTGATTCTTTTGATCCGCATCTTTCTAATTGTTGACTTAATTTCATTTTTCTCGGCCGTTTCCATTTATAGGCTATAATTTAGTAATTTTTTAAATTATGATTTGGCGCATCATTTTTGATCCTTCTGAACTTCTAAATCAATGTTTTGAGTTATCTTATCTCTTTACTTAAATAAATTCTAAATTTTAGATACGTGGTTATATTCTCGATTATCACTGGATAACGTCTAACGGGTTAATGTTTCATGTTCACAATACTACGCATTCATTTATACAACGTTTTTAGGGATTGAAATCTGCTCTTCAAGGCGATTTACTTTAATTCGTTCATTTGTCGTGTAAGTCACTCGGACATAGGTAAGTATTATCCTTAAAGCTAATATTACAATCTAATTTTTTCACGGATGCTAAAGACATAGTTATTTCTAGGCTTTCAACTACAAGTTTCTAAATTTAAGTGATTTCTTTTTAAAACTTTTGGGCTTCAGCTGTACTATGCAATTTTACTCATAGCAATATATTAACACGGCAAACTTAATTTCTCTAAATCTGTTTTTTTCTAGCACACATGAATAAAAAAAAAAACAAAATTTGTAACAAAATTACTATAATAAGGTGCATACGCAATCTTAACTGATATTAACTATAGATTGTTAATAACGTTTTATTAAGTTTGTGCAAAATATTATATAATGTAAGAAACGTATGACAGTAATTATATAATGAGGTTTTTGGGTCACTTTTGGTGGGAAATTTGAATTTCTCGTTGCTTGGGCGCTGTCGGTTATGTTACTGCAAAGTACATGAGTAAGGCAAGATGGCGGCGAAAACTGATGCCGGATTGTCCGTTGCCGTCGGCAATGTTCGTAAGTCAAGATGACGGCGTTTATGGAGAAACATAAGACAAACTTTTACAGTTTCCTAGAAGATTGTCATTATGTCACCTGTTGTTTTCCTAGGCGCCTTGTTAAAGAAATTTTGGTACTAATGACGACGTATCTTTATTTGTCAAATTTTTTTATATAATGCAATCAAAACGTTGCACATTTTTTTCAGTAATTGTAAAAACGCCGCTCTCTACAATTTTGAATTTTGACAATTGCTCAACTTCGATTTTAATTATAATTGAATACATCTTGGTAACTTTGAAATTTTATACGTCAAATGTTTTATTAATTTTCTTGCAAACGCAAATCGAATTCCATACATTAGAGGCCGAACACATTTTATAATCTGTTAAAGATTTAAGATCTGTAATTGGAACAGTCTTTTCTGTCTCCTTTTTTTTAGCATCGGTAGTGGTACTTTTATTGCCTATTTTGTAAAGATCATTTACTTTTTCTACGTTTTATTAAACATATTAGTCATACATCCCATTTTTTTCCTTTTTAAATTTTTTAATCCATATATATTACATTATTTTAGTTTTTGTTCAGTTTGTTGGTTTTGAAGTTAGCATATATTCAAAATACGACATCCATTTTGTTAACGTACTACTATACTTTTTTATTGTCAGGTTTTCTTTTTTATCTTCTTTACTCCAATATTACTCTTAATATTTCAGTTTGTTATCTCTTATTTCTGTTGTTTACTTTTTCTTTTTTTATTTTACTTCACCAACTTGTTTATTTCTTACTTTGTATAACTTTATTTATGTTGCTAATATTGTTAGCATTGCTTTTACCCATTTCCATGTATCTTCTAGTAATAACGTTTTTATGTATTGTTGTATTTCTTATAATTCTTTTCTACTTTTTCTTTAACTAAACGTTCCGTCTATTTTTCTCCCAGTTTATATGTTAATTTTTCCACTTATTTAGTTTTTAGTTTTTTTTTATTCTTATTAATTTAATACTTGTTTGGTATGTCTTTCTTCGTAAAGAATGAATTATGTATTATTATACAGTAAAACCTCTATTCTTGGCCACCTTTAAAAGCGGCCACTTCTAAAACCGGAGCTCACCCCAAAAATCGTATTTTGCGTACATGGTTTGAGTTAGTATGTTCAACAGTGCTGTTACATATAGACTTAAAATGTAAAACAAACCTCAATAGAAAAATATTTCACAAAAAATGTAATTTAATGGTATGTATATGTATGTAATTAATTATTGTAATAGGTATAACGAACAATTAGAAAATAGGATTACATATTATGTAAATGTATGTATTATGTATTCAATATGTATAACTCTTCCATTATTATATCGTCTAATTATTTAATTTTGCATCAGCACATTTGTAGTTATTTTTTAATGCAGATATACAGTACTCTATAGCAAACCGTATTATGTTCCATACTTAAAAGGTTTTAATAAACAACGCATAGAAATATTTTTTTTTCCCAATAACGGCCACCTCCATATACCAGTCAGTTTTGCAGCAAATTTTAAAGACCGTTATTTAGAGGTTTTACCCTATGATATTCATCCAAATTGATTTTGTTAGTGAAATGCCATCACATTTAAATTTAAATTGGCTTTAATGTAGAAAAAACTACCATTAAAAAAAACAATTCGAAAACATTAAGACACAATATTTAAATAAATTTTAAATATGCAGATATGTTGTCGCTGTTTTAAATATAAATTTAACAAAATATTATAAGAATTAGATTTGGATCCAAATTTACAGTAGGACACATAAAATAATTAAATAATTTTGATAAAAATAAATAAAGTCATGTTTAATTTTTTTAAATTTTATTGTTGTTTAATACAAAAGGCATTAAATAAAGAAAGCAGATACATAATACCAGTTTAAGAAAAAACGGTGTCAAAGGAAGTCTATTGCGTGCTATCGAATTTACAAACGGGATATCAAATTTTAGCGCTTTTGATTAACAGAAAAATATAACCAGTAGAAAAGTGGTTTTTGATGGACACAGCTAAATATAAGGAAGGTTTACACTTTGACGATAAATTGTGGTTTAGATCAAATAGACTAGAGCAACGACTTTAGCAAGATTGACAGGGTTGCCGTTGAAAGAAACCGACACTTGATTATTATAAATTTTTGCCAAAATAAGAATCAACTCACAACTTAAATTTCAATGTCTTCATAATTGTAGTGCGCAACCGCATTACTTAGTATCACTCCACGTGCAGCTTTTACCTACTCTTCAGTTAGCGTAAACGTCTATTATATAAATAAAAGCGCAATGCCGAAAAGGCAGTATTTATTCAATGTTTCTTCAGAGTTCTCGGAGAATACTGAGTTCCCTACCAACCGTTCGAATCCTGTCCAAACAACCGCACTGAATCTTTACATTACTGTATACTGTAGTAGTTCATCTTACTTTAATAACTGCGATACTACTCTGAATCAGGTGATTAAATTTCGTCTTGTTCAGACACAGGTCTTAATTATTTTCATTAACCGTATTTTCAAAGCACACCTTCACTGTTATTTAGCATTCGGCACGGGTCGTGGCAAAACCGTATTAACCACTTAAAACGCACCTATAAAACCATCTTTATTAATCCGTTTTCCTACAGCTATCACATACTTATTAACAAACCCTTACAGTGCGGTTGATTCACTCGGTAGCACTGGCAAAGTGTGTGTTTATATTACTTCGCTTACTTTAATTACAGCCGCAGTCAGACCACTACCAAAACCGAGGGTATAACTTCTCGTGCATAGACCGCTGGTATACAAGATTTCATAACACTTGTATATTATCACTGCGTGTAAATAATTACTGTAAAATTGTTTTATAGAACTTGTAAATACGACAATATATGTATATTATTTCAAACCCTGGACATAATTCTTGACTGAAGCTAAACCCGCGGCTAATGTTTGTACCCCATTTTTATTCCCAAACTACAATTTTTGATTGGTGGCCAGCACCGAATACTGTTTTAGAACAGAGCAGTTTTAAGGAGGGTGTGGTGTTACGCCACTGCAGTTACGAGACTATGTAAGAATAACTAACAATTACATATTGATCAAAATTTTCGTATTATTTAGTGTTCGAAAATACTCAGAACTATTGCGTGGATTGTAGGGATAGTTGTCAATTGTCGCTTAATGCGAGTTGACAAAAATTATAACGTATAATTTAATTATGCGTGTTTATCAAAATTATAATAAGTTTGTTCAGCTTGTGATAATAATAATTGTAACAATACATTTGTATTCTATTTGTATAAACGGAAAAATTCAAAACCCTCTTTTTTAAATTATTTAATTCATAACTTTGTATGATAAGATTGTACGTTGAAGTAGGTATTTGAGTTAATTAAAATTTTAAAGTTGTAGTAATTGGGAGCGACGGCGAAAACGAATGCTATCGCTTGTACACTAAAAACGTAACGAAAATATCAAAGTTACGTACCATACAAATTATAAAGTATGTTCTGATTAACTCCAGTTATTTTCATTTACATACGTAGTAACGTTGCACAATTTGGACGTATAACAATGTAAATATTTCCTCTCTACTAGAGCAAAATAATTTCTATTTGCTGACATTGTTTATTCAATTGCATTTCGCTTTAAATTACAGTTTTCACAAAACTACATTTCCCACATGTATCGCCACCAGCTCACCAGGTACAATCATTAACATTTTAATTGAAGAAATAAAAATGTTCGATTAGAATCACGAGAAAATATCGTCTACTTTATTGCCAAGCAGCTTGTAATTATAAGAACTTGACAATATTGTTGGTAAGTGCAGTTGGAAAACATTAGTGATTATGGTCGATAAGGAGTCGAGACATGCATAGCGGTCATTAAATTCTTTTTCGTTATTCTTTTTCCCCCGTCTTTTCATTATTCTAGAAATGTTTAATAAAACTTGGAACTAGGGTGTTCCTGTTATTTTAACCGCTAATTGAATAATTAAGGTTGCTCTCTGCAATAATTTATCATTTGAACAAGGACGTGTGTTAATTCTCTTAATCTAATGATTATTAATTGGTAGTAAAACTGTAATGAATTGTATCAATTAAACAATGTGTTTCATAAATTGAACGAACAAAACCGCTAAATAATATTGATAGTGTAATTTTAACCTGCATTTCTCACATAATCTTTCAGACAATGTAATTTAATAATCGATCCATGAAGATAAAATTAATTATCATCATAGGTTGGATAAAAAACTTTGTTTAAATACGATGACAAGAAATAAATTGAATCAATAAAATGCATACACTGATTATTTTTATTTTTATTAAATTTACATTGTCTCAAGAAAATTAATACACATCTTATTATCTACATGTTATTACAACAATCGCCTAATAAACTGTAACTTTTAAACAATGCACAAAGAATGCATACAAGAAAGTACAAACCTCAGTCATTGGCACAATTGATAATAACCTTGTTGATTCAGCACCGACCTATTCAATTACGTATAAATGAAGTCGTATCGCACACATCAATTAATTTAAGTGATTAATTCGATATAATACAAATCAAGTATAAAATTTCGATCATCAAGTGTTTACATTATAATATTGATTAAGCATAATGTAATTATTACCCACATATAATACTGTGTTGTCACCTCTGTTTGGGTGTAAAATTGTTTTTGTTTGTACGCGCAAATGATTTTGGTTAGTAAAAGATCTTTTAAATTGGATTAGACTATAGTTTTAAAGTATTTCATTTACATTGCGATGCACGTGTGTTTATGGTCATGTTTGGGAATACTGTTTTTGGTCATTTGATATTTTTAATTTAGTTGATGTAGAGAATAGCTTATCGTCACGTTTAAGCAATTAGGGTTTTGTTGAAACGCCGATTTCAAAGTTTTCACACTCGATTTCTTCAATTTTAAGCATCGCATGTCGCATTTTGTTTTGCTATCTCAAAAGTTTCTTTGTTTGATCCCTGAAAAAACACCGCGGTGTCGGCTGCCGTTATCAATTAAATAAAAATTTGTTTTGACTAAAGAATAACACATGGCTTTTACCCGCGTTTAAAAATTCTGAGTTGTCGGTTTTGTTTGTAACTTCTAAGAAAATGTTAACGCAATAATTTTTGTAACATCTTTGTAAAAAAAATGATAAGAAGGGAGACTTGTTTTTCTTAACTGATTGTTAATAGTTTTAAGTTTGTGCTTAAGAGCCTCTCGTGGAAAACATGAGTTATTTGACATGTAAAGAATAGAGCGGATTAATTTTTTTTAAAAAAAGCCTAAGCATGTAAGTGCCAAAAGTTTACGTTAATGTATAACTATCGAGGCGCAAGTGTAATGATGAAACTAAGTAAACCATAAAAGGAACTTCCGTTTTGCCACCTTTAAGAGAGTATCGTTCAATTTATTTAAAGTAATCGAAATAACCGCATAGCGGATGAATGTAATGCCGTTATAAAGCATTAAATCAAGATCTTCGAATTAACAAAAAGGTTCCAAGTAGATTATTCTGCAATAAATGAATCATCTTCCGCATTTTGGATTACAAGAAAGAAAACCTCAACTGTAAGTACTCTTTTACTTCCAAAACTTCCGTGATTAAGTGACTTTTTTGTGTGTACGCATGTTATAGACAACGGTTAGGGTATCTTATTTTTTATGTTCAATTTATTTCAAATTACGCGTTAACTTAAAATCATTGTCGATGGTAAAGAATGATCGAACCGAGTCCAGGGCATGTTACGTTTGTGTTGTTACACTAAATGAATTGCGTTTATGACTAGGCCGCGGACTCGTTTTGTTTATTTACCCACATTTTTTTGTTTGTATTAGTTTTAGAAACGCGGTTAAAAACCTCCCCTTACGCCCGGTACCGGGGTAGTTTGGCTATTTTGGCATAGTTGTTAGATGTTCGATTGTGTTGATAAGCGTCGGAAAACTTTGTAAGATTTTAGTTAATAAAAAACTGTTCGTACTTATGTTATTCTATCATTGCTTCGAATGTTTGCATTTTTCCCTTTTCTTTAGTGAACATTTGACATATTAATTTAAAAGATTAGGGTGGCGCCAAACAATCCCGACTGTGACTCAAATTAAAAACCTTCAATCTTCGTAAAGGTAAGTGAAAAACAAATCTAAATCTACCCCCTCGCCGACGGGTTAGCTTGAGCATACGTTGTGCTGCGTACTTGATCTTCAAGTTTCGTAGTGTAACAGTGTGTCTACTAAAGTTAGAGCCATATGAATTTATTTTTGATAAAAGTTTTGCATGATCTAAAACTTAACATGCAACTATCATATATTACATTTTTAAGCCAAATACAACGTTCGTTAAAAAAATTAATTTTGCTCAAGAGCAAAGTACCATTATTTTTTGCGATACAGAAATATTAAAAATTTATTTTGAACTAAAAGTTACATCCGAATATGAAATTACAGCTATTGAACATAAAATTCAGGTTTGGTGATCATTTAGTTAAACATTAAAATATTTGCTGCTATTTATTTTTCTTATCTTTTAAAAATATGTTACATTTCCATTTCTTAATCTTGCAATTTAAATACGTAATAAATGCATAATAATTATTTATTTAAAAAATAGAAAAATCCATACAAAGGATATTTAGTAAACAAACATCACATATTTATATAGAAACAAACCTAATTAAATTTTAATTTAATATTAATATAAACTTTTTATTTACTGTCCGTATCACTCTAACCCTACATTACGTTAAATGTATGAAACCGCAATAAGTAATAGTACTAAATTAAATAATCACCAAACCTGAACGTGCTTTATAAACCCGTGGTGATCAAAAAAAATCTGTGTGAGATTTTTACGCTAAAAGTTATAAATATAATGCATCTACGTTTGTGTCTAAATAATTTTTGTTGAAAGGCCTAGAAGTAATTTTGGTAAGCAATATTTTGTTGATATTTCTTTATGCAATAGTGTTTATTTTGATTTAACTCTTCATTATTTTTGTTTTTCTACTTTTTACCCGTTATCGCATTGGCTTTATTGTTTGCCAATATGCAATTTCCGTTTACTGTTCTCTTTTGCTTTACGTGATGCAATAAACCAACGTATCTCTCATATAAGTTTTCGAAGATACCATAATGGATAAATAATTAAAGAACCTATGTTTTCATTAAGTCAAAGTGCTGAAATTCCGAAACAACGAAAATCAGCAATATCGCAAAAAAAACAGCGCCCAGACGCCATTTTTGTATCATATCATCATATATAATTTTTATTTATTTTGTGATAAAAATTTATTACCTTAACAATTTTATTGCTTAAAATTTTTAAAAGTAAATTTTAACGCACGTAACTGTTAAAATTTAAATAGTGTTTAATGTATACATAACTGTAAGAAATTAAATCCAAATTAAATCAAATAGTGCTTGTAATATTTAGTTATTCTCGTATTAATTTACTGTTTAAAATTTATTTTACGATTTTTATATATGGACCCTTTATTTCATTTTTATGTTTTAATTATTTTTTTTTCTATATTGGTTTGTGTTTTAAATATTTTTCATCGTTTAGCATTTTTTACATTTTGGCCAAAAAATTAAAATGTAATGGCATCCCTTTAATAACATCAGTTCAGGGTGAACAACGGCCAAATCTAAGGTAAAAGTTTGTTTGTTTTGCACCGCACCTTTGTAAGTCACATTACATAAAAAAATTGGAGACCCTTACTTCAGAAGTAAACGACCCGAATGTCACTTTATGTTCAACTAGATTGCTAGGATTGTTTAGTTAAATTTATTAAGAAGCATGTTACTATTGACATTAAAGATAAAAGGAGTTTTTCCGCAAATTAATGAGTTACTAAAAGTAAAAACAGAAGAAAAACCTGATAAAGTTGTCATGTTAGCAATTCATAGACTTGAAATACTGAAAATATTGAAAGAAACAATAACAATAATAATTGGACTATGTCGAAACGGTAACCGTAGTTACCAACAATATTGCCACCTATTGTAAAAGCAAGAAACTTAAAACAATCAAACGAGAGATTAAAACAAACTACTAAAAATTAGGTAATCAACTTGTCAACGCATCACAAAAATAGTCAACTTAAATTTGACTACTTAAATGATTCTTTGTCTTCATCTCTCTTAGGTGTCGGGTTTATTTTTTATATTTATTTTAAGAATTTAAAAAATATGTCGTTTGCCAGTTGATTATCACAACTTAATTATACTCTCCGGTTTTCTATTCCGAACATTGATTTATATGCAGTGCATCCTGCATTAGTTGAGATCTGTTAGATATTTAAAGTTTTTAAATTATTTTGTCAAATATTTAAATTTTATCAGAACGTCCGTAATTTTTTATTTAAAAACTATTCATCAGAAATAATTTATTAAAATAACATATTATTTTTAATTAATTAGTTACACACGTCCTTATTATTTGTATCTTTTCATTAAATTTTAGAAACGATTATTTTACCATTTTATTTGGCATTAATTTGTGTATCTTTCTTCAATATACTACATCAAACTCCCTTTTTCGCTATTTGTATGTGTATTGTCCTTGTGACTGCTTTGTTTTTCCCTTCTAACTTATTTTAAATCTGGTTATGGGAACGCCTTGTAGTTGGCCACTCATATCCTATGGAATAAAATGTAGAGGGGATATTCGTAGTGAACATTTTTTATTTTATTGTGGAATTTGGTATTGTGCAGTCATCTTTAAACGTGCTCTTCTAGGTACTTACCCTTGTTCTTTTAAACATACTTCTGAAATATATTAATTAATCGTAGATATGTTCTATCTATTAATAGATGTTGTGGAGCTTTTTATTACTACAAGCTTGATAAATATCTAAGTTTTGTGTTAACAAAAAATCAACATGTGGCCATATCGCCATTTTCAGAAACTTTTAGAATTTTTCCACGGACGACTTCAAACCTTCCTGTATCTATAAATAGTGCATTTTTTACAATTTTTGTGTCAACGTATACATTAACATGAATGGATTTTGCACTGTTGATCTAGAAATTTGGTCGCTGTGCATAGCAACTAGACTTTTGATCTAGTGCTTTCGTTATCAACATTCATCCAACATCTTGTTGGAGATTTCAACAGATACCTTAAAGCCACCACCGATATACTCAGTTAAGTTTATTTTAAATATTTTTTTGTTGTTTAATTATACAGTGAAACCGTAATTAATTTATATAGCGCCTTTTGTGCACGTACGAAGCGTTATTAAGATTTAAAATTAACTATTGAAAGACTTGCTAAACATCCCGATTGTAAACTTGAACATCCTTTCAGTAGTCTAATAGTATGTCGCGCACCGTTACTTCTGGTTTGATTTTTATGTTGATTCATGGCGTATATTTTTAATGTAAACGGGCTGTAATTGTTTGCCTTACCAATTATAATAATTTATGAACTGTCGTGTTTATTAATTCGAAAATTTTTGGTTCGTCTCGACTCGTGTCAAACTAAATTCTCTATTTTGTTCACACGTTTTTTTTTTGTTTTTCTTAAGTCATACTGCTTTTCAAGCCTTGTGTAAAAAACTGTGTATTTTTTTATTAAACTACATTTCTTAAATTTTTTTGTTTTCCTCGATGAATGACCACTTCAGAAAAGAAAAGACGAAACTTCCAAAATTATTTTTATGTAAATTTTGTCTTTCTGACTTCCACTTTACATAATTATTACATGTAAGTTGTTGACAATGCGTTGTTATTCAACTTACTTGATAAGCAAGTTTATAGAATCAACAAAATCTCTTTGTACAGGAAACCTAACAAGTAGAAACTACTTTGCTTAAAGTCGGCGTACTTGAATTTCAAATACGTTTCTCTTTGGCACTGAAATAAGTTGTACATGATTAATTCAGGTTGTTCTCGGTTTTAACACTATTAGCCAGTGCGATAAAATAAATAAACTTAAACTTGTATTATTTTGTTTGAATTTTTGTTTTACAAAATAATTGATAAGGCTTTACAGTTGTTAATTAAAATCATTAAATTCTCCCAACGCCAACGTAGCACCGGTAAAATATTATTTGTACAAAACAAATATCAGCTAATAACGACGCTTTTGTTACGCAAATTTTATTTTTGGAAAAAGAACACTCGGCTTTGAATCTCAAACTAAAAGTCATCCGCGATAATCGGTACATATTTTATTTTTGCATGATTTCTGCTGACAGTTGGAACAAATCAAGCTTTACCTAAAAAGCAAAATACGCAAAAGCTGTCAACAAAAATATAGACATAACGTTTTTTTGCCAATTTCTGTTTATAAATCTCGAAACATAAATCGTTTTTATTTCTGTGAGAGAGATATTGTAAAATGCGAATGAACATTATGGGTTATTGCTTAGTTAGACTCTTTTTTTAGTGTTTAACTTGATCGGAAATATTTTGAAATATCATACATGTTTCAGTAAGCAAGTATTACTTACCGTATAATAGAAATTATTCAACAAACACGCTTTCAACATTCAGTGTTTTTTACAATGTTACACTCAACTTGGCAACATATGGAAAACTTTTTTATTAATAATTTTATAAAAAAAAGTTATTCGACAAAAATTATGAGATTAGTACAAGAGTAAAGTACCTTTATTTGCAACAATATGGAAAACTGAAATTATAAAAAGTTGTTCGAAATCAAAACTTAAGTTTTCCGTTCCGTTTAGAAAGTATTAAACAAATGTATTTATAAAAATCCAAATAATACACAAAAATACGTCAACGAAATACAGTTGCATTTGCATTGTTATTGTAGACAAAAGAAAATTTATTTAATTAGACGCAATGTTATATGTAAACGTAGTTTTCAGTTCTGATCAACTTTTTTCAATAGCAAATTTTGTTATTGTCAAATAAAATGAATCTTTACTCAACAGAGACTTCTGGACCGTTCCATTCCCATACAAAATTTTTATGTCACGGGCGCCACTCTCAAGAGTACAGTTTTTAATAAAAATATATAATTTTGAATTTCATTATCAGAAACATCGTTTTCTTGCGCAACTTTGATCGGATCCTTCTTTCCCTAAAATATTCTAATTTGTTCTAATTAGATTTTGAAAATAACGCTGTTTTTGCAGCTTTTGTCGTAAAATATTGAAATCCTTCCCAATTTATTAATTAACCATAAATTAAAAAAAAAGCGGCACACAGTTGGAGAAAGCATTGTAGAATGTGAAAAATAATATTTTAGCATATTTTCAATTGCATATAAAGGTGTTATTCTGGTGCTTCAGAAACATGTAATTTTTTTTTGAAAAATCGCGCCACGAAGCGGTAAAATCTGAAACTAGTTTGTGACCTTTCTTTAACATTCTTTCTATAAAAAATAGTAAAGTTCTTAACGATTTAGTTGCCAACTAAAGTAAACACACTGTATATAATTAGATGCTTTGTTTTGTAAATTTTAAAACTGTTTAAAACTTTTTTTATTACGTATTACAAAAAATTTATTATAAGTTATACACATTGTAACACGGTATTTAAGGGAATTTCGAAGTAACGCAGCTATTGAGTGGAGATTATTATTGTACTGCTGCTGGTTCAAACCTTCAGATAGAAACAATTTTTTTTACAATTTAATAAATTATGTTTGTAGGTCTATAGTTGTCACCTTGATTTGTGTTATATAAGTTAGGTGATAGAAGAGAAAACATGTCTTAAGTTTTGTTAATTATGACGCTGTTCACTTGTATTGTTCAAAATGTATGTCTTTTAAAAGCTAAAATATGTGCGAGTTTTAAATTTATAAATATGAAGGAGAAAATTTGATTGAGACCGTTGTCAAAGAATTAAGTTTTTTATTGGATTTGTAGGTGATATGAACATTTTTCCTCAATAAATAGATATTAGTTTAAATTTTTTTGATGGAAATTTAATAGTTATTTACATGAATAGCACGGAAAGTGCTTATCTCAAATCAATTTTGGGGTTTTGTTAGGCGCGACCCAGATATTTAAATGTACAAGAAATGATTACTAAAAATCCGGAAAACTATTAGCATCTGAATGATAGCGTTTCATAAAAAGAAAAACACAAATGACGTATAATTTTCTATAGGTTCCAATTAAGGAATGAAATAAAAATAAAAAAATATAACGGCGGTACCGCTCGGTTTTATTAGTGAACTCAAATTAGACCAAAGTTTCCATAATCATTATTTACAGATACACGAAGAGACTGTGGGTTTTCTTTCAAAAAAATAACTAATTTAGCTTCATACTAGAAATTTACCAACTCTATTTCAGTTTGTTCATTTTGGGACAATATAACATTACCAAACAAAACTAAAAGAAATACGCAAGGACGTTTTCTAACTTAATTCGGTAATTCGTAACTACACACAAAATGACTAAAAACACAATAGTTTTCTAGAATAAACAATCAGATTTCTTACAGTTGGTTTTCTTCTGATAAAACAAATAATTTTTGGAGGGTAATAATTTTGCGTTTCCATAATAAAAGCTTTGGGGGGTTTTGGGGTATACACCAAAATTTCCCAAGGTTTATGTCGTTGTTACACTAAATTTCTTTAAACAGAAACGCTTCACGATATGCAATGCTATATTTAGTTTATAGTTTTAAGAGATATTGTTAAATAATTCGCTAGCGTTTGTTTCAACCATTAACTTTAATCAAACAAAAAATCGCTTTAGTTTTGCGTACTAGATTGTTCCTTATCTTTATCATCAACGTAATTTTAACAAACGCATACTAATTACTTCTCAGTAGTTTCGCGAACAACGATTCGCGCACTTTTTTTACTTAGCTGTTGTATAATTTTGACAACATTATTCCGCTAAGTTTCGTACATGTTACTACATGTTACTAATCTCGAATCTGAATATTGACTGACTTAAAAAAACTAAAATACAAACTGGGAAAGGCATCCCTTTTTCTAAATTTTTTATACAAACAAAAATACTTTACAAAAATACGTTTATAGTCTTCAAAAAAATTAACAATTTGCAAACCTACAATTTTAACCGTGGTTTGTAATCAATATTATGCTCATTTTAGTCATAATTAATATCTAATTTACTTTATAAAAGCGATAACTTTTAAGCTCTTTTCTTGTAACAAACAAAGGGTTTATTAATTCAGCAAAACCAAAACGACAACATATAGGATACGTTTCTACAAAATCTTTGATAAACACTGTCAAGATAAACATTTCTTTGAAGCTTAAATGTGAGAAAACTAAGATATAGCATTTCACGACACCACGTGTGATTTTAAAAACGTATCAAATAACACAAATAATAACTATTGCAGCAAACTTGGTACAAAAACAACTGTGTTTTATCAACACGAACAAAATTTACGTAAAACAACCTATATACAACGAACACTTTAATAAAACCAAAATCACCTACGAGTAAGAAAAATCAATTTTCACTATTTTTCTCATGATCATAACTTTAATAAAGCGAAAGACTTGGTTTAGAATAAAAATAACTTTGTTAATAAAATTAATTGTTGTAGTATACTGCTTAGCGATCATGTTATCACGTCTTCTTCTATAACAAATTAGTGTGTTTTTTACAAAATATCGTAAGAAGTAAATTTTTGAGGTGGCTGATTTCTTGATTACTAGATTGTACGGAAACAGTCACTTTCGTATATGGTCGTAAAAAATAAAATTAACGTAACATAATCATTATTATTATAGAAAGATATTAGTCATTTTTTAGAGAGATCTTCTGAAGAAGTATCAATTTTACAATAGTAAGATAATTTTCTAGTCAGTTGTTTTCTTGTTTTTTAATCAAACATTTGAATTTTTCTATATGCATTAAACGTCGCGTTTTTGTGATAACCTTTTGTAACCTCCAGGTCTAACAACCTACGTGAATCCACAATGTTGTCACTTTATTTGTAAGTAAATACAGTGGTGCACGTATATTATGGAAGTTTTAAACATTCATCCGTTTTAATTGTTCAAAATTTCAAGTCAATAACAAACATTTTCGAAATGTTATCGCTTATGGAGATGCCGAAAATAGGCGTTATCTTCTTTTTTAAATAAAATGACTTTATGTTTACTTTATATCTTAATTCGACATTAAATCGTGTGATCAACATAATTATATTGTCAAAACATTGGGTGTCGTTTTTTGACATTTAGATAAAATTCAATATAGTTGTCTGCGTGGAGTATTTCTATTTGCTCGGAATAATTTTAATGACTTTTATAAACAAGGAAAATTAAAAATTATAAACAAATTTTTTTTTTCTTTGGAAATAATTTTTGGCAATGTCGGTATTACAATAAAATAAAGTTTCGATAAACATAATTGGTACATCTGAAGTATTGTTACTATACAATGCATTTCAACTAAAATAAAATACCCCGAATAATTCTTTTTATTATTTTTTTAACAAACAAAAAGTCAAAAAACAAAAAAACATTTTTTAATGCCAAATTTGACTTTAAAATGTCAACACTCTGTTTATACTTAGAATGTGCCTCTACAAACACAAATTGCTTTGTTTTGGATTTTGTCCAAAAAAATGATAAATGAATTATTCATAGTGGCTTGATTTAGTTGGAATTGTAATAGTCATACGTTTGGTAACGTGATTATGATAAGGAAATTATCTTTACGTTACCCATTACTCATTCTCCCACTAGCATCCCCTCATTTGTGGTCTCCGCTCCGCTCCTGATAAGAATGAGTATAAATTTGGCCCTTTTTGTTCGTTTAAGACACTTACATTTTCTCTACCTTTTACTTCAAATCCAGAACTATGTAGACCTGTTTAACTAAACCCAACCTGCCGCGTGTACCTGATTGGTCTATTGATATCCTGCTAAAATACTATTGACCACCGTCCGATTTTGACCTGAAAACCGATACTAGATTAATTTACTATAATCTTACTTCAAAACGCATTAGTACTCACCCGCAATTCAATTTGTCGCGGACTAAGGTGCGAGTTTCATCTTCTGCTACGTTACGTATTTTGGATCCAGTAATTTAATTTACTGTGTCCGGAAGCCTCTAGCATAACCCTTCACATGTCTGGTTCGGTCTAGCATTAACCGATTCTCGTTCAGACGTTGCATAAAACAACACTATTACTTAGCACTCTAAATTTTTTGAGTTTTCAGAGTAATACACCCCTAGCTCAATGACCGTTTTAACAAAGCCATTAAGACATCTACGAACGTCGTCCGTGAACCGCCTGATATCTCAGGGTGTCTAAAGATACGCTAAAATCGATCTACGGTATAGAATCGTCCACTATAGTAGGACGTCAAGACAACATCGTACAAACCTTTGTGTAAAGATAAATCACCGGCACCAAGTTCACCTGAAGGGCCATTCATACTTGGGGGCTATTAACCGAACTGCAAGCTTTTACCGAAGCCGCCTAAAAGGTAGAAACAATAAGCATACCGAGCCGTAAGTACAAGGCATCGTTGAACCTATAACCGCACCGAATATTCAGTAGTTAGGAAATAATTACAAGTTAAACGTATTAAAGTGCACAACCACCCAGGGCAGGCAAAGTCAGTAATTCATAGTGGAATCTGCCGGGGAAACGTTATATACCGAGCTGCGCAGAAGCAATTTTAATTTCGCGCTAATTGCATTATATAATTGTCCCGGAGATGTAACTTTTATTGTAATTTTATTTTGTTATTTATATACAATCAATATACGTCTTAAAAGGTTTCTCTTTTTACATCTTAGACTGTGGTTATCCGGTGCCTTATAAATTTTGTAAGTCGCGTATTTGGGAAAACCTATCACTACCCTTTTGTAAAACCTTTTTTTTTAAGGGCAGGTTATTAGAAAAGCGTTTGCATTGGTGATCGCAATAATTGATTGAAAAACCAAAAAATATTAATTGAGGAAACCATAAAAGTATATCCGTTTCACAGATGAAGTAATAATAATACTATTTTGATTCAACAAACGTTAATCAAAAATTTAAATGAAATTATACAAATACAAAACGTTATCCCACGTTCATAAACGCAAGTGCAGTAAGTGTTTAAATAAGTTTCATACTTTTACGACGTCTATAAATTTAAATTCATATTTCAAGGAGTAATCGAAATAAAAATTTTATGTTAAATTCAATTTTAGTCGCACTTGAAACGATTATAAAAGTTATTAAACCGAATTTAGATAAACGAAATATTGCGGATGAGATTTTATGTCCGAATATGACAGATTCTTTTTTAGAGATCTTTGAAACGCATATATACAAGTGGCTCTTAATTATTGTTACCGAAAGTGTTAAGAAACATTTAGAAAATACATCAATATCTTAATTTTGATATTCTAGTAATTAAACAAAATAAAATAAAAAATTAAATAGCTATTACTTAAATATTCTGCTTCTGTTTTAAGTACGGTCAAAAGTTTTAGACTTCTCTAGATGTTTGTTTTAACTTTTACCGGTATACGTTTCAATATTAATGTTTTACTATAAAATAAAGTTGTATAAAAAACTTTGAAATATTGATTCTTTAACATCAATTATGTATAAAACGTTGTATTCGAGCAAAAAAAATCGTTCTTACTTACGATAAGCAAATTTTTAAATTATATTTGATTGTAGATACTGCACGAAAATACGAGTACTCCTATTTAATTTTAAAATTTGGCATTCAGTTGGTTTTAATTTTGTCGCGGTTATCGAAGGATAGACCTCGCTTTGTAATAACAGTTTACAACTTAATAGCGCTTTTTAAAAGTATAATAAACATTATAATTGTTAATTTATGTAACCTAAAATATTTTTTTAATAAACTGCATTATCGAATACTTTATTTTCGAACCACACATGTTGATATAATCCTGCCGAAGTTAGTAGTTGGTTTTAAAATTAGTGTTTATTGTAAATCAAAGCTGTCGTTTTAGTTTTTTCTTAGGGAACAGCTCGTTTGATATGTTGTACCAAATAATCTGCTGTAGGATGAATACTTGCAATTGCTCGATTTTTGCTTTTAAATAACTCTTGTTTACATTTATTGATGCTCTAAAGATCTGATGTTTAATTATAAAAAATAGTAAAACACTGCTACAGATCATAACATTTATTGTTAATATCAGAAATTCCTGTACAGAGCCAATGTCATACAAAATCGATTTCACGAAATAACAACTACACTATCTAAGCTGCCTTTTACCAATGCCACAAAATGTAGAGACTCTGACAAACTCTGGAAAAAATTTGTGAATTTAATTAAATTTATATTAATAACTATTAGTGTTTCTCTGTTTGTTTCTTGTAGACGCCGATACGGAACATCTTCCAGGAATCTTTTACGAGAAATTCCTAGTAATAAAAATTGCGTTAATTCTAAAGAAAACTTTAAAAGGACAAAAGGGTAATTTTTTGAAAAACAATAACCCGGGAAACGCCTGAACCAATGCTAGTTTTTTTATATTTTGCACAACAATATTTGATGTATAGCATATTAATATCTTGTATTTGTGAGAAGAGGGATATTGAAATAACCACTACATCTAAGCCTACAGCTTGTATTAGAATGCAAATATTTACACTTTTTGGAGCATATGGAGAAGTAGATAGCCATCTGCTTCTTTGTGTGAGACGGCAGAAATGTTTGAAACATACATGGAGGTACAAGACTTTGGTACTCGTTCATCATAAGCGCAAACGACAAATCTTCTCGGATACTGAACTATTTTAATTAGAAAATGAAGGAATTGTGTTTCAAATTTGTTTTATTTATGACTCTACATATAACAGACTCCAAGTATATATTATAATGGTTTGTACAGCTAATGCTATTTCCCTTCTCTCAGCCAATTCTTCCACTCTTTTTTGTCTTCCCAGTATCCGCCTTCTAATCCTCTTTTTGCCCTGCCCTCTTCTACGTCATCTCTCCAAGATCTTCTCAGACTTTTCTCTTTCTTCTTTCCATAGGGATCTATTCTGTTATTTGTTTTATCCAATTGTTTTTACTGCTTCTTCTTACACGTCCGTATCAATTCAAATGTTTTTCTTCTATTCTACTTGTAGCATCTTTTTGTACGTCTATTCTGGTTTCTTTTTATCTCTTCATTAGAAACTCGGTCTGTTCGTACTACCCTACAGCATCTCCTCCAACATTCCATTTTAACCGCGTTGATTTTTGATTTATTTCTTTTATTTATCACCCACGTTTCCGCACCATATGTCATAATACTCTCTATCATTGACCTATACATTCTTCTTTTTGTGTTTTTGTTATATGTTTGTCCCATAGTACCAAATTTAATTGTTTAATGTAAGTTTGTTTTTATCCGAGTCTACATTTTATGTCTTCCTCTGATGTTTCTTGTTTTGTTATGTTTTTTTTTTTTTTTTTCTATCTCAAGTCTTTCTTCGGTTGTTGTTAAGTATTCAGTTTTATGAAAACTAATTTCTACCCTTGCTCTGTTGTATTCGTCTTTAAGCTTCCGTACCATAAAACTAAGATTTTCTTCGTCTTGTGCGATGACCACCTGGTCATCCGCAAAGCTTAAGGTATATAAATAATCATTACGTACTGAAACACCCATTCTAAGTAGATCTTAAAAAGTGTAGGTGATGTTGAGCAACCTTGTAGGAAACCTTTAGTTGTTTGAAATTTATTGCTTAGTTTTTGTCCTGTTTTAACTTGTACTCTGTTGTTCTGATAAATTACGCGTACTGCTTGTATTCTCATTTCTTGCATGGCCTCCCATAATCTGTTTCTTGGTACCAAATCATATGTTTTTTTATGTCAATAAATGCTAGGTAGATCTCTCTATTTTTGTTTTTTTCTTTTCTATTAATTGTCTGATTGTATATATGTGGTTAACACAAGATTTCCCCGCTGTGAATCCTGCATGATCTTTTTCGATTTTCTCGTGTATTTGGTTTTCTAATTTGTTTTTATTATTTTCCATATAATCTCCCAATTGATGATATTACGCTGATCCCTCTGTAATTAGTGCATTTCTTTCTATCTCCTTTCTTAAGAATTGAAATTATATAAGCCTCAGTCTATTCGTCTGGTAGTCTTTCTCCATTAATTGCTCTTTGAAACATGTTTTTTATCATCCTACATAGCTTAGTTGTTCCATACTTAATTAATTCACTTGCTATGCCTCCTGGTCCAGTAGATTTATTAATTTTTAATGTTTTTATTGCTTTCTTTAATTCTTCATCTTCTATTGTTATTTGTGTCTGTTTTATATTCATATATACTGGGTTTATCCGATTTTCTAAAAATTTATGCCTATTTTCTGTTAATAATTGTTGGTAGTAGCTTTCCCACTCTTTCTGTGAAATGTACTGGATCTTTTCCGTTGTATTAATTTGTTGTGTTCTAATTTTTTTCCACGATTTCAAACATCTCGTTCTTCCTATACATGTTCTATTTCCTGACATACCTTTTCCCATTTTTTAATTTTTTTCT
Organism: Abscondita cerata; assembly: GCA_030710515.1. Taxonomy (NCBI): domain Eukaryota; kingdom Metazoa; phylum Arthropoda; class Insecta; order Coleoptera; family Lampyridae; genus Abscondita; species Abscondita cerata. Next base: position 154,389 of record JALBCR010004184.1, read on the forward strand.
TGTTCAGAAGCCTCTTTGTTTCTTTGTTCTTTTTTTTTATATTTTTCTAAATCTTCTTCCGTTTTGGTGTTCAGCCATCTTCTAAGTTATTTAGCAAAATGCTTTAAAAAATCAAAATGAAATCAAAAACTTTAGTATAGTTACGAACATTTCTGGTATTAGGAACATAATTGATAATATGAAATATACCGTTGGAAGTCGCGTTATCTCAAGAATAAAAATATGTAATAACATAGGTTAATATCAAAATACAAAGTCGAGTTGTATAGGAAAATGAAGAATTACTTCACAAAAATTCGGTTGCCATATTGATGACGTCATCACTGTCGCTGGAAGACCAAAAAAAAATGTGTCATACTCATGTACAATCTGAATTCGAAAGGACAGTGGCGCCCTATAAAGTACGTTTTTAAAAAAAGCGTATCTAATCATTGAATTAAGTTTCTCAATTAATAATAACATGGCGAAATGAATTGTGATGAAAATAAGAAACTAGAGTATTGCAGTGAAGTCTTTAGTCCAATTAGTTAGATTGTGTTATAAATATCTACTATTGACATGTAAATTCTATTCCATGTGTCTTAGATATTTATAAGTTTACTGTAGGCTTCATATACGTTTTTAAGGTACATCAGTTTAAATTAATCAGGAACTAAATTTAGTGATGTCCTTTCTCTGAAAATCATACAGTCGGATAAAGTTAAATTAACAGAATAGAAATCGGTCATAATCATATGATAACTCGGAGAGTAAAAAGTTGATCAATAAATCTGTAACGGTTTTATTTATTCCAAAACCAAAATACGTTGTTAATATTATAAAAATAATTTTTCTAATAGAAAATTCACTTGTGGGTATGCAACCGAGATTATATGCATACATTTTGGTAGAAATCCTGTTAGGTGCATATTTTAAATTCCTAAATTTGTCGTTGTTGGCTCTACTGTTTTTTATTGTAGTTCGAGTCTTTACTAACGTTGCGATGAACTTCTTTTCTCTACTTAAAAGCTGACGTGAGAAGATGTGGTGCTTTTGAAGCCGTGGAATAACGTTGGTTTTCAATAGTTCTACCCGTTTTCTGAAAACTGATAACTAATAATTGGTCCCTGCATTTACTGCTTTATTTGACGTAAAGGGGTTCCCCAAATATAATTTTGTGACCTTCTGCGTATTGTTTGAGGTTAACCGTGCCGTCCATATCTAGACGTATTTGTTCCTGTTGCGGCTATATAATTCTATCATCTCACTTCTCGTCCGTATGTAAATAACAAACCTGCCAAAGTTATTGTTGGGTGACCGTGATCTACAAATAAAATACGTTGGAAAAAATTGCAGATTTTATCTTACTAATTTTTATGCACCCGCGTTTGTACCTGTAGTTTAACGTGAATTTAACTACCTAACTTTGTTACTTGATCGATGTAATTTTGAACGATTTTTCGATAATTTTGTTGTATTGTAATTCACTTTGTTGTATTATTTTTAATTTGTCGTTGATTACCGGTGCACCACATAATTCTTTTTGTTGTTAACGTAAATATCTGTGACACGTACTTGTATGTCACAATTAAATCAACTTTAGTTATCTATTACAAATTTATGCGGCCAGACCCTACCAGAGAAGTAAATACCGTCACGACTATTGAATATTTTAGCGGTTTAGATATTTTCCTACGAGAACAAATAGTTCTGTGTCTCTGTTTACATCATGTTTATGTCTATGTTAATTTATGTGTCCTTATCGTATAGTCGTTCGACAAAAATGATATCTACATTATTTTACTGTTGTTTCTGTGTTTGTAGCACTTAGTTGTTCTAGAATATTTGCTACACGTCCTAGTAGGTAGCGTTCTTTGGTTTCTCTCCTTTTAAAGTGTGAAAGTCTTAAACATAATAACTAATAAGTACACCCACGACCCGCTGTAACTAACAGAGCTACCATTTATATTTTCAACACTGCTCGCTAATTTATAGTTTGTTTACAAATAAACAAATCAGAACTAAGTAATTACCATCAGCGATTAAAATGACGTTTTCCTGTTTAATATTGTAATACATTTTTGGATAGCAGCACTTTCATTAAAAGATATTAACAATTCATCAAGTTTTTTTATATCTATCCAAGAAGATGCAACAAAGTTGTAATTAGTGACTTCTTGATTTTATGATAGTATTTGTTCTACACTGTTCAAATTTACTTTCTCTAACTTTTACTTTTTTTCTGATGAGAAACAGGTGGCAACAATTATCAAATATATTTAGGGTCAAAAAGCGACCTAATTTTATAAACCAAATAAGAATTTGTTTGACTCTCAATACGACTGTACAAAAACTGAGCTACGTGTGTTGATATAGGTAATTCTCTCTCACGCTCACATCTAGCTCCATATTGTTTATGTTTTTTCAGTTTTTTGAAAACACATTTTTGAGAACTCCGCTTTCTACAAGAGGAAAATAAACAAAACAGTTAAACTCTAGGTAGCGCAAAAACCAACATAAATCAAAAATTTTTAACATGCCAACAAATGAACTGCTTTTTAAGTGCGATTGCTGTCACTGACATGAAACGCCTATTCACGTACTAAAGTACTAGGAAAAATCCTAGGGTTACCTAACTTCTCAAACTGTCGATATCGTCACTAGCAGAAAAATTTTATTCTCGCAAGTGCATCCTACAGATTATAACTAAGTTTTATTATATAAGTAATTTATTCAGTAATAATGCGTATAAAGCTCAAGTAGATATGACATGGAACGGCTTGATCTCTAGTGTTAAAGTAAATTTTATATTGGTGCACTCTCCACAACCGAACGTTTTTTAACAAGTTCAATATGGGCTCGGGCGCTTTACTTAGAGCGGTTGACGCGAAAATAAAAGGCTTTTTGGGTTTGCGAAAGGTACTTACCCCTTTAATCCTAGTTTAAGTTTGTTTAAATCGCCGTGTGTCAGTAATACATGTGCGCAAAACTTTCTTAGGCTCTAAATAAAATATGTTGAACTCCTGTTGGTCGGTTTTATTTTTCTTTTGCCTAGTAGGTGGCGCCTTGTTAGACAGCAGTCTAATTTCTTAGAATTCTTTAGGGACCTTTGCGATTCTCCGACAAAGGCGGACGCTGCTGCTCTAACTATTATAAATACTTTATCCTCCACGAAGTTAGTGCGATACATCGATCCATGTCTTCTTTGGTTGTTTTTTTTAAGTTGTTTCTCTAGAGCCGTCGTTTTTGTAAACTACAACTGTTACACCTTATTTGCATTAAGTAGGTTGTTATTGAATCAGTATGGTTGCTGAAAGTATGTTTCCTAATTTAGTCCGTATTTGTTAATCATGGTTGACATAATGCTGACGGTTAGTTAGTTAGTTTGAGTTTATTGAGTTATAAAACATAGATATAAAAAGTGTTTAATAGTTCGTCTAATGTTAAGTATCAAATTTAAATAAGAAATGCAGAGTTTTAAACATAATTAAATAAAAATGTTCAGAGCAAGCTACCAGCATACATTAAACTAGACAATAGTATAAGCAGATAAAAAGAAAATTATGTTCGTCGTGTGAGTAATGTGTTGCTCGCGCAAGCGCGGTATGTAGCGAGCTATAATAACTATAAGAGCGTGAATGTGATCTATACGGCGTGCACACGCGAATCGAGGCGCGACTTAAACCAGTTGACTGGGTGAACGTGCGGTGGCGGTGTAACGTCGTCTTCAGCTAATGCATTCCATTCGTTGACGAGTCGGTTGTTGAAGAAGAAAAAGCGCTCGTTGCAGTGCTTGATTAGTTCGCGGCGGAGACATGTGCGACGCAGGCCGGTGCGGCCGCAGCGCATGAGCTGCGAGTGCCAGGTTATCAGGTCGATGTTCTGTTCAAACTTAAACTTCTGGATAAGATCTCCTTGTGTCCTTCTCTCTTTTAGTGACGTGATGCTGAGCAGCCGGCAGCGCTTGCCATACTTGTGTCGCTTTAGGCTGTGTGGCACACGAGTGGCGCGGTGCTGGACTTGTTCGAGCCGGTTGATGTCCATGGCGTGGTGCGGGTTCCAGGCTTGGATGGCATACTCCAGGTGCGGGCGCACATATGTAGTATAGAGCTTCTTCCATAGCAGAGGGTCGCGCGAGGTGAAGGCACGGGTGAGTATGCCAAGCATATTATTTGCTTTTGAACTTGCTTTGATGGCTTGTTCGTGTTGTTTTAGGTCGGTGGTGATCTGTATGCCTAGGTCGCGCTCCGAGTTGCTGATTTCGAGGGCCTTCTAAGCACAGTGCCGTCCGCGCCGAGGTCCTCCATGAAGTAGGTGTACGGCACATTGTACGATGGTTGCGCGAAGTGCATGAATTTGCATTTTTTAACATTTAGCCGCATGAACCATGTGCGCGTCCATTCGTCGATCGCGTGCAAGTCAGCTTGGAGTCGGACTCGGTCTTCTTTGCCGTTGATCTTCGTAAGGAGTTTTGTGTCGTCGGCGTACATCTTGACAAGCGTGTCGGCGCTGACGCAGTCAGGTAAGTCATTTATAAAAGTGACGAACAGTAGCGGGCCGAGCACACTGCCTTGAGATACACCACTGGTCACATTATACCAGTTGGATACATGCTCACCGAGTACCATTCGCTGCTTCCTGTTGGTTAGGAACGCCTTTATCTAGTTGAGCAGGTGACCAGAGATGCCGTAGCGCGTAAGCGAAGCAGTCGACGATGAGCCACCACGTCGAAGGCTTTGGCAAAGTCAAGTAGGATGAGGTCGACGACTTGCTTGTTCGCTTTGGCTGCTGTTAGGAAGTCCAGGGTTTCGAGCAGATTTGTGACGCACGCTTTGCGCCGCACAAAACCGTGTTGCGAATTGGAGATTAGATTATTAGTCTCCAAATCCTCCACAATCTTGTTTCTGATGAGCTTCTCCATGATCTTGCAGGGAACTGATGGGAGCGATATCGGACGATAGTTAGCAGGGTCTGTGGTGCTGCCGCTTTTATATATTGGCGTGACATTTGCTTCTAGCCATTCCGTTGGAAGTTCACCGCTGTCATGAGAGAGCTGAAACAAGTGTAGAAACGGGTAGGCGAGCAAGTGGGCGCAGTGCTTGAGAACATGTGGGCTGATTTTATTGACGCCGCATGATCTGTTCGGATCGAGCCCAGCGAGTTCATTGCGCACTTCGTCAAGCGTGAAGATGATGCTGTTGATAGATGCGTTTGTTCTACTTGCAAACTCAGGTAGCTGGTCGGTGGGCGATTCGTCAATGAAAACTGACTTGTACTTAGTACCGATGATGTTGGTGATTGACTTGCCGTCAGTGTAGACCTTGTTGAACTTGTCGCGCATGACCGAAATGCGAGCTGCTGGCGGACGCTGGTAGTTGACATAGTTGAAAAGACGTTTAGGATTGTACTTATCATTGGCAAGGGTGTGCTCATATGACCTGATCGTATGCCTTGTGCACTTTTTAACAGTGATTTTAGCCAGTTTGTAGTCCTTGATCATCTGCGGGTGTCTCCACTTGGCGGCCTTGTTCATGAAGTAGAGATCACGCTTCTTCTGGACTAGCTTGTGGAGTTCTGCAGTTGACCATGGCGGACGTTGTGCTTTTTTATTAGCTAACTTCATTGGGATGTGGTCGTTGCACAACTTGATGTATAGATCTTCTTAAAGACGTCATAGCATTGTTGCACTGATTTATTGTTGAATAGCGATGCCCAGTCAATACTCGATAGTATAGCGTTGATGCGATCGTAGTTGCCACGTCGGTAGTCGAAATCTCGGCTTGAGAACTTACGGATATGGCTTGATTTGACATTGACGTGAAAGTTGATCACGAGGTGTCCTTGGTCTTGATCTGGTGTGTCAAGTGGAGGTTCGAGCTGCTCATCTATTTCAACGCGGTTTGACGAGTCGGAGATGACTAGGTCGAGCGTGTTTCTCGGCTCTCTGCCGGCGCATTGAAGGTAGGCATGAACACGTGTTGGTGCAGATGCTTGTCGGCTAGCAGGTCGGCTAAGTGGGCGCCAATTCTCTCACCGGACACAATCGCGGCGCCGCCAGGAAGCCACCGAATGCCAGGGAAATTGAAATCTCCAGCGATGACCAGTCCATGGAATTGCTTCTCGTTGATTAGGCTTCTGGCAAACCGGATGGACTTGAAAACTTTGTTGTTGATTGCGTCGGAACAGCTACCAGGCCGATAGATGCAGCCAACAACGTATTTCTCCTCGTTGACTACAACCTCAAGCCACAGATGCTCGACGGATATTGCGGTTAGCTGCTCGTACTCGACAGGTCTGGTCAGTAGGTCGTTGTGGGCATAGATTGCAACCCCGCCCCCTGAGCGGTCTGGTCTGTCTCGTCGATGGACCTTGTAGTTGTGCAGTGTTGTAGGAGCTGTGTCGTCAAACCAAGTCTCTGTGATGAATAGCAGGTCGATGTGTTTCCTTTGCTCGTTAGGCGCGTATTTCTCACCATTCTCGGGGGGCAGCGGCAGGCAGTAGAATGAGGCGAGCTCTACTAGTTTGTCCTTATTTAGTGATGTAGCGTTAGTGTAGATACAGTTGAGCTGATTTGGAATTGGCGCAGTTGATGGAAGTGGCTCTGGAGATGTGATGGTAGGAGACACAGATGCATTGACGTTAGGTATGCTGGCGCGTGGATGCAGGCGGACTGAGGCTTTTGACTTTGCCTGCGACTGCAGTTTCTTTTAGCAGTTGGTGTGTTTTGCAGCGGCTGCTGCGGTCAAGCTTGCTGGCGCATTTGTGGCAGTGTTTTTGTCGGGCGTTGATTTGACGAACTCGAATCCGGTCTTGTCGCCGCAGAACTTGCCGCTTGTGGTGCCGTTTTTGAGGGTGAATGGCTTTCTGGCGTCAGTGCATCGCACTTGTCCCGAAGCAATGATAAAACGAAAGGGCAAGCAAAAGGTGTTATTAGCCTTTAACCTGTTGTTTTTCATGTTCCGGTCCTTCACGAGTGCAGTGTAGAGCTCCTTTTGTCCAGACGTTCGTTCCGGGTGTATGTAGATGTCTTTAGTGTTGGCGTTGTTAGCTAGTTTGCTGGAGTTTTTGAGGACTTCATCTCTAAAACTAGCAGAATCAAACCTGACCACAAAAAGCGGCAGCGCATTGGCTGGTGATTTGTCGCTTGGTCGCAGACGGTGCAGTCGTTTGTTGTGTATATATTCCGCATTCTTCAAAAATTATATATTTTGACCACATACACTCAAAACCATTTTAAGTTCAGTGACAAACAATAATCTAAAACTTTGTCATTGCATTGATTAAATAAGTGCAGTAGCTGACCTGAAAAAATGGTAACAAACATCTTGTACTAAAAATTTATGAGTGTAAAATCATTTTCGATTGGCTTCGTAAAGATTACTGCAGAAACTACCCAAATAATAATGTCATCATAAAATGTGGTCGGTTGCTTGTGAAATAAAACTTAATTTTTAACTTTTATTGTACTAACGTGTTTGTGACGTTGGGAAGCAAACAAAATAATTTAATCAATAAGTTAAACCACGAGCACGTTTGAATTAAAATTCCACTTAATTTATATAAATCGTTTCAGATTTAATTTATCAAAAATACCATGTATATGACAAAAATTTGATAAACGTAATATAAAAAGTCAAAGTCCGTATAAAAGCGAAAAAAAGTTATTCATTTATTTCGAACATTTGCATGAAATTATTCAAACTGAAAAAAAAATATGAAAGTAAAATTATCATTGGAACATTTTCAGAGAAATGAAATATTTATTTGTTTGATTTCTAAAAGAATTTTAATACGTAAGCTTTTCGAGATAAGCATTTTAAAGATTCCAACAGATAAAAGTAAGCATTCCGAAAAGAATTCTTATTATGTAACGGAGAAATCTTTTAGAAAAATCAAGCATTCGTTCATCAATATTTAAGTGTCAGATCTTTGAATGCAGTAAATGACCCTTAAAGCAGAAAAAGAAGATAAAGAAGAAAAAAGGAACGAAAAGTTTTATCACACCCTAATTTATAAATTTGTTCGAGCAAATGTAATTAAAGATAATTGACACACTACGCTTGTTAGTTCCAACTCTATATGCCATTAAAGAAAAGAATAAGGAAAAACTTGCGTTTCTAATTGTTAAATGCAGCACGAAAACTCTTAATGAGAGATGGTAAGCGGTTTAGTGGAGAAGTTGGTAGTTTGAACCAAACAACTTATTTAAAATATTAGTGAACTTCTTGGTCTTCTCAATATTGCGACCTCATAAATTTATTATTTGGCTTTTTAGCAGTTTTACCGTAGTTTGGTTGATATATAATTCACCAGGTCGAGACGACAACGCAAAAGCTTTTCAGATGATACATGTGAACTTGCTGCTATGCTTTACTCTGTCCGACTGTACTATTTTTTTCGATAATTTACGTTTGCGGCTTATCTGAACAAACGGAATTGAAGAAAAAAGAACGTTTAACTTTTTTCTTGAGAAATCGAATGCCAAAAGCAACCATTAGACGTTGAGAAAAGCTCTCCATAAATTGATAAAATCCCAATAAGTTTAATACCTTTTCAAAAGTTTTCCTTTTTTTTTAATATAACGCTAATATTCATTTGGTCTATCCGTTGATATATTAGAGCTTTACGCTTTTAAATTTTATTTAATTTTTCATAAATCCGCACGCATTATCAGCAATTTGCGAAAGAGTATTAACATGTAATACAATGACAAGGGTGTGAGATTACGAACTTACGCCCTTAATTTAGATTAATATTAGTTTTTAATGCATAAATTTGAATTAAGCGAAGGGTTAATGTTATATCGGAATTGTAGTAGCAAGAGAATTAAGAGATCGGTTGCCCGTCAAAGTAATCAAGGAGACTTGTAAATGTTATGGTAATTCAATTAAGAAATTTTGTTTAAAACAGATGTTGGGGTTAAAGTTTCTAGTACTGCAAAAAAAAAGTCATTATTTAAATTTATAATTTACCGTATTTTAATATTTTAATGAATATAAAAGCTTTAATTATATATATATTTCGTAATTCATAATCAAATATAAAAGTTAGGTTGGGTGCGCGCTTTGAAATTTTTATCTAGATACTCGACCAACCCAAATGTCTATTTACTCAACTACAAAGATACAAAAAAGAAAAAGCGTTTTGTTTAAACTAAAATAGAATAAGAGATTCATTTTATGCTATGTGGTTTTAAATGTGAGTTCGTGATAAAACTTAGTTCCTATTCTACAGGGTGGTGCTTTAGAAAACGGGTCATAAACTAAAAAAAATTTGTTGTAACGGTTGTAGTTTACAAATAATAATAAAAGAAAGCGACGGTTCTAGCGATAGAACCTAGAGAGAAAAACAATACTATTTGGCTCGAAGTAGCGCACTAAATTCGTAGAGGATCCAGTATTTGTAGTAGTTAGCACAGCAGTGTCCGGTTTAGTCGGTGAGTTGGAGAGGTCCATGAGGAACTGTAAAAGAAATAAACTGCTCTTTAACGAGGCGCCACCTGCTAGGTAATAGAAAGAAATAAAACCGACCAATAAGAATTCAATTGGTTTTACTAAAGGTTTAATATGTTAAAACGAACACAAATCAGAGAAACAAATAGACAAATAAATGTAGCAAATAAATCTTGCAGTACTAGGAGAATATGTGAGAAGTAAGAGAGACTGTCGCATAAGATTTTCGGGCGTTAGCAGTAACAATTTAATTAAAGCTCGATATCAATGTGTTAAAATTCAGTTAAGCTTTTGTTTGTTACACTCTAAATTAAACTTAGCGTTCCACTAGAGGATTGGTTACTAAGGAAACTCGACGTACACACGTCACTTACACGCGGTGACTTAAAACTAACTTAAACTCGAAATAGCACGGTAAGTAGCTCCCGCCAACCCAAAAGGCGTTTTGTTTTAGCTTCACCAACTTTATCTAAAGCGCCCAAGTTCATATGCAGCTAGTTAAAAACAAAACCAAACGTCGGTGGTGGAGTTTATCCCAAATAAAAATTTACTTATAGGTTTGGGATTCAAACCGTTTAATGTCACATGTACGTGAGCTTCATACGCATGAATAGTGAATAGGTTTCTTAAACAGTAAACTTAGCTGTATTCTGTAGTATGCAGTTTCGATAAGGAAAGTTTTTGCTAGCGACAGTATTTGACAGCTTCAGAAGATAGGTCGCCCCAGGATTTCCTTTAGGAGAAATATTTGACGAAGAACGGAAGGCAGATATGTAACATTGTCAATAAAAATAAAAGTAAGTTTTGATAATAAAATAAAAATAGTATTGGGTTGTCTAAACAATTAACATTTCTACGTTTTGACAATAAGGCTAAAAGGAAAGTCGTTAATAAGCAAAAAGGAAGCTTTATTCCCAAGGAAAAGCTTCGAATGATATTACAACTAAATTAAATAAGAAGGTTACAATAAATAAACATACAAAAATACTTATTTTTATTAATACATTTTTAAAAAACCGTGATTTCCGATAGCAATAATTTTAGCCGCGTTTTGATACCAAAGCCATTTTTATCACTTAAAAGAGCGAGCAGGAATTCGAAAAAAACCAGTTCACAACGTTAAATCACTATGGCCCGTTTTCAAAATCACCACCCTGTATATCAACTATAATTATATTAATTTCTTTATTAAATTGGTTAATGCTGTTGTTGTATATCGTTTTTGATTCTTAGAATGCGTAATTGATAGCAAATATAGCAGTACAACCAATATTGCATTTGTGGATTAGACCAAAACCATATTGTTTATTTCATAATTGGTTCAATAATATAATACTTGATTAGATGTATAATAACTATTATTAGACAATGTTTTGATGATGTCTAACATAAATAAATGCATTTAACTAGATTTGTTTGCAATATTCTATATATTGATTTATTTTAATATTAAACTAATGCCGTAGAATAACATAAAACAAATATTGAAATGTAGCCAATATTGCATTTCTAGATTAAACCAAACCGTGTTTCTTTTAAAATAGATGCAATACAATATTGAACGCATAATAGCAACTATTAAACCAATATTAGATCAATGTGTTTTCATGTAATAAATAAATTAACAAGGCTTATTCACAATATGGAATATATTTGTTTATTTTACTGCTAAACTGTTTATACTACAATTACAACTTGAGTTGGAAATTCTCTTGCGTTTTTTTGGGCCTATGAATTTAGACTGTAAACGGCTCCAAACAGGCTACTACGGGCGCTTACCTGTAAGTCTACAATCAAAACAGCTTAGTTGCCGACAACCAGTAGTTCCGACAAGGCTCGGATTGGACAGTACTAGAACCAATCTGGAAACAGATTCGGCCAATACCCCTTCGGCCGACAGGAGGACACCTACCCTAAGTCTGGTACAATTATTCCGTAGTTAGTTGGTAACTTAAATATAGAATAATGCATCAGCTACAAGAATCAGTTTTTCAAACGGCAGTAATCTGGGGCTACAACTACAGGCATACCCGACCCGCCTACCTAAAACAAAACCCCCGCGCATAAGCAACAACTGACAGCTATGTGATAAATGCCATAGAAAAATCTTCAAGAAGCTCCAAGAGCCCCTGCAGAAGATCCACGACAGCCGCCCAAACTTCTACACAAGCCAAGGTGACCAAACGCCAGGTGCATCACAGTCAAATTGCCTGGATCTATCCATAGTCTTTACTGAGACCACCGACTGTAGTGTGACGGAAATTCCCAGGGATTTGTTGAAAAAAGTGGACAGACTACACCTCAAGTTGGTTCATTTATGCTTTCAATCCTAAAAATGGTCGTTCTTTATATAGCTCCAGGCTAAGGTTTGTCAACACTAATTTTGGATCAACATCTACGTAAGAGACAAAAGTTCTTCAATTTTTCTACTAAAGACCTCACTCTACTGTTTCCTGTGCTTCTAACGTTGGACATAATTACAAACCTTTCCTGGTAGTGTCGATTATATAAAACAATGCCATTATCAATTAGCATGGCCAACCTGTCCAACCAGCCAGTTTGACTATTACCAAACCCAATCTAGAAACCAAAATGGTCAAGACGTTCTAACGTTTAAAACCATAAAATTCAGAATAGTAAGCAGCTCACTTGCAAAATTCAACTTTCTGGTAGGTTCTATGCTACTAAAGCACAATACCGAAACATACTTGGTTTGATGTTACAGAACCACAATTTCTAGCGTTCGCACTTTAGTCTTAATGTTTCGTTACAAACAAAAACGGCGGCTTTCCTTCCATGATAGGTGTACATATTGGCCAGCAATCACAAGGGTTGCCATTAATAACCGACAAAAATTCAAAGAGACGCGAATAATCGGGCATTTGTAAACCTAGGATCCTAGCTAGACTTAACTTAATTTCAACTTATGATCCAATGAGTCAGACTATTAAGACCAATTTCATCACTGCTCAGTGGCGGTGCTCCGGTATCTTTTAGAGATACTACTAGGACTGCGGGAGAAAGGGTCTGTTTGGCACAATATTGTAGTCCGTACTGGGTTATCGTTGAAGTGACCCAGGTGCGTTTTTATAGACAGTTTGCAAGTTTTTCATATGAGGCCGCGTTGATTTTTTTTGGCTACAGACAGAAAACTATAATCGATATTTGTTTGCATGACAAATTGAAAACCTCGTTAATCCATTCATGCGCGTTACTAATTATATGACGCGGCATTTAGATGTTTTATATAAGATAAATCTTGTAAATACGTTTGCCGTTTTAACTAGTTTGTGACGTTATTATTTACAAACGAAAATTTGTAATTAAAAATTGATTTGTGAATCAAAATCTCCCTAGAGTATAGACAACTGTGTTTACACTTATGCGGTGGGAAAGAAACTTTTCCAATTTTGTGTTGAATTTTTCTAGTGACTTTTATTATCTTGAGATTGCCGGATTGGAAAAATTTTCTTATTAAGCGGTCGAAAAAACACATTTTCTTCTTCTTCACCTGCCTGTTAAAGGTGATACATGAACATCATTTGAAATTCGAACAGTTACACATTAATTAATTATTTAAACCTAAGTATAACCATCCCGTACAACAAGGGAATAAGTTTTCACCTCCTGTTCGAGCGTGAGTATACTTTTACGTGTTCATAAAGTATTCATAAAGCCATTATTATTGGTCGCCAGCGTTAAAATTTAAATCTACGTTAAAGCCCTTTTTGTTGTCAAGGACACCACACAAGATGATAATGTTATCTAGTTTATTGTGAACACGCCCAGCAACTGTTATTAATTTGGAGTCCATCTTTTTTTAACTTCTTAGCTAGAAATTAAATACTGTTTGATTTGGATACAAGAACTGTCACACCTATCTATTAACGTTCGAACACCAAAAAGTTTCTATGTACAAGGTAAGTTGATTCTTTTTTTGCGTGTTATTTATTATTTTTGTCGCGTTTTATGAACTACGGCTATGAATTTAACACTGTGTTAAAAAATCTCTGCAAATTTATAAGATCTTTCAAAGTATTGCTAAATCGTGTTGCGCTTTCAAACTATTTTGATAATCGGCTAAAGTCCGGTACCTCACGTAATTTAGTTTCAAGTAAATTAATAACAATAATTGTCACGCAAAATTGGCAAGGAACAATCGGTGCTACGACTGTCAAAATTTTATGGTACACTACGACAGTTACCTATTTGTGTGCTCGTGCCTAAATTATTACTTAATTCTTAACTCGTTCTCTTGAGTTATTATTATTTTATAACTGAATATTGTGCATTTCTCTAAACCGTATTATATTTTTATGTCTATGTATTTTTAGGTGCGATGTGAATGAAGTCTAGTCGCTACGGTTGGTTTCTTCTGTCTACGGGTTCTTAGTAGGTCTAGAAGATTTCTTATATGCAATACTAGGTAGGGCTTTATAAATTTTTGGTGCAGTGTCTTCGTTCTAACGATTCTAAATAAACCCACGACCACTCCCGACTACTGGACCTGCCGGAAGGTTTTCTAACGATGTTATCTAATTGTTTAATTTGTTTATAAATAAACCGTAACATCTTTAAACGCCAATGCAAAACTACAATAAATAATATTTTTATTTTTTAAGTCAATCAACAACGAAACAATGGAGAAAAATACAATATCTTTAAAGTAATACAATTAACAGAATACGAATTTTACAACTCTGTATTACAAGTTTAGAATAGATGAAAGATTCCATTTAACAATACTAATTTGGAATTTTATCAATCCTTTGACTGCAGATGATTTAAATTCTTCCAATACAACATTGCTGCTACTCAATATCTGAATTGGGTTGGATCTAGTTCAAACAAAATTTTTTAATACGACAATTTATGGATTCATCAAAATCCTGACGCCATTTTCTAGTTTACGAACTGGTCAAGAACTATTATACGATGTTTGGTTCCATTACGATTTTCGATAACCAAACTTTAAAACTATTAACGATTGAACAAAATTACAATAAATTACAATAAATGCTTACACTTTGATTTAATTAAATAATTTAGGAGCTTTGATAAACATGTGTTATCTTACAGTACGAATAAACAAAAAATCAATCCACCATTGCCAAATGCACATGGCAATTCGCGTTAAAACTTTGATAACGCAAAAATACAAATATTCCATAAGCGTATCAATAAATTCTTAACAAATAGGTCCGAGCAACAATAATGAATTAACATAGGCGTTACACAATATTTTGTTCCAATATTTTCTGATATCTTTCCAATATTGCAAAATTTTTACATGATTAATATTAGAATAGTACTAGACTTAAGGATAGTAATAATATTATCCAAGTAATATTAATGATCTATTAAATCTAAACGTCAAACTAAAAAAAGTGCTTAACAACAATTCATTTTTCTAACAAACTGTTGGTTAGTAATGTTGCGTAAAATTTAAAGTTTTTGCGAAGTGAGGTCGATTACGTGTGTAAGCAAGTTCCGAAGGAGTAACAAACTTTGGTTTTAAAAACACTAAAAAAATTTTATTATTACGAAATTTAATGTTTTTGGATAATTTGATGAATTATGTCAATTTACAAAAAGAAAAGTTTAGTTGATTTTCTAAAAACAGACAATGGCATTTAATTTTAGTTCAAATATTACAATTCGTTCTCATTAATAACAATTAAACTGTGCAATTTAAGCATCGTAATCATTATAAAATTAATCTATATTTAAACCAACATCTAATCCTTAAAACGTTAAAATACAAAAAATTTTGCAAAAACTTTTATCACCGTACACATTAACAAATATTTCACGTAACTTTGGTGAAAATTACAAACGTTGTTGTAAAAAAAACTAACATAGTCGTAATTCCTTAAAGTTACGCAATGTAAAATATGTGAACGATTTTTTATTAAACTTAGTTGAATTAAATTTAACTTTAACTTTGAATAAAGTCAGGTCAATGAAAAACTAAAAACCTATGAATATTTTTACTCATTATGAAGCAGTGGGAATAGTGTTCGTATAAACAAAAATATTACGTGTATTGAAATAAACAAAAATTAAAATTGAGAGAAACTTTTATAAATTTTTGAAATATAAATATCTACTTTAATAAACTAAAAAATTTTATCAAAACACGCAATTTTTAACTTTTATTTAAATTTCATAGAATTCGTAGAATTATTTATTAACTTATGTCGTACTACGAATTTTTGTATAAAATTTAATTTACGCGAAAGTTTCATTGCATATCATTTTTTAAAGTAAGTCGGTAGACAAATAACAAATGGAGTGTACGTTCTAGACTCCTAAAGGAAATCTTGATGAGTAAGTCAAGATACGAATAGAGATTGGTTTTAACTTTTCAATTTACAATTGATGTGGTGCTCCTCAACTATATTAAATATTGTTTTGCTGTTGGCAACGTTGTGTTTACCTTTAGAAACGTTTTCATAGAATTTATTTTTAATTTTAAATTTAATTGTGCTGGGTTGGCGTAATTTTAATATTGAAAAATGTTTTAGAAAAATTCGTCTGTGTTATGTTTATATTTAATAAAATTAGAAATATATTTCTTAAATAGATTAGATTAACTTTTATAATGTGTTAATTCAAAAAAATTAGAAACAAAAGACAAACGTTTTTAACAAAAAAGAAGAGTGAGTGTCTGACCTGAAAGTTATTAGAAAATCGAAGCTTTGTTAAACGGTATTTTTATTTAAGGATTTGTTTTGTTATAAAATTAATATTCGTCAAATATTATAACATAACAATACATAATATTGACACCATATTTAAGTCCCATATTTTTTTTACCATTGTTGAAAAATTATACTATAACAACAATCGAAAATTAAGAAATGTGGTACTAATATAGAATTGATTTCCAAAAAAATGGAACAGATAATGGTAATATTAACAACAAGATAAGAGATGGCCGGTAGTACTCCTTACTGTCCACAATCCTATCTAGCTGTTGTCGTGAACACTTTGTTTTGAGCTTAATTATATATTAGAAAGAATTTGTATGTGTTATCTTTATTATCTTTATATTTAAGATTTTTAATAATATTAAAAAAAAATTTTAAATATTTCTTAATTAAATTAATTATATTTTAACTTTAAAAAACAGAAATAAAAAACAATTTTTTTTTATAAAAAAGAAAAGTGGCTCACCTTAAATATATTAGAAAACTAACGACCGGTTTCACCATCACGTCTTAAACTTAAATGATGCTTAAAAACTTAAATACAATTTTTAAAACCAATACAATAATTGTTTTTAAGCATAGCTTAAGTTTAAGTCGGGTTGGTAGAACCGGCCATAAATTTCTGTTAAGCGGTTTTCTGGTTTAATGTTTTGTTAGAAAATTAATATTTATCAAATATTATACTATAATTGCATAATATTGACACTATATTTGAGTCTGTTTAGTTGCAGCATTACGATGTGAAAATTATCCAATATTAGAAAATACTAGAGGAAAACATTGGATTTATATTGCTATTGGTATATATATTATATAAATAAATTTGCATTTGTATAAACATAAGCAGTCATTCAATATTGCACCTCTGTATTGTCACATTGCAAAGGTACATAGTATTGGCTGGCATTTGTTCAATATTGCGATTGCAATATTGAAAACGTTTTTCTTGCATTGTTGGAAAATCAAATTATAACAACAATGGAAACGTCAGTATTAAAAATGTGGTACTCACTAAAATTATAGAATTTTAAATATAAACGGGTAATAATAATAATAAACTCAAGATGCGTCAATTTTCAAAAATTAGAAAAACGCAACAAAAAAGAAGATAACTAGACGAAAATGTACTAAACAACTACGTACCTCTTTGGGTTAACATTTTCAGGAGAATCTATACTGGACTAATATTACACTATAATACAATAAGGCATGGTCCTGTTGCCGATATTGAGCCAGTTGTAAATAATTTAAAGTATTATAAAGATATTTAAATACTTATTGAAAAAATATTGAAATACATTTTTGAAAAATTTTCAGTACTTTTTAACTCGTTTTCTGTAAACTTGCGACAGTCTTTTTTTATTACTTACTGCAGTTCTTTTATTGCCTACCGTTTTTAAAAAGCTTACGCTAGGTAAGACATACAGGGTAATCTGCGTACAGCGTGCATTAAAAGTTTTTAAGTTGCAGAAAAATCAGAAACTAATCAATGATTTTTATTCTACTTAAAATATTTTAGACCTTCAGCTATACAGGGTCTGCCAAAGTTGCTATCAACTTTCTTATTTTAAATACAAACCTACGATTCCTTTAGATGGGTCGATTGACCATATAATTTTGAGTTTATATAACCTAAATTATGTTATTTTATCATTGACCGTTTTTGACATATGTCGTTTTTTTCAGAAAAATTGTGCTTTGTAATAGTTAACAAAATAAAATTTATAGAACAGTTCGCTGAAAAACCAGGCTTACTTCTGATGTTCTACTAAAGATACCATTTTGTACCGTATGGGCCCAGATAATTTTCAAATAACACAATCAAAAATGATCAAAAAGTCAATTTTCTCAAATGGTATCTTCTGCTTTTTTGTACGTCATTTGAGAGGAATTAGGTATAAAAAATGTTCAATGTTCTCTCAAATGATGTAAAAAAAAGTAGACGGTGCCATTTGAAGAAATTGATTTTTTGATCATTTTGATTATGATATTCGAAAATTGCCTGTGCCCATATGATACAAAATGAAATCACAAGTACGACATCAGGAGTAAGCCTAGACTTTCAGACAACTGCTCCAGAAATTTAATTTTATAATCTCAACAGATTTGAAAAATAAATTCTTTTTGTTAACTACTACAAAGATCATTTTTTTAAACAAAAATGACATATGTAAAAAACGGTCAAGAATTAGATAACATAAGTTAGGTTATATATACTCAAGATTATATGGACAATCAACCCATATAAATTGAATCATAGGTTTGCATTTAAAATAAGAAAGTTGATAGCTACTTTTGGCACACCCTGTATAGCTGAAAGTCTAAAACCAATTTGGGTAGAACAAAATGTTCAATTATAGCCGCATACCATATTTCAAGTTTTTGATTTTTCTGCAAGTTAAAAAACTTTTAATGCACGCTCTACGCAGATCACCCTGTATAGGTATAGAACATGTAACATAAATTTGACATAAAATGCAATAAAAAATAAGTTGTTTATATAAAAAAAATCAGTTTTGTGAAGTTTTTTTATTTGAAAAGTCACACATTAGTTTTGAACACTAGGTATAGCAGATCAGTATGATTGTTTATTAGTGGTGGCAAAATCGTCAAAAACAAAAACCTATTAATCGTTTTTTAAAAAAATCAATTAACTGTAAATATTGATTAATCGTTACTTCTCGACAATTGTATATTAAAATCGATTTTTAAAATCGGCTTATAAAACCGATTTATTTAATCGATTTTTGAAATCGGTTTTCAAAATAGATTTTTAAAATCGTTTTTGTAATTGATTTTAAAACCGTTTTTTAAAATCGATTTCTAAACTTGTAGTTATTTTAAAAGAATTTATATAGAATTATTTATCAAAATCTGCAGTAAAATATGGGTTTTTAATGAAAACATTAATAAATATGCCGCATTTGCGGTAGTACCAAAAAGTAAGTTTTTCTTGTTATAGATCTTGC
This sequence comes from Abscondita cerata, assembly GCA_030710515.1. Classification (NCBI taxonomy): domain Eukaryota; kingdom Metazoa; phylum Arthropoda; class Insecta; order Coleoptera; family Lampyridae; genus Abscondita; species Abscondita cerata. The sequence continues at coordinate 173,502 of JALBCR010004184.1, forward strand.
TTTGTAAAAGATTTTCTTTTACAAATTTTACGTTTGCCAAAACCGGCCTTGTACCCGTACAAAGCAATGCCAGTTTTATGCTGGCACGTGTGCTTTAAAAGATATAACAATAAGAGGATTAAAACAGTTAAATCTCACATGGCAGGTGCAGAAGGTAAAATTTGTCAATGTTAGGATTATAGAATTTAAAAAAATTTTTTGTTATTTCTTTAGAGATTGATAATAAAGAAAAATGTTATTGCGTGAATGTTTGGTAAATTTATTAATTCCTATAAGTGTGTTAGATGTTCCTGCGTTTTGACCTAAATCTTTAAATACTAGAGATAGAGAACTTACCGTATGGGCATTTCTTTCTTTAAATAATGCTTTTTGAGTCAGAATTACTGAAGCTGGGCTTCTGCCCAAAGATATCAAGAGTTCAATCGTTTGGTCACTTAAAATGACATTTTAGACATTGACTTCATGCCATTTTTTTTTGCCAGTAGGCTTTCTTCCGCCAGCTTTTTATACTTATACTTTTTTCTGTCAGTTTTATCCCCGTTTTTTCTGATTTTTTAAAAAATCGATTAATATTAGTAACAGCATTTAAATTTGCCAATACAATTGATAAAAACCACTATTTTCAGAATTGATTTAAAAAATTGACCTAAAACTTCATTAATAAAGTCCAATTCATAAAATCGACTCTAAAACCGTTTTTAAATCGACTTTAAGAAACGATTTTAAAATTCAATTTAATAACAATTTTAGAATTTGACTTAAAAACCAATTTTTAAATCCAATTTAAATCAAATTTTAAAAATCGACTTAAACTGCTCATCCCTCATTCGGCACTTATAAAAAATTCTTTTATTTATACATGAAAAGTGTTATTTAATAAAATTCCTATATCTATCATACTCCTAGAATTTAACCGTTTCAGAAAAGTTCTTGAAAAACATTTGCTAGCAAAGGCGTATTACACAGTTGATGAATTTTTAACCAATTTTCCATTATCATTTGATAATTTAATTTAATTTAATCTTATAAATTTCTTTAATTTTTTTTTATTATGATTATATTATATATGTATGTGTGTACATGTACCTATATATACAAAGGTGTAAGTCAAAAAATTTTGTTTAATTTAGTAATGAATTATTATTATTGTTATTACTCAACTCTGTATTGACAGACACAGAATAAAAAAAAATTAATTAATAAGCGATTAAAACGGTGTATTTTTTTGTGTCAGTCTTTTATTCCGCGTTTTTTTCCGAATTTTTTGTAAAATTAATTAATATTAGTAACACAATTTAAATTTGCCATTAAAATAGATAAAAACCATCATTTCAAGAACCGATCTAAAAAATCGACTCAAAAATCCCATTTATAAAGTATACTTTAAAATCCAATGCATAAAATAAATTTTAACAGTTTTTAAATCAACTTTAAGAAGCCATTTTAAAAATCAATTTAAAATCCAATTTTAGTAATCGACTTAAAAGCCGATTTTAAAAATCTATTTCAAAAGTCGACTATGTAAATCGATTAATTGAGTAACCGATTAATCGCTTAGCCAATTTTCAGTTAATCGCGGTTTTCAGAAAAATCTATCGAGTCGAAAATTCCATTTAAAATGTATACTTTAAAAATCCAATTCATAAAACAGACTTTAAAAACAGTTTTCAAAATCTACTGTAAGAAGCGATTTTAAAAATTGAATTAAAATCCGATTTTAGTAATCGACTTAAAAGCCGATTTTAAAAATCTAATTCCAAAGTCGACTATGTAAATCGATTAGCCGATTAATCGATTTTCAATTTTTCTGAAAACCGCAATTAACCGGAAATCAGTTAATTGGGTAACCGATTAATCGCTTAGCCAATTTTCAGTTAATCGCGGTTTTCAGAAAAATCTATCGAGTCGAAAATTCCATTTAAATTGTATACTTTAAAATCCAATTCATAAAACAGACTTTAAAAACAGTTTTCAAAATCCACTGTAAGAAGCGATTTTAAAAATTGAATTAAAATCCGATTTTAGTAATCGACTTAAAAGCCGATTTTAAAATCTAATTCCAAAGTCGACTATGTAAATCGATTAACTGATTAATCGATTTTCAATTTTTCTGAAAACCGCAATTAACCGGAAATCAGTTAATTGGGTAACCGATTAATCGCTTAGCCAATTTTCAGTTAATCGCGGTTTTCAGAAAAATCCATCGACTCGAATATTCCATTTAAAATGTATACTTTAAAATCCAATTCATAAAACAGACTTTAAAAACAGTTTACATAATCCACTGTAAAAAGCGATTTTAAAAATCAATTTAAAATCCGATTTTAGTAATCGACTTAAAAACTGATTTTAAAAATTAATTTCGAAAATCGACTAAGTAAATCGATTAACCGAATAATCGAATTTTGTTGCCACTTGTACTGTTTATATCCACAGAGATTTTCTGCAATTATTCGTCTATCTAATTTGTTTTATTTGTGGAATGGTTTCGTGTCACATTGGATTAAAGAATGTGGTTCATATGTAATTTTTTTTCAAAACCATGAATAATTAGAAAGCGGTTATAGGTAGGTATAAAGAATAACACACAAAGACAAATTAAACGTAAGCATAGAATTTAAAAACAAAAAAATTACAGGGTGGTTTATAATAATAATAATAATAATAATAATAATAATAAGTTTATTTAGTATAAATACTATACAGAGAACAATAATATAAAGAAAACTATTTGAATAACCAAACTTGATGGTAACTTCCAGTCCAATTAGAATCGTTAACAATAAGCCAACATTTCTATAAGATAGAGCTTATGTTAAAACCTACTCATGAATATTTTTAGGATTAAATTTGGATTACTTCCCTATAACTTTTAATTAAATTTTGTGATGATATACCCTGCATAGTTAATCGGCTGCCACAGAAATCGTGTCGATAGTTTGGAAGAAGATAAAGAGAGATCAGTGGTACTCAAATTTGACAATCTACTGTTGAAGTAAGTAGGCTTACTATATCTAGATTATCCAAGAGTCCGCCACGTGCGTCTCAAATACTTGATCCCTATAGGGGACTATAACCATTACAATTACCTAAGAGTAAATAGTAAATGGAAGTTTTAGAAATGCACATTAATAATAATAATAATATTTTTTGGACATTTGTATAGTCAGGTAACCTAAATCACATTATATGATTTGCTATCTTAAAACCTTCGTAGGTTTAGGTTTTCTACTTCAACGGGGCACTATTTAAAAAAAAAAATTAAAAAAACTAAGACAAGAACCTATCAAGTTATTGCATTAATTATAATTTTACCTATTAACTTTTCATGTTAAGGTTGATATAGTTTTTGTTAACCCAAAACTTTTTAACTGGGTTAATTCAAAATTCAGCAACAGAAACGTATTAAATTTTTAAGAAATAAAGTGCTTGACAAGACCTAAACTCTAACAAACTTTAGTTTATATAACCAAAATTTTAGATACGTCTAACAATTTTCATCGGTAGGAATTTTAAGCTCGAATCGATAGTTTTCAACAATTTTCAGTAAACAACGCTGTTTTGTTTTTGTACAAGATATAAATCTTATACATAATATGCAAATGGGTGAAAATGTCACGCAATTTTCGAATTTTACACCTAATATTTTTAAATCATTTTGAAAATGTATTAATTATATTTCAGTGTGTCTATAAGAAAATTTATGTGTGATATCGAACTTTGTGTCGGCATATCTTTGATGTATCGAAAATAAAAGTTCTTTTATATTTACTAAAAGTGTATTTCTTTCACGTGGATCGCTTTTCTTTCAATAGAAAGCTGATGCATCCCAAAAGTATTTGACATCGTGGGTAGAAAGGGTAGTATGCGGTGGTGCGTGGTAATCGAATTGCGTGTTCTCAGGATCAGCAAGGACTACAGAGTCAACGTTACGATATCTCAGATTTATTCGATTACACCCATTCTAATTGTGTTCCACAAGATTGGCAGACCACTTCTGTTAATTGTTTTGTTTAAGCAGATATTGTACTGTAGAAATAAAAGAGTTGTAGGGGTGTAAAAAAATTGAACATTGACACAATCGCTTTGGTTATTGTTTATGTAACATTTTTTATTATTACGTAATTATTTCAGTTAAAACCCTTTTTGTTGTAGTCGATTTGGTTACGGGCTTTCGAAAAAAAAGGTAATTTTTTAAGGGTTTATCAGCAGTCAGAGCGTAAAAATGCATAAAGGAATTTAAAAGCTTTGTCGTGTAAATGCTCATATCGTATGTTCTGCTGCATTGTGCTTTACGAACCTACTTTGCAACCTATTACGGCATCATACTATTTCATGCACGACAAAGAATTTTAATAGATAATATTAAATTACTAAAACGTACTTGCTTTGGTGGTGATGGTGCAACTACTTAGTGAGGGAGAGATTGTTTGTAGATGCATAGTTAATTATACAATCTGTTACAATTATATTTTTTGGAATTTTTCTTCATATGCTTTGTCTGGCTTCCTTGACGTAGGCGATCACTACGGAACTTTGTTGTTATTCACTTTAATTTTAGTACATTTGGGGAAATTTTTTACCCAGGACGCTTGTTTCCGTCCGATACCTCGTCGGCTCTCGATTTTACCATTTAATATAAGTTGTAGCAGGTGGTTTTTTTTCCTATTAGTACGTAACCCAGAGTATGTTTTTCTGAATATAATTGTATTTAGCAGTTCTCGTTGAGCCACTGTTCTTCGGAGGACTTCTTCGTTCGTGATTTTGTGGATCAGTTGTAAGCGATTCATTTTGTTTATCCTGAGCGTCCAGGCTTCAACTCTGTATATTAGAGTCAGCCAGACGTAGCATTTAATTATTTTTTGCGTTAGCTTAAGGTTTATGTGGTTGTTGTATAATAGTGGACTTATTTTGTTAAAGATACCGCGGGTAATCTTAATGAAATTTTAAATTTTTTTTGTCTGGGTTCAAATTTCCTCTTATGAAACATCATATGTACTTAATTTTTTGCCTCTATTAACTCGTTGTTTTTCAAAGCTCAGGACAGAGTTATGACACTTTTGGCAACCAAATAACATGTTGTTAATTTGCATTTTAGTCGTATTCGGGCAAGTATTATACGATTCAAGGTTTTTAGCATATGGTCCATTAGGTTAATGAGTTGGTAATCCGCACATTTTGTGAGATATTGTTTTTTAGGCAGCGCTATAAATGTTGCAGAGATATGTATAACTCTCAGTTTTTTATAGAAAACAAAAAGTTACTCAACACGAAATAAAAATATACAGAGTAGTTCATTTAAGTTAACCGAGTTTTGATATTTGAAAAATACAAAATGAGAATCCTTTTTTAAAAACCCTGTACTAAATACCGAAACCTACACAGTGCAAATGGAAGCTTTAACAATCAAAATAAATTGATATAAATGTGTGTTACTAAAATTAAAAGGTTTTCTTCTTATTAGTTGTTGTTTGATTTGAACTTTTTTCTTAAAATCGCAATTTTCTCAAAATTGTTAAACAAAAGGTATAGAGAATGTTGAATGAAGTTTACTTAATTTTTGACGTATAATCTAAAACCAACAAAATGTAGGGCGTTGCATTTAAAAAAAACATAACTTTATTGTTTTACACTTTTATGAACCACCCTGTTTAATTAAAAATAATTTAAAACATAGTCCTATCCATTTACATATATCGCCAAAAAAATTAATTTGATATTTCTTACCGTTTAGGCACAAGGAACAGAAGGTATAGTCGTGACTAACCCTGTATATTTTATTAAACGCTTTGGTTATGCCATCTTCTTCTATAAGCTTTATAATTTTTGTTAGAACGTCATTTGGTCCGAAGCTTTTTTTTTGATATTTTAAATAAAAACATATATTTTTTATTTCTTATTCTGAATTTACTTGAAAAACTATGGTGACTCTATGTATACGAATTTTACTCAAAAAATAATATTTTTCTGGATATCCATTTATCTGGTAGCAACAATAAGTTGCTTATACTTATAATCTTAAATTTATAATTGTCCAGATGGTAAAACCACTTTTTTGCATTTTCTGACCTAACGGTCTACCCAACTACAAAATACTTTGCTGTACTATTGTTGGCCTTGAAATTCCACGTCTTTTGGTAAAAACCGTTTTTTGATAGCTTATTCCTGTGATCTAGAAAGTTCGAAAAATCTATGTCTGCAAACAAGCAAGCAAGCAAGCCTGCAAGTTAGTACACGCGATAGTGCCTCACAAGAAGGATTTTTTCACAGTAGGTTTGGTCTACTACAAAGAAGAGCTGATCAGAAATTAGGCATAGTACGGAGCATCCTTTCTCTCCCAACCCCACTACAATCATTTTTATTTTATCAATAAATTAACTATTTTATAACTTCTACTCTTTTTAATACTTTTACTTTTATGGTCATATTACTCTTAAATACCATATGTATTTGCTTACATGTTGCTACCAACCCGGAAAGGTATCAGCCCTTTCCACTAGTCAAACAATTAATTGGGTTAATAATATCAAACTTCAGATATTTCACGTTTTTAGGTTTTTTAAAATATCAATAGCGGTAACGACCTTTAACTATCCATGATTTACAAATTGACTTCGCATTAAGCAACTATCTAACAACAGTTACATAAGTCGATCCTTCGATAATTATAGCTAACTAAGTGTTAGCAAAAATAAAAATTTTAAATCGCCTGCTGTAAGTTTGCAACTTATTGTTCGAATTAAAAACTGACATTGATTATACAGGATATGAGAAAAAAAATGTCAAACTTTGTAATTGAGAGTATTGAATAATTTGATAAAATCAATTAGAGCACCTTGTATATTTTACTCTTGATCGATATAAAATTTAATTGTCTACAACTTTTAGATTAATATCTGTCTACCAAAAATTGCTAAACAGATTATTTTAAATAGCCATAATAAATGTCTGAACAAACTGAAAAGGTCAAATAGGAGAAGAATTGTTGGAAAACGTGTCAAAATTCAAATGATATTTTTGTTAGATACTGATATGGTGTTGTAGTAGTAGTAAGGATGGAATTTGTTTTTGTGTAACGCTATCCGCTATTGGTCGTATTTCTTCCAAAGTTAAAATTCACAACTTTTGATAACGACAAAGATGTTAAATTGCATATCGTCTTCAGTACATATATTTTCTAGAATTCTTAACGCAGTTTGGGGATGTCATTGCAGTTCTGAATTATCTGCTTTATAATTATGAGCTGTCAATAAACAACTTTCATTGGATTTTCCGGTGGTATAAACTATACTAACTATTTCTGCTGTCGAAAACTCACTCATTATTACTAAGAATTTAAAGATACAATAAAATTGTAACAGATTTGACAATTATTAACACAACCGAGACAAAAATAAATTCTTGACGTTTGCAATTCATCACCTACATAATTTTTTGACATTATTTTATGATAAAACGAGTTTTACTGCTAACAGTAGAAGTTTGGTAAACAAACATGTATAGCAAAATTGTAAAAAATTTAGTGTTACATATATATGGCAAAAATATATAGGTTGTTTCATTTTATTTTATTTAGTTATTTGTCATTTTCGATTACAAAGTTTGACATTTTTTTTTCAATACCTTGTATAATTGATATCAACTTTTAAATCATCGACAGTTAAGGTCGTTACCGCCCTAAATGTAAATAAAATTTGAATTTGATATTTTAAATATTTAAAATTGATATCTCAAAAATATCATTTTTGAATAAGATTTATGTATATAAGGTCATCATATTTTTCAAGTAAATTTAGAATAAAAAATATATGTTTCTATTTAAACTATCAAAGTTGACAGGTGGTCTATAAATGTAAGACACTTTGTGTAATTAAAAATATTTTTAAATTGTAGCCACTGAGGATCTACTTTTTGAAGGCAATGTCAAAGGTTCGCATACTACACGGACAGGCTGTATACATATATCTATAAAATTTTCTCAATATAAAATTTTATTAAATTTGTAAAATATTGGGTTTTTGAACACCCTTTAGCTATCAAAGATTATTTTTAAGTTTCAAAAGTAACATAACCATAATCCAAAAATACCAATCAAAAATTCTACAAATAATTTCATTGAGACGTAATTAAGGACGAAAGCATTCAACATCAAAACCGTCCTATAGACGCTTTAGCAAATGATTAGAAAAAACGCATACAAAAGATGCTCTTGATTTAATTATACAGGGTTATTCACGGTATACGACACGGAATATTACAGCCAAACTATTGGAAATTGGAAAAATATACCTGGGATTGATAGAGACCTACAGAAGGAATATTTTAAAATTACTTTCAAAATGTACAGGTGTCCCAAAATACACAGAACGTATCATAGTTGTGTTTTTTTTTATAGAATGCCCTGTATATACATTTTTAATGTCTACGTTTAAAATAAGAATGGATTTTATAGAAGCTTTACTTTAACCTAAAAGTTTTTGATATATTTTTGATTTTATGAAAAAGTCGTCACAATTTTACCGATTCACATCTCTGCAACTATTACCTTCTTCTAAACTAAATTTGCACTGGAGTCTATGAATTGATCAGATTTTATGTAGAATTTGTGAAAAATCTATTATCATATACAGGATGTGTACAAAATAAGATTAATTAATGACATGCTTTGAACCGCAATAACTTGCTTATTTTAAAAAGAACACCCTGTATTTTATAACAACAACAAATTTAAAATGTAAATACCTATCAAACAATACTATAGTATTCTATAGCTAAATGTTTAGGTTGTCATGAAAAATGCAAATTTTCATAATGAAGACTGATTTGTAACAATTTTAATATTTATCAAGTAAGCTATACAACTTTGACAGGTGAATATTATGTATTTGTAGAAAGAAAAGATTTGCATTGTGTACACTTCATCAACTGTGTTATATTTTGAGAGAAATAAATATGTATAGCGTTTACGAGAATTTAATAAAGGTACAAATTTGCTTCACAATAATATCTCTTGTAATGAATTATCTGCTCCACGGATCAATTCATAAGCTGTTTACAATATTGTAAAACATACTGGTGAAATACAAAAACATTTGCTTAAAATAAAACGCCTATTTTTTATGTTTGTCTCCGAAATTAAACGGGTAGTTCCAGACGTCGTGGAGACTTGAAATTTGGCATGATAATGGGTTTTGCCTTCAAACCAACGGGAAAATCCCAAAAACCAAAAATTTTCATACAGAGGCGGGGCCAAGAGATCTTCGTCCGCCATAGGTTTAACATTATTCAGAGAATAATAGGATCAACCTACATGCACGCGGAGTGTAGCATTATTAATTTCATGCATTAAAATTTGCCCGTCAATCAACGGGTTTCTTACAAATACATAATATTCACCTGTCAAAGTTGTATAGCTTACTTGATAAATATTAAAATTGTTACAAATCAGTCTTTATTATAAAAATTTTCATTTTTTATGATAACCTGAACATTTAGCTGTAGAACACTATAGTATTGTTTGATAGGTAATTACATTTTACATTTGTTGTTGATATTAAATCTATTTAAATTAAGCAACTTATTGCGGTTTAAAACATGTCATTATTTAATTTTATTTTGTACACATCATGTATATGATAATAGATTTTTCACAAGTTCTACATAAAATCTGATCAATTGATAGACTTCAGTGCGAATTTAGTTTAGAGAAAAAGGCAAAATTGTAACGACTTTTTTATAAAATAAAAAATATCTCAAAAACCTTTAAGTTTAAGTAAGGTAAACCTCTATAAAAGCCTTTTCTATTTTGTTTGTAGAAACTGAAAATGTAATAATATACGGGACAATTTATAAGAAAAAATACAACTTTGAGACGTTCTGTGTATTTTGGAACACCTGTATATTTCGAAAATAATTTTAAAATATTCCTCCGATAGGTCTCCATCTCAGATATATTTTTCCAATTTTATTGAATAGTTTAGCTGTAATATTCCGTGTCGTATACCGCAAATAACCCTGATATCGATCTCATAGGTTATGTTTGCATTTTTTGGCAAGATACACAAAATTTAAATTTACTTTTGTTAGGAAATTAAGTGGCACTTCAAAATAAATATTTAACTTATATATCTGTAGAACTACTACGTTCTTTCTAATAATTGTGCTACCGGGCGTAGATTAAATCCTAGAAATCGTATACTACACACCAGTCGCAGTAACAGGTAGTAGTGTCAGAATTATTTATAATCTGCAAAATTAATAATCAGTAATAAACTAATCCTAGAATTATGCGTCAGCTTATACGATTTAAAGAACCAATAAATTAGAATTATTATAAATAATTTAAAATCTATTATAAGAAATAGGCGAGTTGTTTTTATAAATTTTATAATAATCATTATAAGTCAAATCGTTACGCTATTGCGTAATTGACTTTATTTGTAAAATATTATATAAAACGTGCTGTCATTACCGTCTTTGAAGGGTGTAGAAATAGCTGCAATATTTGATGAATAGCCAGTAGAAAAGTCACCAAGAACAGCTGTGTCTGCATAGTCAAATCCTCCGGATGACAAAGATCCTGATTAGACTTTAATATTAAACCGTAATGTGCTAACGCTTTCCAAAACTCAATTTTTTTAAGTTTACAGTTATTTTATTCATTATTTTAGGGGAGGATACAAATATATAACTTTATTTTAATGTTAATTTATTTTATTTGAGAGCAATTTTAACTGTTGTTGGGTTCTTAATTATCAAGTTTACCTATGAAACAGAAACAAACCTTAAATTACCTTTCTTAGACTTTACTGACAGGAAATGGCAACAAACTAAATATAGATATTTATCGTAAAGACACTAACACTACGAGGTTTATAACAAACGATTCCAACCATAGTATGCAACATATATTGCATCTCTCAACTTTTTGATTCACAGATTATTACATCTCCCATTGTCAGAACAAAACTTTGATAAAGAACTGCGAAATTTCAAGAATCGATTATCACATACATAATTTATTAGAAAACATAAACATAAGTTAAACATTAGAAACATTACAACGTTAGGAACTAGTAATAGCAAAATAGATAAGAAATATGTCAAATTATCAAATTATCCCACATACACAAGAAGGTCTTCAAAAAATATTTTAAAATTTGATTATAAAATAGTAACCTCTAATAGTAACAACTTGCAAAATCTTTTAAGCAATCCAAACAACTCAATGGAAATATGTGATGAATCGGAATATATAAAATTAATTGTAAAGACTGTAACCAAGTACATATAGGGCAAACCAAAGAGACTTATTAAAACTCGTTTTAAAAGCACTTAGCTCATGTTAAATATCATCGCACTGATAGGTCCAGTGTTGCCATGTATATGCTTGAAAATAGCTATAGAGAGGCGACATTGAATTAATTAAGAGGGTAGATAATAAAAACGAATTTGATTCTTGTAAAAATTTAGAAATTTTTAAAACAGAAATTTGCTTATGAATAACCGTCCATTAGGATTTTCGAAATTATTTAAGCTTACCTAAGATTCAATTTAATTTAACGATGCGTGGCGCGCAGATAGTATATATAAACTTTCTATGGTTTTATTTTAGTATCGGTATCGCTGATGATGATAGCTTAGCCTAACAATTATTTCAGAGATAAAAAAGCATTTAACAAAAAGTTTTGATTTTATCCCAGCTTTAAAACACCATTCATTAAAAATTTTTCAAAAAACGAGTGTTAGAATTCAAGATGGCAATTACGATTCCTAGTGGTTATTTTAAAAACTTTAAAATTATTTCTAGCAGTTTCTCTTGGCTGCTTTTATTATATAATTTGTTACCACAAGTCGAATGCGATGAGTGGTTTCTGAGATACTGCCGCTTACCTCAATTATTTGTACACCCTGTACATCAATATTTAAAACTTTAGAGATTTATTGCTAAACTGCCTCAAAATACTACAAAAAATACTATAGTTAAATTATTCACTACAAAAATAGTGATAAACATTAAAAACTTTCTAAATTTTTTTTTTAATAAATTTTCGTCCAAACTAATTTCATAGCGATTTTATGCTATTTAACGTTCTTTACGGTAAGCAACCAAACGTATTACTTATGTGAATATAAATTTTCTACAACCGCAATTTTTTGGTCTTTGTCATTGTTGAAGTTGACATTGTACCGACGTGCTTAAATGTGTTCCTTCAGGTATGTCATTTTGAGGTAATATGTTACATTTGAAATAGTAATCCATATTTGGGTGCCCGTAGATATAAAAATTTGGTCGTCGTGTAAGTCACCAGGGTTACAGCTTCTAAGAAGCCATGCATTACTTCTTATCACCAGTATTATCAATCTATTCTTGTGCTTTGTCTTAATTGCAACCGTTACATTGAATCGGCTACCAATATACTCAACTAAATTTTTTTCTTATTTATTTGTACGTTGAAATTGTCTTTAACTTACTAAGCGTCTATTATGCATGTGCGTACCGTTCTAAAAATTATAATTTGACTTTTAAGAGACCAGCGGTATCTAGCCTTTGTAAACTCAAGGATTCTTGCAGTAGTCTAATGACTTGTTTTTATTTGTTGTTTTATATCAAGCTTATTGAGCATGAATGGCCAACGTAGTCTATTATTATTAATAGGTTTATACATTCTCAACCTCCGTTAACTTAACCGTATATTACGTGCCGTTGTAAGCGGTAAATTAGCTTTTGTTTTGGCGTATATTGTACTATATTTTTTAATAAAACTTGTTAAGATTTTTTTGGATATTAATATTTAACAACAAATTATATTTAGCTGACTAATTTTGGTTTACTGTTTTAACTTTCTTCAGTTCTGCATATTAATAAAAGTTATTATTATTATTTTTAGCATAAATAACATTAGAAGGTACATTTAAGTAATAACCACGTTCAGGATAATAATTTTGTTAATACTGGGTTCCCCATATTAGACTATACAATTTAAAAGTCAAATAAAAACTTTCTAATCAAAGTAAATTAACTTTTTAATCGACTAATATGTAGCTAAAATCGTTACGGAAAAACTTGCATAAATTTTTTGCTTTAGGTGTCCCCAGAGAAAAAAATTGGGGGCCGTTAAATCGGGAGATCTCGGGGCCCAAATCAAATTTCCAAATGGGGAAATTATACGGCCGTCAAAAAAATTTTCATAATGTTTCTGGCTGTGTGAGCCGTTGCTGCATCTTGCTGGAATAATATGGCGCCATTTAGTCCACGTCTAATTAGTTCTATAATAAGAAACGTTTGCAACATGTTTATGTAGCGTTTGGAATTAACTGTAACAGAACGGTTATTTTCATGCTCAAAAAAATAAGGACCGATAATTCCGAATGATGCTACACCGCACCAAACAACGACTTTTGGACTGTGGAGGTTTTTGGTAATGGAGATTTGCTTCGCCGAGTGATGATACATTTTGAACTTAGAATTCAAAAATACATTGAAGTTGAAGGAGGGCATTTGGAAGACATGATCTTTAAAACTTGAAATGTTATTTACTTTAGTCATAAATCCCACAAAATAAGCTACATATTAGTCGATTAAAAAGTTAATTTACTTTGATTAGAAAGTTTTTATTCGATTTTTAAATTGTATAGTCTAATATGGAGAACCCAGTATTTTTTGTTTGTATTAAAACGTAACCGTAAAATTAGACAAAAGAACATACAATATTTTTAATGCAAACGGGCTGTGATTGACTTACTTCCTCAATTACAGTGATAATTTATAAATTGTTTGCTTATTATTTTAAAAACTGGTGATATGATTCTTCGTTTTAGTGAATCTTGTCAGATTAAATTCTCTAATCTTTTTACAAGCTTTCAAACATCCTTCATTTTAACCTTGCGACCCACCCTACGACATAGAGCCACGGGCAGATTTCAAAATTCTTTATCTATGTTAAATTAGGTTATTTTTATTTATCTCTACAACAAACCTGTAACAGCAATACGTAACAAATTAAAAGAAATCTACGTAGTACTAGAGAACAAAAAAAATCATTTTTTTAAATATTTACAAACCGAAAAAAAAACATTCAATAACACTCTGTTCAATAAAATTGTGATGGTTTTTGAATCGACGAATGAATTATTTCGAACTATAAAATGTCGCTTTAGAAATCGACAAAATCACTGAAAGCTTTGCGTAAATAATAAATTTTAACCGTAAAAACGTTCCAATTATGTAAATTTTTTAATTTAATACTTACAACAGAAAAAAAACAGAAATTAAAAGTTTCAGCTGTAAAATGCAAGTTTTTTTTAACAACTTATCTTGAAATTTTAATTTATAATTTTAAAGTGTGCCCAAGTTCTTTACCTATTTAATGTGTGTCTATCAATAAAAAATTGTTTTCTATAAAAAACCATTTTTTATGTCGTACGTTCGATTTTTTAGGGTAGACACAAAATCTATCACTTACAGAACAAATAGTTTCATTATGCCACGTATCGCAAAAACATGTACAGAATATTTGTTTGCGTTGATTTATAACTGCATTTTGAAAGCTCACAAATTTTGTTCTAAAAATTGATAAAATGTATGTTATACGTTTTATGTTTTAGATAAAGTTTGTAATTTAACAATACGTTTAGTAATAAAGTTTATATTGGGTATTGAATTTCTTATTCAAAAGTTTTAATTTTGACAAGGGTGTCGAATTTGATTAAATAATGAAATAGATTTGAGCTGTTTAAAAAAAATTAATTATATTCACGTAATTTGCTGTGTAAAGCTTAGGAAAACCGTTTGTTTAGGCCCTGACTGAAATCAGTTAGAAAATTCAAATATACACATTAAGAATTTATCTGTCTGATCAAATGGAAATGATTGTTCAAAAACCTCAGTAAGCATTTTAAGCTTGTTTTTTATTTGTTGTTTCTTTTCTTATGTAATTACAAAAATGTAAGATAAGTAAATTTGATATTGTGGTGATACAAACATGATAAAATTTCAAAACAAGTCACAAGTATTATTGGTGACAACTAACTTATGTCGTAGTACATAAATTTATAAGTCCAAAAATAAAGTTAATAAAAATTTGGTCTTAACAAAAATAAAATTGTGATCGTCAAATAAATGAAATGGAAAGGATCCTACGATGTGATTATTTTTAATTACTCAACGAATGTTGGATAGATTCGGAATTAATGAGAACTGATCTACTTTTAGATAATGAACACTCTCCAATGTTCAAAATCAAAATAAAAAATATAAAATAATTCGACGGTAAAAGTGTACAAACAACTTCACTTGAGAACAAACCAAAGTAAAACAATTAAGTCAACCAACGGTTGTTAGTTAAAATACACCCATCAGAGTCAAACTAAATTAATATATCAAAAAAACAACATCGATAATAAGTATTCATTTAGAAGTGGTCCCCTTCTTATAAAAGATAATTAGTATTAGCTTACAAATTAATTCATAAGTTAAGTATCATTCACATCCCGTTCAACTAAACCAATGCTGACACAAAAATAAGAATTAACGCACTAATAAACAAAGCTTTCTATTTACATTTACCAAGTTCTGGTTAAACATTACTTTACCATCACTCATGGTAAAAACTGCACACAAACATAATACATTATTTAGTACCTTTTTAAACTGAAGTTGGCCCGACAATTTTGTACACTACGTTAATTTTCCGTATGTATACTTGAATATAAAGGTTAATGTTAACGGAATGGTTTTATCAATTCTTAATTTTACGTACGTTAGTTCAATTCAAGTAGATGAAAACGACCCATTAAACTAACAATTTAAAACAAATAATAATTTTTATGTTCCACTTCTTGTTACCTTGTATCAAAAATCCCTTCTATTGTTTTAAAAATAGAATGAAAATGTCATACGGGCGCCTTATGCGTCTGCGACAGTAGTTATTTTACAATCTGAATTAATCATTGTAAATTTACATTTTATCGATTGTTTCCCATAGCAATATACATGAACTCTATTTTAATTAAAAAAAGATTGGGTAAATCGGTGACAAACGGTTCATGAGTGCGTATTACAAAAAAAAATAAGTATGAAACAATTCTCTACGTAACAAATTTCGAAATAAAATATTTAGGTTGGCGGTTCCGAATTACTTAATTTTTTTATAGTTGGGGTTTAAAGGAACGTATAGATTAAGTACTAAAAACGGGCAAAAGAGCAAAACTAAATATGGTTTAAAATAAGGTATCTCCAAAGTTTATTTAAAACAGATGGTACATACCTCGAGTAATACGTTACAAGGTTGAAACACAAGTGTCACTTTGTCGATCATTATTAGTTTAAACAGAAAAATACAAGGGGAGGAATTTTTAAGAGTAGAAAAAATTATCGGTTTAATATGTCGTCTATCTTTAAGAGTAATTATACATAATTTTTGTGTGGCGTCATTGTTGATTGATTGACGCCTTTGTAACTGCCGAATTAGATGGAAGGTATACGCCGGCGGCGATTGGTATGTAAATTATTTTCAACAAAATTTAGATTATAATTAGTACAATAATTACAATGAACCGTTTGCTGTACTGTCTTTTTGCCGACAATCCCACTCTATTTGTTTACATTCAGTAGATATTTGTTAAATCGGCAAGGTCGCTAAAACTGTGTTTCCTAATATTTAGCATTTGTTAATTGTGTTTGATGATATGCGACAATGTTTGTTTATATTTTTTATTTTTTGGAAATATGCCGATGGCAACTCTATACATGCATAATTAAATTGTATAAAATTCTAATCTTTTAACGTTTTCGCAAAAAAAACATGATAAAATTTTTTAACTCGTCTTTCAATTGTAAATTATTTGATTTATTTGATTGTTTGGAGTTTATTAACCCTCTGTTAGTCATGTGTGTATCAAAATGATACAACTGCGCCAATTTTTGTTATAATTTTAAAACGCAAAAATGAGGAGGTGCTTCCCTCCAAGTACCTTCCTGTTTTACCTTAGTCTACACGTTCATTGTGTTGAAAGCTTTTTCTTAAGCGGGTGTGTTCAGTAAGTTTTATTTTTGGTAATTACAATGATAGTATTTTAGTATATTGTTTCAGTGTAATAAATTCAAAGCAAATGTTTAATCTCAATGATCCGAAAGATAAGAAGATGAACCAAACACAGATGCAGGAGAAAGAATTGATGACTTCGATACTGAGAAGAATGGGGTAGCTTTTGTATAAAATTACAAAATTTGGTTACTGCAAATTGAACGAGACCTTTTAGGTGTATCAATGACGACAATTTAATCTTTTGAAGCTACATGCATGCCGTCTAAACTGACGTCAACTTCTAACCATACTACATATGACTGTCTGATTGCTTTGTATCAAGAGCGACATGGTTAAAGTGGAATAAAAATGTTTTTACTGTTTTTAGACAAATGATAACCATAAGAACGGTACCATAATGTCGAGAAGAACGAGATAATCCTGGAAATCGCAGAAAAACGTCACACAGCTGTAACACTTAAACTGGTAATTTGGGATGCGACAAATATTAGACGAAGATCACCTTTGTGTTTATTTCAGTGACACTTAAATGTATTCGCATTAAGCAACTTTGTCAAAAAAGTTGCTTAATGTTAATGCATTTACGTACGGGATCGTTAACACGAGTCAACATTGAATATGATGTATTCTCCAGTAGGGATATAGGTTGACAGCACGCATAAGAGTCCCAATAGGACGGAACGGCTGTCGAGTGATTCGCGGTGTGTGTTTGCTATTGCACAACCTCTAGCGGACTTACAGCAAGCGATTCGATATTTTTATTTTGCTAACATTTATGTTGACTATAATTATCGAATGATCGACTTATGTAAATACTGTTTTAGAACCAGAGCTAGTTCAATTTATCAGACGTTAAAATATGACATTTTTTAACAATATATTGCAAAGTCACGTATTGAAAGCAATTGCAAATTTTGTTTTTGCTCACAAGAAAGTGGAACTTGACCTCTTCAACAGATACCTAGACGACCAAATAATTTAAGCTACCTGAAACATCTTCTACAAGTTACGTTGTTTTAATAATTAAATAATAACAGAACAATTTATTTTTTTGTGGTTTATTTTATATAAAATTGGCTGTAGTATATATGACATGTACAAAAAATGCTGTGTACAAGAAAGTGTAGCATGCAGTCCGATTTTAGATTTAAATTGTGTAGACTATGAGATGAACAATAACAAAATCATTGTTTTTTATTTTATGAATGTGTAATCGTAGGCTAGAGAACTCCACATTGCACTGATATATTTTAGAATACAAACATTAAAACATATACATGACATTTACAAATAGTTTGTATGTTTTGTATAATTCATACAATTAAAGATTAAAGCTAAATTTTTAGAAATCTGCAAATAGTTTGATCTTGGCTATTGGAAATTCAGATGACGTAATTATTCTACTACTAGTAAATATAATTATGGCCTCAAAAATTATAACCGACAATGTTTCTGGAGATATTTAAAGTAGAGTAAATATTTGTGTTTTAGTACTTATTGAATCAATTGATAATACACAGAATTAAATGAAACCTTTGATATCATTTATAAACTAAATGTTTATTTATAATTGTTAAATTAAATAGTTGTTAATAATTTTTTAAATCGTGTTTTGAGAAAGTTTCAGTTTTATTTGTAATTTTGTATAGAACGTGAACATTCAGTACTTAATAAAACTAACCATAAAAATTTTAAATTTATATATATATATATATATATATATAAATGATAAGTTTTTCGACATCTAGTGTCGACTCGTGAAAGCGTTCACGTACGAAAATGTTAGCAACTTTGCCGACAGGTATGTAAAGGGTTTTAGAAGGGGGAGTATGGGGTGGGGAGGGGGGGGGGGGGAGGGGGAAAGGGGGAGAAAGGGGGGGGGGTGTGTTTTGGGGGGGTAGGGGAGGGGGGGGGGGGGGGGGGGGTGGGGGGGGAAGCAGTTACATAGTCGATCCTTCAATAATTATAGCCAACATAACAGTTGGCAAGTATAAAAATTTCGAATCGCCTGCAGTAAAGTACGCAAGAGGTTGTACAATAGCAAACAAACACTGAGAATCACCCGACAGCTGTTTCGTCCTTTTGGGACTCATCGGGAGTGAGAGAACTCGAGTGTAAGTTCACTATTGTACAAACGCGCGCTGTCGACTATATGCCCTACTGGAGGGATCACAATATTTAAATGATAAGTTTTTCGACGTGAACTTACACTCGAGTTCTCTCACTCCCGATGAGTAATTCACCAAAAAAAATTCCAGTGTTTTGTTTTTGTTGGGGGGGGGGGGGGTTGGGCAAAGGACGAAACAGCTGTCGGGTGATTCTCAGTGTTTGTTTGCTATTGTACAACCTCTTGCGTACTTTACTGCAGGCGATTCGAAATTTTTATACTTGCCAACTGTTATGTTGGCTATAATTATTGAAGGATCGACTATGTAACTGCTTTACATACCTGTCGGCAAAGTTGCTAATATATATATATATATATAATTATAACATATTAATTTATTTTTTATTAGAAGTAAAATACCAAACAAAATTGCCATTATTTGAAAAAATAAACCCGTAAACTGATAATTTATGTGTAACATTTTATAACGATTTTTTTTATTCCTTCACGCCCACACATTTATTAGAAAATGTTTAAAATACTTATTAAATATAACGAAGATGTTAAAAATCAAAAAAAGCTTTTAAAAACAAGTAAAATGCAAATAAAACAAATAAAAGTTTTCAAAACAACACAAATTGGTTTAGTTTTTGTGTAGTCAAGGGTAAAACAATTATTATTCATCGTTAAATTGAGAACCTTTTAAAAATCAGACTAACTAAAGCTAAATAATTTCAAAAAATGAGAAATAATTGTTTGGTTAATATTTAAAAAAAGTTGACTTGCATGATGTTGTCATCTTAATACCAAGTCGTAGTTAAATTTTTTGACAAAAAAACCTTAAGAATGATATAATTAAGTTTTTCTTCAAGCGACAATAAAACGTCATATTATTGAACTACTGGCAGACGCTAAAAATTCTTTTTACTGTCTAGACATTAAAAGTAAAATAGTTATTTTGTTTCCACAACTATTTAGAGGTTGGTACCTCGGTTATGTCATATTATGAATGTAACAGTAAAGTACCAACTTGATTCGTCGAGAATAAAAGTCACTATAAGACTCGACAATCTCGAAAATTTGAAAATAACACATGAAAACTAGCAATAAACGCTTGAAGAAAATAGTAGATTATTTTACTAGGAGTTAAACAATATAATTGTTGAGCTTAAAAGTTTGCTGGCGAGGTGTTAGCCGAGACAGCAAATTAAGCGAAACAATTATATTTTTTAACTCAAGTGAAATATATTATTTTTTCTTCAAGCGTTTATTGCTAATTTCATGTGTTATTTTCAAATTTTCGAGATTCTCGAGTCTTATAGTGACTTTTATTCTCGACGAATCAAGTTGGTACTTTACTGTTACTTCAATAATATGACATAACCGAGGTACCAACCTCTAAATAGTTGTGGAAACAAAATAACTGTTTTACTTTTAATGTCTAGACAGTAAAAAGAATTTTTAGCGTCTGCCAGTAGTTCAATAATATGACGTTTTATTGTCGCTTGAAGAAAAATAATATATTTCACTTGAGTTAAAAATATAATTGTTTCGCTTAATTTGCTGTCTCGGCTAACACCTCGCCAGCAAACTTTTAAGCTCAACAATTATATTGTTTAACTCCTAGTAAAATAATCTACTATTTTTGCCCAATTTATTTTCTAATATTTATAGTAAAACAAAGAGCATTTGTATGAAACATCACTAGACATATGGTAATTTATAGCCAACACTAATCGTTAATTAGTGAACTTTACTTGAGTTTGAAGTAATACCAACTTCCTTATTTTTTAAATTACTAACTTAAGAAATCGTCTTTTGTACATCTTTGAATTATTCAAATTATTTGTAGGTTTTAAAAATTTAAGTAGGGACAGTGTGTCGCCATTTTAATAGTTCATGGAGATTAGATGAGATTTCTTATGGTAATTCATTCCAAAGTCATTGAATAATAAATTTATTGTGCTTTTTGACCAACTAATTTTGCAAAATACATTATACTGTTAATGTTGAAACTAAGGTACCAAATAGTAAAATTATTGTGTGCTTTAATGTACTAAATTTGTGGAGAACATTATACTGTTAATATGCAGACCCCAAAAACCAATTGGTAAATATATTGTGGATATTGCTGAATTATTTTTATAAAAATCAGTTTATTAATTCTATTATATTAATATTAGTATTATATTATTATGATGTTATTAGAGGTTATTGATATTCCATTTTGTTGAGCTTTCAAAGTATGACTTTTATATTGAACTTTGGTTTATTGAAAGTGCATTAAAAACAGTTTCAACCTTTTACATGGCGATTTTCTCTGGTTAAAGTTTATTTAAACCCGTTGGTCATTTTATGCAAGCCACTCGTATTGACTGTGATGACAAGTTGTTCTCTAGTTATGGAAGATGTATATCACCCATTTTTTGTATAATAAAAGTTTTGAGTGTTTGTCAATTCCAACAAATTGAATTATAGAATACCAGGCGTTATGAGTTATAGTAGGACTGCGTGGATATACCTCAAAATATTGTTGAGGAGTTCACAATTGTTTTTTAAAAGTGTGTATCAACGCCATTTGGATAATTCAAATGTTCTGCTCTTGTGTTTTAATGTCCCAGTAGTAAGTATCCATGAAACCACTAAGGAAGACATTTTACCAAGATTTTGTAAGTTGAGGAACAAGCTGACTGCTTGACCGGATCAAATTCCTTCACACCTTCTCAATGATTGTGCTAGTGTATTTGCCAAATCATTAACTATGAAAACCAATCAGTTTTCTGAGGTGTGGAAAATCGCACGTATTTGTCCTGTGCTCAAAAGTTGGGATGTAGTGTATTTACTAATTACAGACCCATATCGATTCCCAACAATTTTGCAAAATATTTGAAATATTTTTCCACACTAAGATCTAAGCAAGGGTTAAAAGGTACATTTCGGTTTTGCAACATGGCTTCATGGAAGGTTGGTCTACGGTCTCTAACTTAGTTGGCGCTACTCAATTTATTGGCAATAATCTTAATATACAGAAATTTATAGAGACATAAGCAAGGCACTAAATCGCATAAGTCACAATGGAAGCTACAAAAATATGGCTTTGATGAAGCTTTGTTATCATTAATTGCTGCTTATTTTGATAGCCGCATGCAGTATGTTCATTACAATAATTTTAATTTGAACACGTTTGTAGCCACTTCCGGAGTGTCCCAAGGTTCTAACCTAGGGCCTTTACTGTTCCTTTTGTTTATTGATGACATTTACCGAAGTTATATCTTGTGATAAACTATTGTTTGCAGATGATCTTAAAATTTTACAAACTATATCGTCACTTCACACAAGTCCAATTAAATCAGATCCAATTACTGGTGTTTACTCAACTCAACTCACTGAAGTAGGAATGTTTAGGTTTTAGTGGTTTTTCTAAACCTTGAATTAAATGCTTTGTCAAGACGAACCAATCCACCATTGCACACGGTTTGGTTACCACACTATACAGGTTTATACTGATATTCTGGGACACCTTACATAACACTTACATCACAATACAATATTTGAATATTTGTATAATGTACCATACGAATAAATAAATAAATAAACTCACTGAATATTTCTAAATGTACTATAGTTTTGTTTTGAAAAGGAAAGATCCTCTAATATTCAAGTATCAAGTTGGAAATAAACTATTACCTCGATCTGCAGTTGCCAAGGACCTTGGAGTATATCTTGATAAAAAGCTCTAATTTAAAGTCTATATTCATAAAGTTATAAGTAATGGACTGCAAATGTACGGTTTTGTTGTGAGAAATTGCAAGCCATTTACAAATATAAATGTGGTCATGGTTCTCTATTTTGCGCTAAAATACGCTTTACTAGTATGGAATCCTATTTATGATATTGATATCAACAGAGTTGAATTAGTTCAACAGAAATTTTCTAAATATTTGCTCTTCAAAATATGTAAACTTTACCCTGAGAGAAATTGTGAACATCAAATGCTGTTAACAAGTTTGAATATGATGTCTCTTCAACATCGCCAATATTATTATAGATAATGTTGGTAATGCTTCTGAAGTATTAGCATAGATCAATTTTGTAATTTCACGTCAAGGCTACGGTAGGAACAGTATGTTTTACTTAC
The DNA here is from genome assembly GCA_030710515.1 of Abscondita cerata. Classification (NCBI taxonomy): domain Eukaryota; kingdom Metazoa; phylum Arthropoda; class Insecta; order Coleoptera; family Lampyridae; genus Abscondita; species Abscondita cerata. The sequence continues at coordinate 196,795 of JALBCR010004184.1, forward strand.
CTTTACCAAAAACTAATCCACATTGTGTCATATAGCGTATATTTGTTACATTAGCTTTAAGTAGAATTTAGTGTAGGTCTGATCTTGTCTTGTTTATGATTTGTATATTGTACTTAGTATGAAAATTAATATGTAATACACTTGCGTATTTTATGTACTTGGAATTTTTCAATTTGATGGATACTTGTATCTCTTGGGCAAATAAATAAATATTAACTTTTTAATTATTAAATTGAAATAATGTTTTATCTAGTTAGTATAATCATGTATTTAAAAAGTTGGTTTCTTACATAAATAGATTATAAATTGAGTTTTGAATGTAAAGTTAAAAAATAGATTTCTTTATTAATACAGTCCACTTTATCAATTTTCTTCGAGTGCGTTATTATTTACCCTAAGAGCGGGCGATGCTTATATAAAACAACATGCATATTCTTAACATCGTCCTTACGGCCGGATATTTAAAGTCGCCTCAAGAAACTTAAAGAAAAAACTGCTATCTACTATACCGCTGAACCCTTTCAAAACTACCGCTACATACCGCACCATTTGCAAATCCAACCGTAAAGCTATAAGAACCGCATTGAAACTTATCACCGGATACCGCTAAATTTGAAATTAAATTGCAAAAAAGCCTAATAACCTAACCTCGCAAAGAAGCTAAACTAAGTAAAGTCTTAATTCTTACTTAATAATTTCTGTTACTTCTTAGATACGCTTTGTATTTCAAATTGATTTCTCATTTGTAGTTTTGACATATTTGTCAACTGCTTGTCATTCGTTTAACGCATTTTAATATAAAATGGGTGAAAGCAAAGAGATACAATTAAATACACAAAAAGTAAAATTACGTTCCATTGTTAGCAATTTAGAAAGATTAGAAAATATGCTTAATAATTTATCATCTGCACTAAACGAGTCTGAAAAGGATATGCTCGAGTATTTACATGACAGTCTCTAATAATAAATATAGTTATATAGAAAATTACGTAGAATTAGAGACAAGCGAATTTGATTTAAGTGAATTTCCTAATATCGATGAATTTTAATTAAAACTTTATTTAGTTATAGTAAAGTGCAATGGGATTCTTAAGCGCAATGCCGTCGTTTCTGCTTCTAGTGTACCTCAACCGGCTTGTTTAAACATCAATTATTTGCAATTGCTTTCTAAGTTACAATTACCAATGTTTTCTGGTGATATTGCTAATTATAAATCGTTTATAGAAAACTTTCACGTTGTTATCGATTTTTCTAGTTTGGAAAATATTCTCAAAAATTTCAATACTTAAAGAATTCTTTAACAAATGAAGATACTTTATCAATAGCAGGCTTATCCGCAACCGACGAAAATTATATTGCATTAACTCTTCTTGATTTCAGGTGTAATAAACTAAAACTGGTAGTTCAAGCTCATCTAAAAATATATTTTGCTTTGGATAGTGTAACAAAAGCATCATCCAATTAGTTACAACACTTTGTAAGGCATTTAAACTAACAGATATTCCTACCATCGATGAGTCTATACATTTTCTTTAAGACAGCGCTCAATTCTCTTAGTTCATGTTGAGTTTGAAAGGAATTGTCAAACAAGCAAGAAAAATTTAACATTACTTACTCTTTACAATGCATCTTCTACTTGTAAATTTTGTAAAGGCCCGCATCCCTTATTTAAGTGTTCTAATTTTCAGGATTTCTCCATTGATCAAAGAATTGCCAAGGTTAAAAAATTACAAATTTATAAGAATTGTTTTAAAAACCATCACGTTCAAAGATGTTAATTGAAATACAGGTGTTGTCGATGTAAAGGTTTGCATCATAATCTAGTCCATCAAATTTATAAGAAGCCCAGCAGTAATACTGAAGAACAACATAATACTGTTGATACTTCTCCTCTTTTAAATGTTACTCTTACTTGTAACAATTTATTAAATAATCAAATATTACTCTCAACCTCAGAAGTTTATGTTAAAGATAATCAAGGAACACTAATTACTGTTCGCTGTTTGCTCGATAGTGGTTCCATGCATAACCTCATCACAACTGCACTTATGAATAAACTTTAACTACCTTCAAAAATTATTAACATGTCTCTTTTAGGGATAAATTCAAAGGCAACTACAATTCATCATCTAACTAATATCCAAATGTATTTTAAGAATAATTCATTTTCACTAGATTACCTTGCTTAGTTATTGATTACATAACAGTGCCGATTCTAAATACTACATTTAGTAAAATGGTATTAGGCATCGCATCCAATATTCAATTAGCAGATAAACATTTCAATAAAACTGGCGAAATTGATGTGTTAATTGGAGCTGCTCTTTTTAGGATTTACTCGAACCGCAGAAAATTAGTTTAGGTTCAGGCATGCCTGTTCTTCAAGAAACCAAATTGGGTTATGTAATATCTGGTCAAATAAAATTTCAAAGTTGTAAACCCATATCTATATCAAATTGCAGCATTTCAGCTTCTAACTCTGAGTTTGATTTACAGCGATTCTGGGAAATAGAAAATATTGAACCTGAAAATCCGCTTTCGTTAATGTCTTCTAACGAGCAACATTGCGAAAAAGAGTTTACCGAAAATACATCCCGTACATATGATGATATGTAGTTACAATTCCTTTCAACGATTTATTAAGTGACTTGGGATCTTCTTACAATATTGCCTTGACACGTTTTTTCGCTCTTTAAGGAAGAAATGCAAAGAAATTCCGACATTTTCAATCAGTATTGTGAATTTATCGAAAAATATAAAACGTTAGGTCATTTACCTGAGTTATCTTCGGAAACGGTAAATCTTGAAACACTCAATTTTTTACTTCATCATGAAATCTTAAAGCCATCATCTACTACTACTAAATTACGAGTAGTTTTTGATGGAAGTGCAAAAACTGTTTCGGGTATTTCAATTAATGAATGTAAAGTCATGGGTCCCGTTGTTCAAAATGATTAGTTCTCTATTCTTTTAAATTTTAGACAATATCAATTACTGGTGATATAGAAAAAATGTATCGACAAATCTATGTAGCTACTAATCATTGCAAATATCAATGTATTCTTTGGCGTTCTAATAATAAGAAGAGAATACGAATTTTACAACTAAACACCGTAACATATGGTTTAAAAATTTTTTATCTAGCAACAAAATGTCTTCAAACTTTAAGAAAAAAAAATCTATCAGAATATCCTGAAGTAAGTTTAAAAATTATTAACGGTTTCTATATGGATGATTTTGTGTCAGGAACTGATTCTGTTTTTAAAGCAAAACAATTGATTGATGATGTTTTACAAATTGTTTCTAAAGCAGGGTTGTCCCAAAGAAAATTGTGTTGCAGTCATAAAGATGTCATCGATTTTTATCAACAATCTAATTCCATAATACAATTTTCTACTTAAGAATCAAAAACCATAGGTATATTGTGGGATTCATCATCAGACGTATTTTCGTATAAGTTTACCATTCCAATCAATACTTAAGTAAAATCAAAACGTAATCTACTTTCAATCATAGCTCAAATATATGATTCGTTTGGACTTTTATCTCCTATAATTATTATAGCAAAACTTTTAATCCAATTGCTTTGGAAGTTAGGGTTATTTTGAGACAAAGAATTACCAATAATTTCTATTAAAGAGTGAAATAGTTTTACATCAGATTTATCACGAACTCCTTTATTAAATATTTCTCGCTGTATTTTTCACATATAAACTAGTCAAATAGAGTTACATGGTTTCTGTCATACAAGTTTTCGAGCGTATGGTGCTTCGTTCAGTTTTTGTTAATAACTGCAAATCTTACGTTTTGTGTTCGAAAAACCGTGTAGTTCCTTTAAAACCAATCACTATACCTCGTCTTAAGATATCTGCTGCAGTATTGCTCACAGAATTAGTCAAAAAAGTATTTTCTTTTAAATTTAATAGTACATACTCTTGGTCTGATTATAAAATAGTTTTAGGGTGGATCAATTCTGCTCCCAATAAATTTAAATCTTTCGTATCTTATAGGATAGCTTACATTCGTAAAAATACTGATCTGCTAAATTGGCATTATTGTTCCAGCCAAAATAATCCTGCAGATCTAATTTCTGCAGGATTCTTCAATTCAATCTATAACGGATTCCTACTGGTATAGTAGTTCTTGTTTTTTGCAAACCCCGAACTTTTTGTTTCACAAGAAACATTTAACACCACTGATTTAGAGTTGCCAGAAATAAAAACGCAATCTGTAAATGTATTTTGCATTAATGATGATAATTTCTTAAATGTACTAATATCAAATCATTCATCCTTTACTAAGTTGCAAAGAGTACTTGCTTTTGTACTTAGATATATTAAAAATTTGCGGTGTTCTCATGTTGGAAAGGAAAAGGTTCTCTTAAGGTAACTGAATTATTTAAATCTTTACTAAGTTTAGTACTATTTTGTCAAAGTACAAATTTTGCCTCAAAAATAAACAGTCTAAGTAACAGTAACTAATCTTTAAAAATAGCTATTTAAGTTTATTAAATCTTTTTCTGGATAAAAAGGATTGATCTCAATTCAGTTCAAACATAATGGGCAATTTACCCGGTCCTAGAATTTCCGCTTATAAACTCTATTTCACTGAAGCTGGTGTTGATTTTGCCGGTCATTTGCTTATTAAAAATTGTTATATTTGTAATCCTAAACTCAATAAAGCTTATTTAGCATTATTCATCAAGCACTTATTGAAACCTATAACATTTCATAACGCGTCGCGGTAAGTCTAGATGCATGCATTTAGACAATACAACGAATTTTATTGCTGCCGCGGATGAATTAAAAAAAATGTATTTATATCTTAAACAGAGATCAGTTTAGTCAAAATTATGTAAATATTTTTCTTCACTAAGTTGACCGCATTTTGGTGGACTTTGGGAAGCGAATATAAAAAGTGTTAGACGACATTTTAATAAAATACTTAAAACGCCTAATTTGTATTATGAAGCGTTATATACTTTGCTAACTCAAATTAAATCTGTCCTTAACTCTCGTCCGTTAGCACCTCTTTCAAATGATCCTAATGATTTTCAATCTCTTACTCCTTTCCATTTCTTAATTGATCGTCGTTATGATGCATTATCGGAGCCAGAATTAGAAAGGTTACCTGTTAATCGATCAGATTCATTTCAACATCGCCAGCAGCTTCTACAACATTTCTGGAGAAGATGGCATCGTAAAGTTTCACCTGAATTTCAACGACGTATGAAATAGAAAACAAACTCAGAAAACCATTTGCAAGTTGGTATTTTTGGTACTTTTATCTGATTTGGATACTCCACCGTTTCAATGGCCTTCAGTCAGAGTAATTAAATTACATTCTGGGAATGATGGAAAAATCCGTGTAGTAACACTACGCAGTTCAGCAGAAAGCATATTAAATCGTTCAATTATAAAGTTATGTGTTCTTCCCATAGATAATAGTGAGGTGTCCGAGAAACTAAATACGACTAAATTTCGTTTGATTACATTATATTTTATTTGTTAAAATTAATTATTTTTTAATTGTTGTTTAAATCATAATGATTTCAAAACGAGAAGTTTGTTTAGGCTATTTTTAATTATTAAATTAAAACAATGTTTTATCTAGTTAGTATAATAATGTTTTCAAAAAAGTTGGTTAGTTACACAAATAGATTATGAATTGAGTTTTGAAAGTAAAGTTAAAAAATAGATTTCTTTAATAATACAGTCTATTTTATCTATTTTTGTTAAGTGCGTTATTATTCGCCCTAAGAGCGAGCGATGCTTATACAGTGACCGGCAAAGAGTTTGCATCAAATAGGAAAAGAAATTGTAATTGAGATATCCAAAATTTTTTTTTGGTAAATGAAATTAGCATATCAAAAAAACACTTTGACAAATGTCATGTGACCACTGTCATGGCGGCAAATTTAAAAATTATTTTTTAAATATGTAAAAAGTGAGGTTAAATAACAAGATATTGAAAAATACCTAAAAAAAAAGTTGTTTAGAATTAAATTATACGTGTATCTGCAAAATTTTAAAAGAAAATAACAACTCTTCCAAAGTATCAGTTTTCCGGCATATTTTCGGAACGTTTTTGTATGAGCTTATTCTCCAGGCAATATTGTAAAATATGTAATTAGGTTTGGAATGGAAGAATTGATTATTTTAAGACTATTTTAAAATAATTTTAAATTTCTAATTTCAACCTTTTGTTTTCTGTAGGCCATTGCAAAGTCCGTTTTTGTTCTTTACCGTCTATTGGTAGACTAATAACTAAAATTACTAGATTGCAAAGTTTATTTGTTGGTTTTATTGTGTTTTATGCAAATCAAACGCAAACAATTTAGTTTTTTTAATATTTCCGGAAAAAATGCCGGAAAACTGATATTTTTAAAAGTCGTTATTTTTTTTAAATTTGCAAATAAACGTATAATCTAATTCTAAACAACTTTTTTTTGAGGCATTTTTTAATATCTTGTCATCTAACCTCACTTTTTACATATTTAAGGGATATTTTTAAATTTCCCGCTATGACAGTGGTCACATGACATTTGTCAAAGTGTATTTTTTGTCATTTGATATGCTGAATTCATTTGCCAAAAAAAATTTTTGGTTATCTCAATTACAAAACTTTTTCCCATTTGATGCAAACTCTTTGCCGGTCACTGTATAAAACAACACGCATATTCTTAACAACTTCATTTATGTATTAAATTGTTTTGACTAATGTTCAAACTGGTATAAAAGTTTAATATCAGATATTTGCGATTTATTGAATTGTTTTGGACGTTAGTCGAGGTCATTGTTCTATTTCTATAGTACAAGTAATTTCAACTTCTTCTTTTATGAACAAACAAGCAAAACCTAAGCAATTGTTGTATTCTGCTTTTAAAAATCGGTAAAGAGCGCAAAAGTTAAATCCATACACCAATATCAAAAGTGTCATTCTCATGCGTCATAAAAGAAACACATTTTAGAAATATTAATTGAATTAAAAAAATTACTCTGCATTCAATTTATTGTTGTTTCAAATCTACCTACTTTAATCAAATTACATCTAAAAATGAAAGTGGGGTCAGTTATTATTTCAATATTTATTTTATTTGCATTATTATTCATAAAAAACATAAACTTTGAAAATTTGTAGTATCGTATTATTACCAAACTTCCTCTTACAAGTAAACAAAATTTACAAAACATCGATGAAGAAGTAATTTGACAACGAACGTTAACGGCATGGTTGATGGGTAATTTTAAAGTTGTTGTAGTTGAGTAGATATTGATAAGTTGATAAGTCAGTGAATTGGAAAATGCGTTTTGTAAAAGTTTTCCAATTTTCTAAATCTTAGTATATGTTTGAATTTATGATGAAAAGTATTGAGTTTCTTTTTTGTTTTAAAAACTTCGACAAGATCTCCTCGAAATAAGTAGTTTATTCTAGCGTAACGAATATACAACATTCGTATCGATTAAATTCTTTGCAATAATAAATTTTTAACTCGACCCCTTCTTGAAAAATTGATTTTTCAATAAAAAGAAAACAAAGTTAAAATTGCTTTTATCTTATAAAGAAATTACAAGCATCTCTATCGTTCTACACGGGTAATGGCTTTTTAAACTACGTTAGTCGTTTTACTACGACAAAGGAGAAAAAAAATTGCGTGACACCGTCGTAATTGTATAACGACGATATTTTTTAACAAAATTTATAAGGAAAACAAATTTTAGTTTTAAAAACCGTGTTTCTTTTGCCCTCTTCTTACAAATGTTTAGGTTAGAAAAGCTTTCAAGTGATACTTTAAACTTTTGACTTTTCCTAGTTTCGAAGCACCTATTCAAACTCGTGTTTTAGGAAACTCGGTTTGGCTTTAAGCGGCTCGTTTATTATCCTAACCACGTTGAAGATGCCTATATTTCATCAACATCACGCAAAAATAACAAAATAAAAACCATAATTACGTAGCTAAAATGTTTTTTTATAAAAATCTAAAAGTACATTTTGTATACTATATCTAATGCAGCAAAAAAATGTTTATTACTTTAATACTTTTTTTTTCATAAGTAGTTTTTATAAACTAATTTAGAAACGGTTCTACAATATTTTTTGTACCTATAATGTTCATTCACAATTTATTTACTATAAGTATATAGAAATTTGGTGCTTTTTAACAGATATATTGATTTGTTATTTTATAAGTCTTATTTTATCTTTTATTCATCTGTCCTATTACATTAAACGATTTTAATGTAGGTACACATTTTGTAGTGGAAATTGTATATATTCCTCGTTGATTCACCCCGTATTTATTTATATCTATGGAATGCAGAGGTTTCACTCTTCTCTAGTACAAATGCCCAAAGCACCGGAGTTCTTGTGTGAACCTTGATGGTTACCATTTTTCACGATAATTTTTATTAAAAAGACCTAAAATTTATTTTGGTAACCTTATTTTTGTTAAAATTTTCCTTATTTAATTTTGTTGTTTTGCTTTAGGGTTTTTCATCTTTTATTTTCTTTTTTCACCTCAATTTTTACCTTTCATTTTGGGTGTTTATCTTACCGTTAACTACATCCCGTATCGTTCATTGTGACAGAAATAAAACTGTTGCTCTATTCTTTGATATCACTCCTGCAAGATTTTGAGAAGAACTATATTGTTATACATCGTAAATACGTGTAACCTTTTATTAGAAATTTATTTAAAAATCAATTTAATATTGAATGTATACATCTACCTGTAAAAGAAATGGATCAAATTTATGCTTAAAATATTTAGTTTTTTAATTTACAAATTTACTCTCATGAAAACTATTTATTATTTATTTGTATTGAACCCGTTGACTCTTGTTTTTGTAGTAAATGTTGGTTCTTAATTATGACGGTTTCGAAATTATCTATTTATCGTTGACTTTTTTTACATTCTGGCCAAGAAGTTAAACTGTAATGGCATTCCTAAACAACATCTATACGATATGAGAGTCGATCAACTATTATTTGTCTGATTGTTTTATATCTCATTTCGACAAGTATTAGAGACCCCTGCCTTTAGAAGTGTACAAAGAGAAGGTTACAGTTTATACTAAGATATTTTCTTTAAATGTTAGTAATTGTTTAACAATTTTGGATAAAAATTTCGTGTCGAAGAAAGTGTTCCTCGTGTCGAGATTGGAATCAGGTTTAAAAATTAAGAAACCGGCTTAACAACCTAAACGTAAATTATTGCAGGACACGTGCACATTATAAATTCCATAACAGAATTTATTATTATAAATAAATCAATTTAATAGATAAAACCATTTAAATTTTAATTCAAGCGGCTTTACAGTTTTTATTTATTTATAATAGATGATAATTCTGTTTTGTCTTCATTCAAAGAAAACTGATTACAAAGAGCTAAATTGTTTTACCATTAGTAATCGTAATAAAAATTATAGGTACAGTGTAAGAGTAAGTGTAAGAGTGATTTTTCCGATAAACACAAATGACTGCATCCCGGAGAAATGAGGAATGTGATTGGTCGCTGTTTAAAATACGGCTCTGCATAAAACTCGATTTTGTTAAATTTGTACTTCATGTGCTTTGTACGCTTACTACTACTAGGTTCATCCATTCTTCTAATGCATCAAAACCAATTGTTGCAGCCAGCTACCGTTGTGCTACATTTAAAGTACCTTACAGCACTAGTTTACATTATAACTATACATTACCTATTTGGAAAATCAGAAGTTCTCAATTATTTCAGACTACCACCATTTTATTCCAAATCGAAACCACACCGACATCGTGATTGCAACTAAACAATTTCAGCTTTACTGCCCAAACATTATCAGCAAAAAAATCTTTAAATAATTATTTGATTAAAATTACAAACAATTTTTTTTGGTAAAGTGCTCGTAATTTTATTACTAATTACTATTTTAGTCCACGGATTCTGTCAATTTAGGGAATTTTTTTAAATTCAATCAATACATTTACTTTAAATAATCATCCATTATTTCGTTGTTGAACGACAACGTGGAGAGAAGACATTTCCCATTTCCTAGAGTGTTGTAGGCAAGAACTAAACATGTGCGGTTCCTGTTGCAATTTTCCTTAGATAAAATTCGTTTTCTTATCTCTTTGTTTGCGTGTGACGATAATTTTTCTCTTAATCTATTTTTAAAATTTCAACCGGGTAATATTTGATTGGAATGAATAACCACGAAGCAATTTTTCTAGTAATGGTTGTTTAATTGAGAGATAACAAGATAACAACATCATTATTTTGGAAAACCGTTTACTATTCATTTACTTTTTGGAATCGGCTATTTGTCTAGCCAAGGTGGCCATCGAAAGTAATCTGATTGACTCATGGACTTATCTATACATCCAGTCAAGGACATCTTGGTGCTGCTTTTCTCTTTGAATCTGTCTGTACTACTCTTCATCAATTTTGGAATTACAAGCTCAGATAAGTTAAAAATTCTGCATGTTCTTAGTTATTAATTTATTTAAAACGCGATTGTGTTTGTAAATTTACCAACATAATCCATGCGCTTTATAATTGATGGATGTAGTTTAAAAGATCTGTCAAAATTAGTGTCTTATGCTTTTCCCTTTTGTTTAATTTTAGATTCATTGTTCATTACCGGTACGCAGTGTGAGATTTTTAATATTTAACGTCAATAACAATAACCTAGGTATTTGTGCGATCTCTTTAAGATTCAATTACCTGTTTTGTTTGTTGATTTTAGGAGTGTATTGTGCAAAATAAATATTTTTAAATTTAACATTTTTAATTAAATATTTATAATACAGGGTGTTTCAAAAAAGACTTTACAACTTTAAAAATTCATATAATGTTTATCAAACAAGGTACAGAGCTGGTTTTGGTGTTGTTTTAAAGGAAAACATTTCAAGTTTTTTTACCTTAAACTACAGATGTTCATGTAACTTCCGTTGGTTATTCTGCAGACATCCCATCGGTAGTCGATTTCTTCCCAGACTCGCACTAGCATTTCAGGTGTAACTTGCTCAACAGCAGCGCAAATTCTTCTTCAAAGTTCAGGTTGAGTGGTTGGCAAAGGAGGTACGTACACCATATTTTTTATGAAACATATCAAGGTACACTATGCCGTTGATGGTTCTCTCTTGGAAAAAAAAGGGGCCGTACACTTTCCTCTTACTCAACGCACAAAAGACGTTCACTTTAGGGCTATCACGAACATGTTGCAATGTTTCATGCTGATTTTCACTGCCCCAAATCCTACAGTTATGTGTGTTCACTTTGCCACTTAAATGAAAAGTTGACTCGTCAGAAAAGATTATGTTGTCCAAGACGTGTTCATCATCATCCACTCGACTAGCGGACTACGCGAGTCAAAACTTGAAGTGTTCTCCTTTAAAACAACACCAAAACCAGCTCTGTACCTTGTTTGATAAACATTATATGAATTTTTAAAGTTGTAAAGTCCTTTTTGAAACACGCTGTATAACTACTATAGTGTACTTTCTTACAAGCATTTGTTTAGTATTTTATATGTGTTTGTGTCTACAACTAGTCTAGTCGTTCTACAAAAATTATATCTCTACATTTTAACGGTTTGTTTATTATGTCTAAAGTTCCTAGTAATTTAAAGTATTAGCTACGCATTTTGGTAAGTGGCTCCCTATTTATTACTCTTTTGCAGTATAAAAACCTTCGACTTAATTACTACCAAATACACTCACGATCCCTTTTCTACTGGTGGAGCTGCCGTCCAGGTTTTCCACTCTGTCGTTTAATTTAATACTTTGATAACAATAAACCCTGACATGCGTATAATGTAAATTAAATATTTTTTTCCCTATACTGCAATTTCAGTCTTACACTTACGATTACATTAGTTGATCAGCTCTGCAAACACCTTTGCGGAATTTAACCAAAAGAAGTTTAGCTGCCAACAATTTTTTCCAAAATTTTCGATTTTAATTTAACTAAAACTAGACACAAATTTCTATTCTGATTTGTTTTAGGGTTAAATAAAACGTCCTCTGCATTCGTTTAAAAAGTGAGCAACGGTATGCTCATACTATACTAATTTCCAAATTAAGCTTTCTTGCTTGATTTTTGATGTAATAATAGGCATTATGCCCAAAGTTATTTCAAATTGTCTGATTTATATTTTTATAAACCTTCCACTATCAATATAGTCATTGGTTCCGCAACCATTTCTCTGAATTCGAAACTGATCTACTGCGAAATTATTCAAACTCCGGGATTTGTAGATCGTATAACAAACATTAAAGAGTTACGACAACATTCTCACTCATGCGACATGCATTTCACTACAAACTTTATTTATGCAAATTTTGAAATACTTAAGTGTAATAAGATGTTAATTTGTAATTGTAGCCTTTTATAGCTATCTAGGTCGCACACGAATCGGTCTTGTGAAATAAGCAGAAGCAAACTGTTCTAAATACGCAATTCTGCCGAGGCGTGAAATACAAATCGTATAAATTCTATAATAAGGATAGTGTAAGACAGATTGTACAATACATGTAGTACGTGCAAAACTTCGTCTTTGCATTCAGTGTGTCAAGATGCCGCCAACAATAAACAACCGTTAACTTCACAAGTTTTTTTTTTCAGTCACAACTAAAAGGGCTTTAAAACCAATCCCAAAATGTGCATTATTAATAAATTTATCGAGATTCATTTCATATTTCATTACTAGACAAAGCCAGCATGCTACGCATGCGTGAAGCACAAAAATGAATTAGCTTCTAAAGAGCAGACAGTCATAAACAATAATTAGCACTTACATTATCATTCATCAGTTGAGTAATCAATATGAATGTAGAGTATGTACTCCATGTGAATTCGTAAAATGAATCGAGAGTATTCGGGTGTGCGCTCGCAACGAATCGAGAGTAGGTGAGGACGCACAAACGACATAACATATTAATATAGAAGATATAGATGTAGTATGAATAGAAATGATTTATTAAAAAAATATTTAGAACCGGATTTATTGGCTCGACCGCTTTAACGTAATACAATAAAGTTTATTTAGGTGAAATTGACTGTTTGGTTCGCATAACGCTTACAGTTACGCGTGTGTGAGTCATCAAGTTTTTTTGGTGAAATTGAATCCTCTATAGTTAAACTATTTGAAAATTTGCAAAATTACGAATATTTTAAATTTTTATTCGTCTTTTTACGTAACATGGTTCCGGAGTTATAAAAATTACAGTATTCGTATAACAATGTAAAATTGCTTGAAAAAAATTTTAAAAAATAATTTTTATTAAACATTACGTAATAGGATCATAAAAGAAACGTATTTTTTAATAAATTTTTTTATCTGCTATAATTTAGAAATCATGGCCGTTTTAGTTTTCGAATGAAATTTTGTCGGAAACGTTTTTCGCTTATAACTTTTGAAAACACGCGAGGTCATACAAAACTGAAACGGCCAAAAATATTTATTTCTTTATCCGCGTATGAAGCTTTTTGAATTTTGAAAATCGGTCCGTAAATAAGCGAGTTGTGATCAACTTACGACTCAATTTGTTTGAAATTTTTTTAACAATTTTTAACATTGTTTTTAACCTTGAAGATGCCCTTGTACAAAAAAAATCTAAATCTAAAAATAAGGACACATCTTTCGTAGACTCAAAACTTTTGTCCAAACAAAAATATCTCAAGCCGTTCTATTGTGAGACGAATTTGAAGAAAGGTCGATTTTCGCATGTACTCCATGTCAATTTGTAAAATGTGAATTGGTAAAATGAATCGAGAGTATTTGGTAAAAACGAAGGTGAGGACGCACAAACGACATAACATATTAATATAGATCGTTTGTTATTCAATTAATTAAGTTTTAGATTAGTTTAAGTTGATGAAATTTAGTTAATTTCAAAGTGGCCGTTTATGGTGAATTAACGCAAATGTACAGGGTGTAAAACAAAGAGTTCTGATTAGAAGTTATAGATGGCAAAATTTTATTATACTTTTGAAATAGAAACTACCATTTTTTATTTCATTTTAAAATTTTGCGGTAAATTTTAGATGGATTTTTTGTACTATATGCTATTCCTAAAGATTGGTATACACCTGAACAACAAACAGAACAACAAAACGGAAGCCAATCGAAACATTAATTTGGATAGATTTGCAAACCTGGTTATTTGACGATTAGTTTGTGGCGTTCCCGCCACTAGTCAGTTTTTTCTCCGTCATCAAAAAAAATGCGCGGATGGGTTTGCAGGTTTTAAGAAGTCTAAACAAAACGGTAAACATATTTGTGCGGAGGATCCTTAGTTCAGTAAAATTTTTAGTTTTTGACATGTCCTTTGTTTTTTTTCAATGTTATGGAGTGGACAGAAGAAAAATGTTTTGAATTAATTAATGTTTCAGAATGCAAGAAAAAAATGACGTTCTTATTACCATCCAAGGAGAGTAACTTAGTAAATTATAATTTTCTACACTTATTCGTGGGTAAAAATTTGATTGCCACTATGTTATTGTATTTAACAATTTTCTCTACTTAATAATAAATATTGCTATGATAACTTCATCTCTGTATCTTTACAAATAATCAGATTAAAGCCACGACGTTAATTGTCTCGTAACTACCCTTTTTGTAAATATTAGATCCATCGAAGGTAGTTCGGATAGGATTTTGAAGTTGTGTGGAATGAGAATAAATTATCTCAGTGTTGATTACATGATCATTTTATCCATTAAAAGCTACAAAACTCGAATCCGGCACCAAATGCTAGAAATAAGTAATTTTAAGAATTAAATTTCACATTTAAATAAATATGTTAGGGTCATGAAAATTATAAGGTATAATGAAAAGGCCCAACTACAGAAACGTTGTGCATATATGTAGAAACACAAATGAACGTTAGTGACGTATGATAACTGTCCAAGAAATTAGTTAGAGGAAATAATTAATCAAGAATAAAAAATAACTGAAGAATTTGAAATTATATTTTATTAACGGCACATTAATGTTGTGAGAAACTGGGCCACGGATTATGAAAGCGGTGTTACGGTTTATTTGTAAACAAACTAAAATAAATATATTGCAGTGCTAGACGACCTACCGGCAGCTCTTCTTAATCGGTAGTGGTCGTAGGTTGAGTGAAAATCGTTCGCAATGAAAGTTTTTACACTGCTCGGAAAATTTATAAAGCGCCGCTTAGGATTACGTATAAGAAATATTTAGAGCCACTAAAAACTTATAGATACAGAAATAAACCGTACATGCATAGAAGTATTTATATTGTTATAGAGACTAGAATTCAATTAACACACAGAAAAACACATAGTCAAGACAACGGATAATATCAATTAGAATCAATAGCACATATAGTTATCAAATACTAATAATTCACAAAAGCGCGTTAAAACACGAATATAAATTCAAGGCACAAACCTCCAAATAGGTTAGCGTATTTGACAGTCGATAACACCGATGAATCCCTGCGAGTGATTCACACGACAAAATATTGTTCAAAAGGTGTTTAAGAACAATTACGACAAGTACCGGACCGTGGCTGATTATTTAAATAGATTAAAAGCGCACAAAATTAATCGCACTAGAAAGATCCTTCAAGTTTACATAGTTATTTATCAGTGCCCAAAAGGTACGTTGTTAAACGCTCAACCACAATACATATACATAGAAGGCGAAAAAATTTATGAATGACATGCATACAATATTAAATTAACTTGTGTAACTAGGAAGTTTTCAGTGTTCGACAGTTAATCGGCAGAGATAACAGCTCTCGTATCCCAATATAATATTTGAGTATTCAACGAAGAAAAAGAAAAAGATGAAATGGACTCAAATGATAACAGTTGCTGGCTGCTCACAAAGGATTAGATAAACGGCTTATGTTGAGTGGTGACCTTGACACGAAGATGGCTTCAAGGTTGATAGTTTAAAAATCTGTTTATTAAGTTTTGAATTAAATTCCAACGGTGGTGTAATATCCACTTTAATACATTATAATTTTTGGATTATTATCATTGCCAGTATAACCATTATTAAATATCCATTGACTAATTAAAACGAAATGCGTCAAAAGAAAGACCAAAACGAAAACAAAAAAGGTGCTTGCAATTAATAGAACCTGTAAAAATAAATATTTTATTAAAGCAAAGGGAAGTAAAAAAAAGATACTTACACCGGAACCGGAATTGAAGATTTATTCCGTAATTAAAATGGGATGATTTTATTTCAATCGATATTACAAAGCACAAATCTAATTGTTCAATTTTTAGACAGCATTTTCTATGTACACCTTTTTACAACAATCAGTAAATCAGAAATAACGCATAATTTGTGCAAGAAAATTGGAACAAATTATCGAAACTGACAACTCCAAACAAACAAAATCCTCAAAACTATTAAATATAAGAATGCATATTCAGACGCATTAGTGTAAACACGGCGGCCTGTACTGTAGGGAGAAAATGGCTCAATTATTTGCGAAATAATCTCGTCACAGGAGATTTTAAGAAAAAAAGTTAATTTATTACAAAGTAATTAATTTGGAAGTATAGTTCTCTATTGGATGAAAAAAATGTACATAGAAAGTACAGATAGATAGCGATAGAATCGTGTCGGAATCTTCCCAAACAGTTTATATAAAGGAGGGCAAAGACACGCTTTCTTCTTCTTGCAAAGATATCCGAGTAAAAAGATCATCAGCGAGATAAAAAAAACTCTTGCAGAATGCTAGTAATGTCACGACGGCAGTAGAAAATAAAATTTTTGTGAAAATTAAATAAGTATTAGGAATGAATGAAACGATTCACTTTAAACGGGAATAAATATTTGACAAGTTTTAAAGTGTAGTAAAGTAAAGTAACAAATAAGTAAATTCCTAACGAAAATTACTAAGATATTTGGTAAACTATAATAAAAAATTGTGTTTCGTGTTACAATTAGGGCCTTCATCCAAAGAGACAGTTCCCGAGAACGCTATCCTAGAGAGACCTTTGTTCATAACCTAAAAGAGCAAAGAAAATTAACCAGATAAACAAAGCCTGTACTTAACTTATGATTGATTGACCGAAGGTTAATAAACTTTGTAATTAATTTTAGTGTAGATTAAGAAAATTGTAATACTTATTTGTCGAAGTAACACATTAAATTTTAAAAGATTAAATTATAAAGAAATTTTTTAAATAACAAACGTTTGCTTATGTAGTGTTGGCTTTATTGATGATAGGTATAGGTAATCAAAAATTTACTGATAGAGTTGTATCAAGTGCTAACGTTAAAATAATGGAATAAATAAATTGTTCATGTTTTGTCAGCTATTGAAATTTAAAGATAAGATCAAAAATGTTCAAAATTTTAATATATCTAAAATCATTTCAGTATAAATGGCACCCAACGTGGCGCAGGTCTGTGCCATGCCAATTAAATTAATAAGGTTCTTGCAAAGTATAGATAAACGCGATAAGAAAGATATAAGCCCATAGTATGTTAGCATGTGTGTATTTTAATCTAATAGACTTAAAACAGGGTAAGTGTAGTAAACAAGCAATTAAAAGGAAAAGTAAAGAAATACCAAAATAGCGGAACAAGAGGAAACAACACGAGCGTCCCGTTCTAAGAAAAAAGAACAAGAAGAAACAGACATGAGCAAGCTAATAAAAGAAATACAACAAAACTTTGAGGAGCAAAGAAAAAACTTTCACGAACAAAGAAGATATTATAGCAATATTCAGGATGGACCATTAGTGCGAGGAAGGTGGATATCTCGGAAAATATTGGAACTAGAAAAAAACTTTTGCAATGAAAGTTGTGTAAATCGATGAGATGCACATTTTAAAATTATTTTTGTTTATACAGGGTGTTCCACAAAAGTGTAAAATGCCAAAGTTATGTTTTTTTAAATGGAATCATCCATTTTTTATTACAAATTACAAATTTTTTCCATTATTTTACTTTTTTCAAAAAATAGTTATTTATGTAACAAGGACAAAAAGTGCACTTTATGTACGAGACTGAATTTGCTGGCCGAGGCGTTAGCCGAGGCAAGCAAACAGGCGAGGTTATTAAAAAGCACTTTTTTCCGACGTACATATTAATTTTATCCGTTGACCTTAAATTAATTAATTTTCTATTTATTACCGTTTACTGAAAACAAAATGTTTAGTAATTTTAAACAAAAATTTTACGTTTGTTCTGATTTTACTGTACCTAATGTTCACTTCACCGTTCAGTATTGTAACATTTGTGTCAAAATTTATTAAAGGAAATAAAAGCTTTCCGCGTTCGAATATTGTACCGATAAAGCATTTGTTTACAACAATCACATAATTTTTATAAGAGCACTTGATTATGATAGGTAATAGGTAAAACATGTACTTTTTTATACTTTATTAAAATAATAAAAATTACATTTAGGTAGTGTTATTTTGAAGTATATTTAAAAATGTAGTTATAGTTGGAAGCCTACCCTCAAAATTAATGCATTTCTTTAATTGTTTATGATCAAAAATGTAATGAAGTTTCTCCTATTAAACACATTAAAGTCGATTCTTACTAATTGGACATATAATAGTTATAAGACTGAGTTTGTACCGTAGTCAGACATAATCATTTTATATTCAATAAAAATATTGCCTGACCGTAAGAAAGTATGCAAACGTAGTTTTTTGATTCACTCCGAAAATGTTTCAAAAAATGTAATAATCTTCTTTCAGCTTATTGAAAACTGTGAAATCACCTTGTTTTTGCGTACGAATAAATCTTGAACCCAGTAATGTTGATGGCTTATATGATTCTATTTTTGTTTTTTTCTGCGACAGAATCAATATTCAAATGATTTTTCACAATTACTGTTCTTGTGTTTTTCATTAGCATTATTACTTATATACATCAATCAAATACAGTAATAGAAAGGCGAGTAGAAAGGTACCCATAATTAACTCACTTCTACTGTAAGTTTTTGTATTTTATGATCGTGAAAATTTTGTATCGGAACTCCGCTTTTGTATCAAAATGTTACCTAATAAAATTGTCTAAAGCAATCTCAAGTCGTACGAATTCTGTCTTACCTTATACATGAATAACTTTAAAGAAGTTAAAGTGTTACATATTGAAAACAATGTATCGAGTATTGTGAGATTACAACCAGGCTCTTCTATATGCTTCGCACATTGTAGAAACTTTAACAATTTATTAATATCATTTCAAAGCACTTAAAATCATTTACTTGTAATTTGAACAACAAATTGTTTTTGTTCAAAGTTGTGTGGGATTGAGAAATTGAGGTTATAAATGGAAGTAAACAAACAATATTCTGCAGTATCTAAAATGTTTCAGTATGTACCTAAAGTACTGTAATATCCTATGTAGTCCCTAAATTCATCCTTTCTTAAAAATGGGTTATCAAACTGGTTACTTCGACTTTATTTAATTTGACATAAAATAATAATTGACATTGACAGATGTTTGCGGACGAAAAGTGTTTGCGGACGAAAAGTATTACAGTTAAAAAAGTGTTACTTTATGATTATTCAGGGAGTACGTAAAACTCAATTTTATAATGAGGTCGACGGAAAATTTACTTACTCTCTAATGAATTTAGGTATCTAACTCTTACTAAAAAATCCGCAAAAATCCGTAAGAGTTAGATACCTACAACCTTATCATTAGAATGCTTAAGAAATTCCACGTTCAACGGCACATAAAAAATTAGATGGTGTCATTTGAAAAATTTAAGTTGTCCATGAGTTTATGGAGTAATTTAAATAATTAATTACTCAAAACTTAGCAAGGTTAAAAAGGTGAACAACTAGCTTTAGTTAGCACATGTGTTAAATATTTAAGCTACGAAATCTCAGTTGGATAAATTCCAGGATAACTGAATTATTTAATTTTTTCGAAACGTCAATTTTCCGGAAATGTGCAATTATGCGAAAACCCTTCATTTTAAACACTATGTATAATGCATAAAGTTACATTAAAATTTTCCAAGAAATCCAAATTTGTAGTAAAAACTGGGTAGTTTTATTTAAAAAAACATAACTTTGCTATGTCGCACTTTTATGGAACACCCTGTACAAACAAAAATAATTTTAAAATGTGCGGATTATTAATTTGCATAACTTTTATTGCAAAGGTTTTTTTCTAAACCCAATAGTTTCCGAGACATTCACAAACCTCGCACTAATGGGCCACCCTGTACTGTATATTAACTGATCACTACTGAAAAAAATTATGGGAACAACACAAACGTTCCGTTTGTTGTTCGGATTGTCAAAATCTTAATTAGTAGTTCGCCGTTTTGTTTGACTTTCGTTTGTTGCTTGGTGTGATGTTTAGGTATACACAAAGCTTTAAATCAATCATTTTTGAAATATTTTTATATTTTTAAAAGTTGATCAAAATTCCGGGTTCTCAAGAAATAACAATATTTCAATTATTAATATAGCTACTCAATTGAAACTGTAACCAGATCTTGAAAATTAATCCTTGACGTTAACTTAATCGATAACTCCTACAGAGTGTTCTGAACTCTGAAGCCTACATATCTAACTAAAATTATTTTAAATGGAACCCTCTACATTTTTAGATGTTTTCTGATGTATTTTACTGCGCAAATTAGTTAGAATTGGCATTCCTTATACGTAAATGTATCTTCTTTAAGAATACTTAGTATTTTTGTAATATTGTTTTACTTCAATAAATTAAAGCCCGTTTTGCTTATTTGTTTTATTTTTAACAATATTAATGTAATTAGACAAGCCATGACAAGCAACCAGCCTACTTAACATAATTTTTTGCAGTAAAACAATAATTACACAGATATTAAATCTGGTAGATTTTTGTATACGGAAACTAAACACCAAACCAACTTTCTTAAAACATTCTTCAAAAATTATTAGAAAATACTGGGTGTTCTATTTAAAATAAGCAATTTATAAATAATTTTAGTAAGGCATTTGCAAGACCTGCTTTTTAATGGTTACAGTTTCAGCTCAATTACATTAATAATGTCGAATAGATCGTTATTTCTTAAGAACTGAAATTTGTAAAGCATGAAAATATTTCAATATTTAGATATAGCATATGGTGCACAAATTCTATCTAAAATTTACTATAAATTTTTTACTATAAAATAAATAAATAATACATAAAATAAAAAATACTAGTTTCTATTTAAAATAAGCAAGACAAAACCCACTCCCAGCATAACCAAAAGTTCATAATTGTTAGTGTTATTATATTTAAACTCAACATTTGTTACGGTTTATTTGTAAACAAACTGAAAAAAAATTAAATATATAGCAGTAATAGAAGGTTTGCCGGCAGTTTTTCTTAGTCGGAAGTGGTCGTGGGCTAATTGAAAATCGTTCGAAATAAAGGCCTCTACACTGAACGAAGAATTTATAAAGCGCTATCTAGGATTACGTATAAGAAATGTCTAGAGCCACTAAGAGTTTGTAGACACAAAAACAAACCGTACGTGAATAGAAATATGTATATTGTCATAGCGACTAGAGTTTAATTAATACACCGAGAAACACATAGACACTACAATAGATAATATTGTTTAGAATGAATAGCAAAATATAGTTATCAAATAATAATAATTTACGAGAACGAGTTAAATCACGAATACAAATTCGAAGCACAAACGCCCTAAATAGGTTAGCGTATTTGACAGTCGTAGCACCTATTAATCCCTGCAAGCAATTTACGTGATAAATATTGTTCAAAATGTATTTTACAATAATTACGGAGAGTACCAGACTTTGGCCGGTTATTTGAAAAGATTAAAAACGCACAAAAATTCATCAAGTACTTTGAAAGATCTTTCTAGTTTACAAAGTCATCTATGCAGCGCCAAAAAAGTACGTTGCTAAACTCACGACCACGGTACGTATACATAGGACGCAACAGAATTTATAAAGGGCATGCATAGATGAATTAACTTAGTTTGTATAACTAGGAAGTTTTTGGTACTTGACAGTTAATCCGCAGATGTGACAGCTCTCCCATCTAAATCTAATATTTTACCATCCAATGAAGAAAAAGGAAAACCAACATGGACTCCATTGATAACAGTGGCTGGGTTGCTTACAACGAACCAGATAAACGGCTTATCTTGTGTGGTGGCCTTGACCCGAAGAAGGTTTCAAGGTAGGTTGAAATTCAAACGGTGGTGTGATACCAGATCTACTTTTATATTTTATAATTTTTGGATTATTATCCTTGCCAGTGTAACCATAATTAAATATCTATTGACTAATTAAAACAGAGTACGTCTGCAATAACCAGCAGAATAAGCCAAAGAAAAGCCACAAATAAATAGGTGCCTGCAATTAATAGAACTCGTATGAGCAAATATTATGTTAAAACAAAGGAAAGTAAAAAAGATACTTACACAGGAACAGTAGTCGAAAACTTATTCCCTAATTTGAATGTTCAATTTTTAGACAGCATTTTCATGTACACTTTCTTGCGACGGTCAGTAAAAAGGAAATGAGGTGTAACTTTTTCAAGTGCAGACAAATCATCGGAACTGGCAATTCCAAATAACTAAAATCTTCAGAATACTTCTGAAACCAAACATTCATATTCAAACGCATGAGTGTAAACACGGCTGTTTATACTGTAGGGAGTAATTGATCCACAAATAAACTATTTGCCAAATAATACCGTCACACATTTTTAAAAACTACTGTTGGTGTAATTTCAAAACTCTGCTTTCCATAATTTCTAATCAAAACTCTTTGTGTAACACTCTGTATAGTATCCTATCCAAAAGAGAGCTTTATAAACTTATTTACTTTATCATTATCTTATTAGATGGAAACAATACAATAATATACGTCTCTTTTCAATTTGATTATAAATAAGTGACACAAAATATAAATGCAGCAGTCCAATATAAACACATTTTTTTAAACTTATAACGTGTTTGTTTTATGAAATTGAAATGCTAAATTGGATAGACAGTGTAAACGTAATGTAATTTAAATGTAAACTAGAGATGATTAATAAGTAGAGTTATTATAATCAATTATAATAATACTCAAATTTCATTAGTTTAATAAACATTTCTGTAAATGGTTAATGGTTGAAATATCTTTAACCTAAAAAATATAATACCAAAAAATGATTCTTTACCGAACGAGCCGGATTGTGAGACTAGTGAGCGAGGACAATAACAAGCTCATAACACTTTACTGACGTAAACATGTGTTATTTTCAAAAGTAATTAGCGAAACTTCTATTCTGGCATTACTGGGACACCAACTGATAACTACGTTAATTTCTACTTATTATTATGTAGTCACGAGTGTTTTAATAAAAACTGGCGGTTGGCGATAAAAGAGTGACCTTTTGTCAATGATTTTTGTTACTAAAGCAATAGTGATCTATAAGCTTTTAGTTGCAGTTTTGTAAAACAAAGGAACTTTGTTGTCATATTATTTTCATTTTTTAATAAGTTTTATTCATGTAATATGATCTGTAATGTTTTCTCCGATAAAAACGATTGGAGTTAAACAAACAGTTTCTCGGAGCAAATAAAACTGATCAGATAGAATGTAAACACGACAAACCATTCTGCAACTATCCGCTAACAATTTTGCAGTTTATTCTACATGTCAATTTAGTGAAATTGTTTACCTGTGTTTAAAGGCAACTTTTGCTGTTTCACGTAGTGTTTACAAATCTACTTGAAATAAATAAAGCTGAAATGTTGTTTCGAAAATCTTTTACGTACGAAACGCAAATAGAACTTACAAGCACTGCAAATATAAACAATCGAAGATGCTCAGGTGGTTAATCCGAAAATACGTTTTATTTTGTTTACGTACAACGTTTATTTTGAAAGTACAAATTTATTTGCATACAAACATTATTTTAGTTAATACAACGAATGAAATGTACATGCTGCAATGCTTGCTGAAAGTTATTTCAACATCAATTTAGAAAAGGTTAAGTTCCTGACCATAAGTTTTTCCTTGGAAGTTTTGTAGTCGGTTTAATTACAACTTAAGTTTAACAATTAAGCTTCGGCTAGACACATAACTTTAAACTTTGAATTTAACACAAATTGTATTACCAAAATAAACATTGGTAGACGCTGTAAAATCTACACCACTGTCAAAAAACACGGAAGGAGCAAAAATTGCGTAAGAGAATCTGTTTATTATTCTAGAACAGATTTAACAATAAATCTATACTTTTATACAAAGATAATGTTTTAATTTTTATTTTATTATACGCCCACTATTAATACACGATGCAACAGCCGAGGGCAGGAAGACGAATTGAACTAAAAATATTCGTCTTGCTCATTTTTTTGAAATGAGAAAAAATATAAATCTTCGACTTTCTACCATATGTAAAGATGATTAAAACTTTAAGCGTTCTTGAAACAACGTTACAATTTTATTTTCTCCATTTTTTTTAATTTCTTGATAGTCCTCGGTATTATTTACATTTAATCCGCCTATTGTCTCGAGGTAATCGCTATTGTAATATTTTCTTATCACTGTCTATTTAATTTTGTTTAGTTTTAGCCTTCTTATTTTTATTTTTATTTTGTTTATTATAATTTATCGCTACAGCTGGTTAATCGCTCTTAGTATCAACTGTTTGTGCATACCTGCTGAACTTTGTCTTGAGAATGTACAACTTAGAAGCTGGAAGCTGTAGATGACTGAAATCTAAACTGGAGGTTCTGCTTTGTTACAGTTTGCTGTTATCAATTTTATAATTTTAATGGCAATGACAAAACCTACCAGTAACTGTGCTAGTCGGTGAGGGATTGTGGGTAAATTTGGTAGTAATTAAATCAAATGTTTTCACACTGCAAACAAAGTAATAAAAAGGGCACCATCTAACAAAACGCGTATATACTCTACAGCAACTTGAAGTTTTAGGCATAAGAACAAGTCGTTAAACCGTGGAGATATAAATTTTGTAAAACGACAAACCAGTTATAAACACAAAATACATATAAAATCCACAACAAATTTGTGTAGGAAGCTAGACGATACTAGTTATTTTAGAAACAAGTAAATAAAAACGGTAAATTAAGTAATAATTGTTCTGTACGATACGCCACTGGGTGAGCGTGGTTGCCAAATAATTTAGTAATCAACGGACAAAAACAGATAATTTAATCTTAAAGAGTTTACACAAATAAGAGTAGTTTTACTGACGTTAAATATAAAACTCAAGTTGCGTACCAGTAATCGACGATAAATTTAACAGGAAACTAAAAGGCGTAAACACATGACACTAATTTTCAAAAAATGTTTACGTCACATTGATCAAATTCAAAACGCTACAGATACAATTGCGTTTTAAATAAATTACTAACTTAGAACATGCACAATTTGAATCTGGCTGATCGATGATTACGAGAAAGAGTAGTAGGTTTCTACTCCAAAACGGTTCAGTGGCAACATAGACAGATAGAGAAAGACAGAAATGTTCTCGGCTGGATATATAGGTAAGTCCTGGGCTCAAACGGATTATCTTCACCTCGAATGGACAAGTAGTAGCTGGTTCAAAAAAGCAGGTGGACAGTAAAAGGTTTCCGAAGTAACGTTGATATTATGTTTTAATTAACCAACCATAATTGATTAATTGCTTAGTATTTATTTATTCTAAGCCAACATTACCCGGTAGGAGTTGAAGTAAAATTAATAAATCCTCCGATAATATTAAGAATCTGGCATAGAACTAATTTCCGTTACCAATTAATTAATAATGGTACTTTATCAGGTAGTTCACCTCAACTTTCTACGTCAAAGGCACAATTATAAAAAAAAGAAAAATAATCATTTCATTTGGAAAGGTTTAAATTAACCAACCTACAGAAACACAAAATCTCAACTCCAGTAATTTCTTGCAAGAATGCTCAAATGTAATTCAACTTGTCTAATTACAGGCGGTTTGATTACCCACAAAATGAATACGATTCAAACATTGTCACCAGTGGCGCCAAAAAAAAATAGATTAAAATTACAGTCACAGCCTCTAGTACCAGTCCGAGTAGTAGTTCCACGGAATATTATCTTTGCATCTCAGCGGAGATTCTAACGTATTATTTTATTAGTGTTGCATTGATTTTTGTGTTCAACTACGTATACACTCATACACAACACTCATTACATCCGCTATCTTCTAATTGTTATTGTATGTGACCTTTCGTCGTTTAATTATGATTTTTATTGATTAAATACGTTCACTATCGCTAAAATGTTAATTTTGTAGTTTCAGTTTGCGACCTTGATCGTCAAATTACGCTTTAATTCGATTTAAAAGGCACGTTTTTGCTTAAAAGTTCTTATTTTCAGTGATTTATTTACGTAATTAACATTATTTGTTTTCTAATTTAGTTTTCGATAACTAGAAGACATGTTCATTGATAGATTCCAATAATATTTTTTTGCTTACACTTTGTTTAAGAGTCAAGGTTTTTGCCTTTTCTTCTTAAAATTGTTGACTCACATTATTTTTATTATTTTTCTCGTTCATTTAAGATTATATGAACCGTACGTGTACCTTGCATAAAAGAAACTCCCGTTGCAGTTTGGAGTCAGTTGACAACCAATAATTAAAACTTTGTAATTAGAAATCACGTGGTTTTTATTTAATAAATTATGTTACTCTATACATGGTTAAAAGTCTGTTTAATTCAAATTCATGTATGGTTTATTTGCGTTTGAATAACGTTACACGTTTAAAATTGTACTTACACCAAAATTCAAAAGTTTCTAGATCAAAGACTTTTAGTCATTGGAGGCCGGGGGTTCTTTACCATGTCATCTCCGATTAACGCTCACAAATACCGACACATTTCCTTATATGTGACAATCTAACAATCTGTTAACACGTTTCAAATTGAATTCACGGAAGCAGATTTCTTGTGAACCACGCCCACCCCTTCTGATCTAAGCCCACCCCTATATGTGTTGCGCCGCATCTATAATCGACATTGTGCATGTCGTTTTCCAAGCGAGGGTTTACCTTTTTCCACCGCGTCGTGACCCCTACTACCTAAGTCAACCTTAGTGTTAGGTTCTATTTTGCAAGCGCTTGCATTCATACCAACAACAGTTTAACTTTCATTTTGTTTTAAAATTTAACTTGCATCTTTGACTACATCAAACACATTGATCATCTCACTTCATTTTTTTTCTGCTATAAAGTTTTGTTTGAGACGTCTTAAATAGTTTCTCGATAGTCTAAGGCTAATTTAGTCTAACTAATCCTCAAGTATATAACATTTTATAATTTGGATTTAGTACCTATAATTTTTATTTTCTTAAATTTGTCGTAGCAATTTCTGGCGCCTAACGTGGGGCGGGTGAGTTGATACAGATTTATTTTGATTTGCTTGCAATTGCTCTAGAAACAGACTTAGTTTTAAAATCGTTTTATAAAGTAAGTTTTAGTTTGTTTACAGTTACTATATAATTTTGTGCTATTTCTTATATCATAAATGTTGAAAAATGATTACTCGATAAAGTAGAGTATGAATTGTATATTTGAGGTATCTTGTCAAAAGATAATCTTGCTTAGAAAAGAAAATTTTTTTGGGCTATAAAAATTAAGACTTTAAATTTTGATGAAAAATTTTAGTTATGTAGTAATTTTATCTGCTGAAATTTAAACTTACCAACCTACTACTATTGATAGTACATATAAACATATCCACACTAGGTTAATACACATACATGGTCGCTTAGATAGATTTTATACAAATACAGAATCGACTCAGTTACATAACCAATTGCGTAATCAATTTTTGCGATAAATGGATAAGTTAGAAGGCAAAACTCAACAACTGACTTCTGCTAGTATTGTAGCTATAAATTGCAAAAGTCTCATTACGATGTAATGTTACGGTTAGTGGCTATCAGTCATCTCACATCTTTGAGAACTCAAACAATTTTGGTTTTCTTGGAAATGTAGACTTTAGACTTTAGAAGATGATACTATGTTCTACTCACGTTTTTGCTACCCTTCCCTTTTGAATAGCACCCGAATAACCTGCGACGCTAAAACCTGCCTGAATAATATATTCTGAGTAATGGTGGCAAAAATCAAAGACTTTATTTAAAGGTGTTAATCTTTGGTAATATATTCTTAGGTTCTTAGTGCTTCTCGCAGGATTATTAGCAGAAAAGGTTGAGAGCTTCTAAAAATACTCTATATAATCAATCATCATAGTGCTCGCAATTGTATCGTCGCGAACGATGTTCAATGTGAAAGTATTGGCACAGAATCAATTCCTATTACTTTAAGAGAAAAAACTTGTCTTATGAAAGTATTGGTTGTCCAAAAAATTTCTTATTTGCTTATTCTAGTGGCTGCTTTCTGGCAGAAGATGGCAATTAAACCAGACTTGCGTCATGGAGAATAACATTTTTCATATGAGTGTCCAAAATTAATTTTCGACTACATCTAACCTGTTGAACACTTAACTTCTGACCAAAAACTACTATTGCAAGTTTTAATAACTAAAAGTTTTAAAAACGTGGCCGAGAAAATTAGACATACGTTTTCACGGTTCTTGTTCTTTGTAAGGACGACGTACGATTTCAAATCTATCTTACTCTATATTTAATAATATAATAAGAAAGAAAATTATAAATAAAAAAAAACGATATGAGTCATACACAAATTAAACGCGACTCAAGTACAACGCACATAATAAAATTAAGGAAAAACCCGTGTTTTATTTCACTTATTTTTAATTTAGCCAAACGCTTTAGGTCATGAAATCTGGGTTACACAAAATCATTTGTTACATTAGCAAAACCTTAACAAAAACTACAGCCCAACAGAAAAAGAATGTTTTGATTATTTTTATGCAATCGAGAAACTTCGTCTCTATGTTAAAAGTACTAAATTTGCTGTCATCACAAACGTTTGAAACTGAGCTTACGTTATGTTTCAAAGTTGACTTATTATTTTGTTACTTTATTAAGAGTAATTTATTGATATTCAATTAGACATTCTTTTAATCAACAGTTCATTTATTCAATCAAATTAATTTTTTTTTAAAGTAGATATGTAGATGACAACCTTTTACGTTAAACAAAGTTTTATTTTTTTTAGTGTTTTAAAATTTTAACCATTAATAATACTTTATTATTTATTTTTTATTAGACGTTTCTTAACGTTTTTTTTAATTTTTACGAGCTCTTTTTGTGTCACTTTTTAATTTCAACTACAACTCTCCCAGTGTTTTCCTAATAAAGAACCAAATTTGACGTTTAGTTTAAATTCTGTTGTAATAAAGGTCATTCCAGTATCGTTGGTAACCATAAATTTAATGTTATTGTTATACATGTTATTTATCTCATTATAACTATTCAGTTTCAATAAATTTTTAACAGTAGGATTGCGAAGGATGTAAGATATTAACTTTATTATTTTTCATTTTAAGGATTTTTGTCTCTACTTATTATTTTAATTTTTACTGTTTTATTTACTCAACTCCTAATAATTATTTAATTATTTCTCACACCATTCTTTTATATTTCAATTTTCTAAATTCTTTAAATTTTTAACTTTATTTTTTAATATAAGTCTCATATTCTTTCATTATTTTTTATTTCTCCTCTACTTTACAAACTTCCTTTAAAAAAAATTATCTAGTATAAGTATATTATTTAATAATATATTGCTTTTTTATTATATTTAAAGTATTTATTAGGGTTCTTAAAGAACACAGATTTAAAACCGGTCAAAAATAACCAATGTATTTTAATTTATATATATACGCGTTATTGGTTATTGGTTTTTACTATAAGTTTAATAAAAATAAATCTGTTTGGCTTTTAGTTTCTAGGCTTATTTTAAAAAAAAGGAGATTCTAACCTTCGATTGGGAACAAAGTGCCGACTATTATACATTTCTGGAAAGCTCTTAATGAGTGGAATATAAATACAAATTGACATACAGGGTGTCCCATTTAAAAAATCCTAACTTTGGTAATTTTGTCAAAAATGGGGACACCTAGAAAAAAACTAAGCACGTCACTGGATTCTGCATAAAAAAATAGATACCTAAATTACAGAGAGTGTCTAAAAATGCACACTTTTCAATTTCACTCTGTATTTCAAAAACGAAGAGGGCCATAATAAATCTGTCTGCGCTATCGTTTGTTTTACAAAAAAGTGACAACAGGTTCGCAAAAACCCCAAAACTCGAACTGCAATAATAACGAAGATACCATGCAAAAGTGTCAAAAACAGGACACTCTGTACAGGTTTATACTGATCTTCTAGGGCACCATAAATAACACTTACATCACAATACAATATTTAAAATGTACCATACGATTAAATAAATAAATAAATTGGGGATATCAGAACTATCAGCTTTTCAAAAGTTTTTGTCGTTTGCTATATAGTTTAATTACCGAGCAAGGGTTTTTGATATAATCTTTGAACTTATAGTACCGTGATTTTAATATTGTAGAGTTGGAGTTTTAAGATCTTGTACATTACAGAGAATCTTAGTAGTCTTTCATGGTTGAGTTGCTCTACCGAGATCTTGTTCATACCTTTATTTGTACAGAAAGATTAAGTTCACTCACTAGTAGACTATGGAAGAGATCCCATTAGAGTGTTTAATGCAGAATTTTGGTGTAAATTCCGTACTGAGGACATTATTTTAATTATATTCGGAGTGGGTTAGTTAACAGCATGATTAAGAAGATTAGATGATTTGTTTGGATCAGTAGATTAATATAAGACATTTCCGGTTTAAAGTAATTACAGTTCAACTTTTGAATTTCACAGAGAAGATTATTTTAGAGCGATTAGTTGCGATCTTCAATCAGTATTTTTTCAATTCCAGTAGCCTCTAATTTGGTATAAAGTAAAATTTTTGTTTATTCTTTAGTTGATATAGCATGCTTGGGAGGGTTATCAAAAACTGTTATTGTTGGTACCTAAAGAAAAACTTAGGCTTTGACGTATAGAACTAAGTATAGTAATTTTCGAATAATGTTAAGAGATTTTTGCTTGTACTCTCATTGGAATGAGAATGTTTTAAAGAACAGTTAAGACCATTTTCTGCATTGTAAAGTAGATGCTTTTTTAAGGCCAGTAACCAGAGCAAAAGAGTTTTGTATATGAAGTTGGGAAATTCACTTTTTTTTGTTTTTGAGCCAGTTTCATTATTGTCTGTCATTATTTGTACCTGTCTTTTATATGTCTACGACAATAAACACTTTAGGTTTTAACTCTATTACTTTGTGTTTTATTAGTCTCGTGAAATTTCCGTTCATAATGAGGACTGTGTTTTTAACAATGACAACTAAACCGCCGTTTTCCGTGGAATTTCTATTAGTGTTCTGGATGTAGGGTTAATTTCGAAGACAAGTAATGTCTTAATACCTTTGTATTTGTAAGCAGTTTATTGTTTCAGAAATATGATTCAAATGCTGTTTTGCTAATAAGTTGACTAAACACTGTCTTAAATTCCATCAAAAAGTGTGAAAGTAGTGCAAAAGCTGGTGTTTAATGGGTTTTGGAAAATAATTTTATTTTAATTTCCCTAAATGGTATATTCCTTGCTTCTTGGTAAGCTGATAATATTCTGTATTTACAGCGATTGCTTTTATCACATTCAACAACATTTTTCTGTGTTGTCTATTCGATTTTTAAACATTGGTACGGTTTTTGTATAATCATAATAGTGACACTGAATACACTGTAGTATATTATTTAATCTCCTGGGCAATTCTACCAAGACATATTGCAGTGTTTGTCCTATTTTTAATGCATACATGTAAAAAGACATAGAGTGTTTAGTAATAAGATATAAGTGGTTTATTGTATGTTAAGAAGATATACTGATTTGTGTGCTTACTTGATCAAGTAAAGTGAAAGTAGGGAGGAGACAGTTTTTAGCAGCGAATAATAATTATACATTATTAATTAATACAAAAGTTTCTTATTAAATAATAATAAAAACGTGTTACTTAAAAATTTAATTACTCAGTTATTGGAAATGTTGTAAGCGCGCGTTTATAGTAGCCCACAAAATGTAGTGAGCTGAACAATGCAATTAAATATAAAAAAAGTAAATAAAAAGCAACACCTAAAACAAAGGAAACAGTATAAAAACCATCCACAAGGTCAAAGACAAGAAGACGTTGAAAGTCGCCCATAACGTCACGTACAAAACTCGCAAAAGTTAGTCTATTTTTGGATCAAATTTTGTAGCGGAATATATTTAGTTAGGTAAATGTAGTGCATGTAACGTTATAAAAATTATATTTATTTTTATAAATAACGTTACATTTGATTATCTTATATTGCTTTTAAAAATTATAATTTTGTTAAATCATAAACCACGACTATTATTATGAATCCAAGTTTTAGGGATATTTTTAACTAAAAAATTTTAAACAAAGAAAGTCTCATATTTATTTACAATATAATTTTATTTTATTCTACACCAAAATGCAATCACCAAAATATGTTTCTTTCTTTAAAACTTTTTATTGTTTCTAAATTAACTATAATCATCTGAAGTGGTTCTTTAATTTGTCGATGACGTTTGTTATTGTAACCAGGCTCTTCTAAATTCTTAATAACATGTTTATTAACTTTTCTGTAAGATTCTGTAGTAGGAGCATACTTAAATAATATGTTTAACTTAGATTTATAGTCAAACATGAAGAATTAGGTTTGACATATAATATCTCTAAAACCATAGAAACTAAACTATCTGTTCTTCTAGATTTATTTAATTATTCTAAAACATTCGATAATTTGAACCACACTTAGTTATTATAGGTTTGATAAATTTGTTATGTTTTTTTTTCGATTTATTGTATTTTGAAGTCTTTCAAGGATCTATCGCCGTGTTATATATTATATACACATTATATATGTCTAAAGTAATTAACAAATTTTAAACGTTTGCCTATGTTAACAATATAATTGTATTAACATATTTGAGTGGGTGAAAATTAGTGATAAGCTCCACAGAATTACAGATTAAACAATATCTAAGTATATAAAAGAAACAAGTTGTGTTGTCATAATTTTGAGTTTGCAGGTTTACTGTAAATTTTTGAAACTCACATCATCAACATTTAATATCCAGTTGTACATTCTCAACTCAGGGTAAAAATTTAGACGTTATTTTTGATCAAACCCTAAGCCGTATGTAATTCAAGTACTTTAAGCAGTTAACGCTACATTTTAAATTTCCAAATACGTAAAAAAACTTTGTGGAACTATGGTGGTTGTGATTAAAAGCCGAATTCAGTAGGTGTCTCGTAAAAACTCGCCCTTAACGGGTTAGACACTCGTTGATGACTCAAGCTCGGATAAAATTTCCTTTACTTTTTACCCATCAGTTTCAGTCACCCAGTGTTCTTTACTAGTTTCTAAACACCGGTTAGTAAAACTAGAGAGCTGTAAGCAAGGAATGAGAAATAGTGGGCTTTTAAAACACTGAATTCGTCCCTTTGGTTAAAAAATGTACAGTGTAGACGACGTTACGTTTATTTCTGAACCAGGAAAATCGCATTTGCTATAAAATTAGAAAATTAAACCTTATAACTTAATCAAATCTTATAGCTATATCTTTATATACATACATTTTATAGACAAGTATTATATTACAAAATATTTTGTATTGGACGACGTAGAGTTTTTAATAATATTATTTAATCTAATCATAATATACAATACCAATAGATCGAGATTTCTTTTCAAATATATTATATTTCAGTTTAATATTGCTCAAAAGACGTGTTTACCGCCAGTTTCCGGTCCAGTAATCCAATCTAGTAAAAAGTCTGTAAACAAATTTGCAGAAAAAACGTCGACGGGAAGAAAAGCTGCGAGAAAAAACCATCAAAAATCATCCGACATAAAAAAAGGCTGAGCGCAAAAATCAATAAAGCCTACACTTTTTATTTTGACAGCAATTATTTTGTGCACATCTCTTGTTTTGATACATTAATTTTCACCGTTCTTCAAATTCAAGGAAAAAAAAAAGGTTTTTTGCTCTACTTAATCTAAACCCGAAAACACAATTAAAGGACATCGTGATAGATAGTTGTTGATAAATTAAAACTCCTACAGAAGTTAAGCAAGAGATCAACAACTAAAATCCACGCAAAGCACCAGGTGCAATAGTTCAGCACCTCTTGAGGAAAGCGATAGTCTAACTAACATATAACAGTATGCCAAGATTATCATATATTACGTTAATACGGAAATTTGTTCATATTATTATAATCCCTAAACCTGGAAAACCAGTTTTTAAAATCAACTTTTATTGATTTCTTAGCATGTTATTCACTCTATCAAAACAATTGAAAAAGCTGCTTATTTCCAAAGTCAGAACTGATATAGGTTTACCAACTATAATACCTGATTACCAATTTAGATTTAAGGAACGCATTATTACCTTTCAAAAAACACATAGAATGGTGAATACAATCTCTTTTAGTCTAGAGAAAAAACATTTTGTACAGCATAACGCAAGCACTTGATAAAGTGTGGCACGGCGGAATACTATATAAAATTAAAATCACATTTCTCAGCCCATACTATACCTGTCAATACAACCATATATCTCTAAAAGATATTTTCAGGTAAAATACAACAATTGTTACTTACAGTACTACATAGTAAAAGCTGGTGGGCCACAAGAAAGTGCCCTACTACCATTTTTGTAACTAGTCTACACTACTGATTTGCCTACCACAAATCACAGCATTATCGCAACGTAAATTTAAATCCACTATTAGCCACATTGTAACGGTTATAGTTCACAAATAATAATAAAAGAAAGTGACGGTTCTAGCGATACAACCTAGAGAGAAGAACAATACTATTTGGCTCAAAATAGCGCAGTAAATTCATGGAAGAACCCGTATTTGTAATAGTTAGCGCAGCAGTGTTTGGCTTAGTCGGTAAGTTAGGGAGGTCCTTGAGAAACTGAAAAGAAAGAAACTGCTGCCTAACGAAGCGCCACCTGCTGGATAATAGAAAGAAATAAAACTGACCAACAGGAATTTACCAGGTTTTACTTAAGGTCTAATACGCTAAAACGAATCCAAATAAAAAAGACAAATAGACAATTAAATATAGCAAATACAACTTAAAATACTAGGAGAACTTGTGAGAAATAAGAGAGTCTGTCGCATAAAACTTACGGGCGCTAGCAACAACAAATTAATTAAAGCTCTCAATCAATATGTTGAAATTCAGTTAAGCTTTTGTTTGTTACACCCCAAATTAATGTTTGCGTTCCAATTGAGGATTGGTTAACAAGGAAACTTGACGTACACACGTCACTTACACACGGTGATTTAAAAAACTAAACTTAAACTTGAACTAGCACGGTAAGTAGCTCCCGCCAACCCAAAAAGCCTTTTGTTTTAGTTTCACCCACTTTATCTAAACCTCCTAAGCTCTAATAAAGCTAGTTAACAACAAAATCAAACTTCGGTGGTGGAGTCTACCCCGAATAAAAAATTACTTATATAATAGGGATTCAAACCGTTTAATGTCACATGTACGTAAGCTTCATTCCCATGAATAGTAAATAGGTTTCTTAAACAACAAACTTAACTGTGTTCTGAGGCATGTAGTTCCGATAAGAGAGGTTCTTACTAACGACAGTAATTGACAGCTTTAAAAAAATGGCAGCCACAGGATTTCCCTTAGGAAAACTAAACGACGCACTACGAAAAGCAGATATGCTCTCTCAAAGCAGCAGGCACGCCGCGTGAACGACTGCTCAGCCGGTTAAATTCATCGGCAGTTGGCTGCATTAATGTACGGGAAACCGTGGTAGTCGTCACGTTTTATAGCGAAGGATTCCAAATTAGCCGTTCCAACACCCTCAGGAATTATCCACACTGTAATACACTAGTAGAGTATAAGATCAAAACTTGCTAAAGCATACGTCGTAATTAGAAATAATACAACCACGAAAGAAAAGAAAACAAAGTGTACTTATGGTGAATACGGTCGGACTTAAGTTTAAACACCAATTCGACTTTTTATTAAAACACACATCATTAATTTTGTGTAAAATTTTAGCTTCGAAATGCACGCCAAACACCCATGTACAAGAAGAAAGTAGCACGCTTTGTTATGGTGTTGTACACGATAAGGATAGAATTTGTTTGTTACGCTCCTCACGCAATTATTACGTTAGTTACATAAAAAAACATCATCCGTTTTATCACTGGTAACAAGAATAATATACCAATACTGTTTTGGTAAAAAAAGTAAATCAAATGTCATGTTTTATTTTTTGCAATGGCTAGTATTAACTTTGAATAATTTAATTATGTTTTCTATAATATAATTAGGATCTTTCGCATGTAATTCTAGTGGAATTCGCCCATTTATAATTTCTGGGAGAAGATATTTGTTTGTAAAGTTGTTTCTGTTTTGACAACATCTCCTTGTTCCAGAGCTTTTCATCATTAAATATTTTTTTCTACAAATTATCGCAATAGGTAATGAGGTCACAATAACTTTTACTAGTTATATTCAGCTGACCTTAAATTTGGTGAAAATAAATTGACTCCTTTTCTAACTGAAAGATGTGCATTTGAATTCCTTAAGAAATTTACGTTCTTACCAACTTCCATTTTAAAAAATACACATATTAGTAAAGTCAACCAATACCTGCAAAGCAGTTTTGCTAATCTTTTACGACAAAGGAGGTAGGCAGCGTTTCTGCATAGAAAAGGGGTTGTACCTGCAGCTTATTAATAGAAAATCAAATTTTATTATATTAAAAAATACTTTCATATTAATTTGCTCTGTAAGCTCTATCATGAGATTAAAGAAAATAAACCTTACACATTCTGAAGAATGTGTTTTATTTTTTTACAAAATATGTACTTCTGTTAGTCCTTATAAATGATTTATTATTAATTTCAAATTTTTTTTTGTTAATGTTCAACTTTAAATAAGGTTTACACAAATAAATAAAAAAAAATTCTCGAGGAACTGTTTTCAAATACCTAATGTTGACACTACCTGTGTTTAAGATGTACGAGAATGTATTGATATCTAGTTAGCCTAGACCAGTTCCTTGCATAAATAAAATGATGCGTTACTATAGCAACGAACAATAACTTATTAGAAGTGTCAGTGTAAAGTTTGACGTCAAAAAGTAAACCAGAATCACGCAATAAATTAAATGAAAAAGATGTCCACCGAAATTGTGAAAATCGAAAAACTGGAGTATCGAGCCATCATCAAGTACGTGTATTTAAAAGGGTTAAGAGGTAAGCAGATTTACGAAGATATGCTTAATACCCTTGGTGATCAATGTCCTTCGTATGCGACCGTCAAAATTGGAATGCAACCTTCAAAAGAGGTAAATTTTCCATTGAAGATGATGACCGATCGGGAAGGCCAGTTTCTGTGTCAGTCCCCGAAAATATCGATGCAGTTCATGACATGATTTTATCAGACCGTCGAATTGGGCTAAAACGGATATCTGAAGCACTGAATATTTCATACGAACGCGTTCATCATATGGTTCACGTCAATTTGGACATGAGAAAAATTGCTGCAAAATGGATCCCCAAATGTTTGAATGTTGACCAAAAGCGTGCAAGGGTAGAAGCATCGCGTTTGATCTGTGCTCGATTTGAAAACGATGTAGACTTCTTAAACCGAATTGTTACTATGGATGAGACTTGGGTACATTTCTACGATCCAGAAACAAAGCAACAATCGATGGAATGGCGACACTCTGGTTCTCCAAGACTTAAGAAGTTTCGTGTCCAAAATCTGCTAGAAAAGTTCTTGCTTCAGTTTTTTGGGATTGCCATGGAGTAATCATGATTGATTTTTGGATAAGGGTAGAACAATAACTGGAGATTACTATTCGACATTACTGACCACTCTACGGAAAATATTAAAGAGAAAAGACGCGGAAAGCTATCCAAAGGTGTTTTGTTTTGCAGGACAACGCCCCTGCACACAAATCTCATGTTGCCATGCAAAAATTCGTGATTTAGGGTTTGAATTACTAGAACACCCCCCTTATTCACCCGATTTGGCTCCGTCCGACTATCACCTCTTTCCTCAACTAAAAAAAGTTTAAAAGGTCGTACATTTTCTTCCAACAAGGAGGTAATAGAAGCTGTGGAGGTCTGGTTTGCAGAGCAAGAAAAAAATTTTTTTGAAAGGTCTAGAGACGTTGCAGGTTTGCTGTAATAAATGTATCCAATTAAGAGGAGAATATGTTGAGCAATAAAATATTTTGACATTGAAATTTTGTTTGGTTCTATAGTAGGCTAAGAATTTTTCAATATATTCTTGTAAGATTGTAAGATTTAAGTTCCATTATTATTTTTTTTTTTTTGAGAAAAGTGTTCTGACAAGTTTGATCTCTTACCAGGGTCATTTCATTTCAGTCTACTTAGGCATTAATATACCCCCTGATTCTTATATAATATCCAGTTAAACGTCAATACTCACCTAAGTTAATTCTTCGAAACTTTAATATTGTGTATATGTAAGCATAAGCCTGAATGTAGTAAAATAAATAATACTTCAAGCACAATTAAAACGCATGTTTCATTAAAATCAAAGCTCGGTATATGCATCCACGAACATAAAAAAAGAGGTAACATATGCAGAAATAACAATAACGAAAAGCTGCGGTTTAAAAAGCAATAATAACTGAATAAAACTAGCGGCGATTGATTAACGAGATATCTGTCAATGGTACGTCGATGATTATCAACGTTATTGCCCCACTAAATTGAAAATTTTCGAAATATCCCTCTATTCATCTGAAAATTCAACACAATAAAGGAATAATATTTAACCAACAAAAGAAGTACATTTTCATTTGTTTTCTTTT
Source organism: Abscondita cerata (assembly GCA_030710515.1). Classification (NCBI taxonomy): domain Eukaryota; kingdom Metazoa; phylum Arthropoda; class Insecta; order Coleoptera; family Lampyridae; genus Abscondita; species Abscondita cerata. The sequence continues at coordinate 235,653 of JALBCR010004184.1, forward strand.
TGTGTTGAAATTTCAAATAAAATACTTAAATAACAATTGAAATACACGTAAGAAGAAGAAAAAGGCGAAGAGAAAAGAACATGTTTTTTCTATATTAAACTTTTACGTGGCAGGACTTAATTGTGCGGACGTACATAGATATTTTTTTGACGGAAATCTAATAAATACGTAAACTTTTATTAGAATTTTTGTTTTATAATTTTGCGCTTGAAGAATAATTCTGACAAATTTCTGGATACGTTTTAAAGTTGTTGACAGCCGAAGGCGCAGACTTTAGTCCCAGGACTACCGTAAACATTTTTAAACGCAAGACAGACCGTAAAACACATATTTGAGGAAAATTGTATTGCAAAATTACGGCTGCCGCTGTATCTACTTTTTCGCAGTAATAAACAGATTATTTTATAGACAAACATGAAAATGTTGATATCTTGTTTGGGAAACGCTAAGCCTGATGCCCGCATTTATTACCCGTATATTTTCTTTCAAATTTCACCATTTTCTTTTTGAGGAAGTAAAATTTAAAACTAATACTGTTTTAAGAATGTATTATATATAAATTTTTTAACGAGGTTTTTGGTTTATAAGGTTTTACGGCGCATAATAGACTCAGTTCCATTTTTTATTGGTTGTAACTTAAGCTTATAGTATTTTTTTTTAATATTTAAATTTTACACATACACATACTTTTTTGCTTTATACGTTATTACTTATTGTTTATGTTGTCGTAATACATTTTTAAACAAAGCGCCCAAAACATAAGTTTAATAATTTTACGTACTCTTACTTACTCTTAGTTAGTTTTAATTATTAGTTGTTTGCGAACAAGACTTCTATATTTACCAAAATATAAAGTAGTTTAGACACAGGTTTACAAAGTATAACGGATAGAAACGACACTTTCTGTGAAAAGGTTGCAGTAATTACACATTTAAAGGAGAAATTAATTCGAGGAAAAAAAAGTGATGCGTTACATAAGTCAATTCTAATCCATTACATTAAAATAAATCATAAAAGCGTAAAAATTTTAATTTACAACAACTTTTGCGTGTGATACAAGTGGAGGTATATGGTGTGTTTCCCTAATATGGAAAACTTTTTTATTATCGTTTTTTAAAAAAAGTTATCCTTGGTGAAAAGTCCTGCATTGTCCGAAAGTCAGATATCAAGGTACACTCGTGAAATTTAAAACTTGGACACCACAATTTCTGTAAACAAAAGTTTGCACATTGTGAAGCGGGCTTAAGGGTATCATTTACAATTCTAACAGCAGGTAGTCTCAGCAGGGGTTATCTTATAGAAGGACTGTAGAATGAATCATTACACTAAGCACGTTTTAGAAAATAGGTAATTTACGTTGCTTACTTAATTTTTTCTTTAAAGAATATATTTGAAGGTATCGCTAATTAAACACCATAGCTCGATTAATTATCGAATCAAAATTTTGTTTAGGAAATGTTTACAAAATAAAATTAGAAATAATTTTGATTTAAAAACGTCTACAAGCAATAACTTTTAAATTAAATCAAAAACTAAACATGGTTATTTGGGTTGACTGATTATTACTTATTTTTAAATAAATCTAACCTACTAATTATTGTAAGTTATTAAAAAAATCATTAAACTCTCTATTCATAATATTTAGTCCTTACAAAATGTATATTTTATGACGTTTCATTTTTTTCTGTAGTTAATATAAAAGTGAAAATAAAAACTAAGGCAATTCTTATTGTCAACGTATATATTTAGTTTTTTGACAAGAATTTATTACATAATTATAATTAAGATACCAAGTTATAGTTTAAAATTAAATGAAAACTTTTTTTTAAATAAAGGTATTACTATATAAATAAATATAAGAAATCAATAATGGGTGTGACCTCCATTATTATTGATACATTCTTGGAGGCGTCTGCTCATTGACGCTATCAAGGTATCAATATAATTAATATTAATCGTTTCCCATGCGGTATCAATGGCTGCAATTAGTGCATTACGGTTTACTGGTATAAAATTTGGCCCTTGTTGTCTTCGGATAACAGCAAGTATTCGAGCCCAAACATTTTCGATAATGTTAAAATCTGGGCTTTTGCTGGCCAGGGTAACAGCTCCACGATGTTTAATTTAGTAATAAACGTAAAATTAACTTTCAAAAAATGTAACTTCAAAATATTTTTAATGTTGTTTGAAAGTGTAATCTGCCAGTAGGTACCTATATACCAGAGCAATTTGGATCGACTAAAAAATTCCAATTCAAAGTTTACTGTAACCTTACAAATGCAAAATTTATTTTAGATACTATCAGATTTTCATTCGCTGGTAGAAGTATTGCAATTTACTTACTACGAATCTGTGCTTTCTCATATATGACGAAGATTAAACAAACATCTTTGTTACCAAGATGAAATAAGTTTGTTTCTAATTTAATTACTTAGGATTAAATACGAACGCCTACAAATAGACAACTTAATATACACTTTAATCTAAAGCAAATAATTGACCCAAAAGGTTAGTTATCTTTCAAATACGATTTCGAGCGCAATTTTCAAAGGCAATTACCGTTTTAAATTACCACCTAGTGCGATATTGTTTAGACGCATCAACAAACAATTGGTCAATTTGTACTTACGAAGCTTGAAAATTTGTTTATACAAATTTAACTATTTTAGCATTGCTGGATCTTACATTCGACCCAAAAATAAAGGCAGTTTAGTAGTTGTATGAATTAAAATTGTCATCGGACTATTCTGGTTTATTAATATTCTTTTCTTCTGAGCTTCTCCTAATTTTAAAGGGCAAGTCTCGAATTGCTTCTAAAAAAAATTAAATAGGAGTTTACAAATGTAAAATATTGCCTCAAACGTCCCACACCAAAAGACATACCAGTGAACGAACAGCGATACTTTGAGGTGTTACTCGAAGCCGTCGGGATAAACTGGCTCCTTCTCTGTGGGGACTATCGGACACACAAGATAAAGCTCTTTAACGATTATCCTTATTTATTGAATTGTTTTTAAGTCAAGGTCTAATACTTTAAAATACCAAGACTAAAAAAAATAATTCAGGTTGAGCTCGTCTACCACAAACTTATTTAATCTGCAAATTTTTTTGTCATTTTAGGCGATGGGTATTGTCAAGCTCATTGTAAGATTAATCTGCCAGCACTCATTATGAGATTAAATAAGGTTGGAAACAATTTATTTTAGTTTTAAGAGTTTGAGGTAATTAACTAATGTATTTGTCGTTTTGTGATTACGTCAAACATTGCATTGCAAATTTTCTGTTAACATATATTTTATTTCGTTTTGTACAAACTTTGTTGCAACACCAAAGAATTCTCTCTTTCTCACTCAGTTGTGGAGAACACTTTAGGGGATTCTGAGTTGTCCTATGAACCCTAATTTTAGATAATTCAGTGGCGCCTTTATTTAACTCATCCAGCCCCGCTGAATTGGCTAGTCAGGGCTACATTTTTTTGTATAGAAAAGGTAGTGTTGCAGCAACTCAAGGGGGGTTTTATTAATTTTTCTCAAATTAGCGTCACATATCTGGCGCCCAACTTAAGGCATTCTTAAAAAAAGAAGAAAACCAAACTTAAATAAGAATCAACCAAATTCTAATTAAGAGAGAGAATTTTTCATTGGCGCGTTTGCAATAATTAAGGTAAATGCCAACCTGGTGATTAATGCAAATTTAGATTTGATTGATTTGGTTTAGGCTTTTGAGTTTTATTTTTGTACATTTTTTTCTTTGTGTTTTTTCTTTTTTTTTGTCATTCATTGCTATGTCTAAGGGTAAATTGGAGATTAACCGTTTCTCGCAAACCGAGTTAAGATATGAGCTAAATTGCAGAGGCTTATATGATGCGGGAACCGTCGATGAAATGCGAGCCATCTCTCTGTGAGTTGTTTAAGGCAAAAAAAGTGGCACCGAAGACTTGTATCCTTCTTATAGCATTATGTTAAAGACCGATAGCAAAGCTATTACTCTAAAAATAGCGGAATTGAAAGATTTAATTTCAAACTTAAGTGTTGTAAAGCACCTTCTGGTTCGAAAAAGTTTTCTTTAAAAATACATGTATTAAGTTGTTGCAACCGGTCGCAGCGCAAGACCGCAGAAGAGATGACAACGCAAAAATTGATAGTGGAATTAATGTAGTTAAATTCCAAGTTTGATGCACACTTGAAAATGCTTCGTCGAAGCTCGAGTAATTAAACGGAGAGAGCTAAAACTTCTTTAGAATCCGAAGGGTTGGACAAGATGGAGGTGTCGTTTATTCTAAAACTCAGAGTCAGCGACATACACAATACTAGTATGTTTCGTACGAATCTCATACATATTCATAATTGAGGATTTATTTTTCAACAGGTTCTAAGGAGTCAATAGGAGCGTTTTTCGAGCGCATTGAAGACCTTAGCAAAGTTTGTGGTCTGAGTCACTATAAACTTTTTCGTTCCGCTCCTGTATTGTTTAAGGACAAGGCTTTAATTTAGTTTCGTGCAAATAATTTCATGTACACCTTGTGGAAAATATTGTGTCTTGCCTGAAATTTTAACCACATAATTATAATGAACCATTGTACGACTAAATAAAGCAAAGGACTCAAGGAAAAAATGAATCCATAGGGTTTTAGGTTGGACGAGCATGTGCCTGAACACGTAGAAATTAGCATTTTGACTAGCACTTGACTCGTTTTGTAACTTCATTAGGAATTGTCCTGCAAAAAATTACGCTAAAAATTGCCTTACGAAGAAGAATCCTTTCCATAAATGTGTAAATTATAGTATGAAGAACGTGTCCAACAAAGCTCGGTCGTCAAGAAACGGGAAGGAGTCGCATAAAACGACGGTATGCTGTCTCGCCTAGTGGTGAACCGTCCTTACCGCATAAAAGTAAGATTATATTAAACTTTGTATCGTCACATGTAGAAGGCGACGAGAGACGTTACCTGACAATAAACGTTCTGAGTAAATCCATTTCAGGTTTACTTGATTCCGAAGCCACCAAGAACATTCTTGGAGCATCGGGTTTTGAAGAGTTACATAGGTTAGGCCTTAAACTGTCAGACCTCGCTGAAAACAATGTACGCTTGGCAAACGGTTATCTTGCGAAAGTGGAGGTACAATTATTGTACCAGTAACTCTGTTAGGAGTGTAGGTTAATAAAAATGATAGTAGTACCGAGTTTGGTCCATAGATTGATTCTTGGAGTTGACTTTTTTAAACACTTTGCAGTGGTACCCGACTTGCGCCAAAACGTGTAGAAGTTTTCTTACACCGAGCCGGTCAGTGACGTGTCAACGCTAGAGGCACGCTGCACAGAACGGCAACGCTCTAGTCTGCAACGTTTGATTAGTACACACTTTACTGCAGTTGGGAGCGACTTTACTCATACCTACCTAGTGTAGCACAGGATTGAAATCGATTCACCACGAATAAAGCAGCGTTATTATCCGGTTTCACCAACCGTTCAACGATGTATCAATACTGAAGTTGACTAGGTGTTAGCACAAAGAATAATTAAGAGGTTTAATTCTGCGTAGTCCTCACTAATTTTACTTGTGCGTAAGAAGAACGCTATCTACCGTTTAGGGTAGATTTTTTAAAGTTAAACGCGGTGACGAAGCGTGACGTTTACTTCTTACCATACATCTCTTTGAATTTAGAACAATTACGTGATGCTCAGTATATCACTGTATATTAAAAGTGCATATTGGCAGGTACCCGTAGCGGAAGAGTTCCAAGACTACTTATCTTTTACCGTACCTAATCGAGGGTTGTTTAGGTTTAAGCGTATGCCTTTCGATTTGCATAACGCACATGCAACTTTAATTGATTGTGTTTTAGAGTCAGAGCTCGAACGGTACGTATTTATATATCTCGACGACATAATAGTAGTAACATCTACCTTCTAATACCATCTAGAAATCTTGTTGAAAGTATTTCAAAGAGTCCGAAATGCGAATTTGAAACTTTCGAAAGAAAAGCGTCAATTTTGTCAGAAACAATTAAAGTACTTTGGCTACGTAGTAACTGAAAATGGAATCCAAGTAGATTTAGACAAAATTAAAGCAATCCTATATTTACCCATTCCTTGAAGCCGAGTTGTTGGTATGACAAGTTGGTATTGTACTTTCGTGCCAAACTATTCGAGTGTGATGAAACCTTTGATTCAACTGTTAAGAAAGACGAAGAAATTTAAACAAAACTCTCAAATGCGACGCAACTTACCAAACAAGTAAAAACCTTTTTAGTTTCTCCACTGATTCTGATGTGCCCAGACTTTAATCTACCATTCACTTTGCAGACTGATGCTAGTGCTTACGGCATAGGCAGAGTGCTAACGCAAGCGGATGCGGAGGGTAATGACAAAGTGCTACTCTACCTTAGTCGTTCCCTTACTAAGACAAAACTCAAGTACAGCACTACGGAGCGCAAGTGCTTAGTGGTGATATCGACGATTGAAAGGCTGCGACCATACTTAGAAGATTCGGAATTCACCGTATTCAATAACCACAATTCACTTTTGTAGTTGAACAACCTCAAAGAATCACAAAGTAGATTGGCGAAATGGTCTTTGCGTTTGCAGCAGTATTAGTTCAACATGGTCTACAAGAAGGGAAAAAACACCTGTTACCCGATACCTTGTTAAGGGAAGTGGCATTACTCGGCGTTGTAGAAACGGATGCTATAGTCGAGGACCCTTGAATCGATAAATTGATTGCCAAGGTTTAGAGTTGTCCTAGAAAGTATCCTATGTGGAGGGTTGACGATAAAAAATTGTACAAACAAACAAAAACGGACTTACTAGATCAAGAATGGTTAAAAACCGTACCGTAAACGAGTCGCAGTAGAATCATCCGCGACCACCATGATTCTCCACTTGCTTGTCGTGCTGGAATAGCAAAAACTGTTGCACGGATCACGAGGAAATATTACTGGCCAAAGTTTCTTCCAACAAAGGCACCAACCAACTTTGAAATAACCAAAATAATGGAAGAAGAAGTGTTCCTGGTGTATGGGGTTTCCCAAAGCGTAATTACGGACAATGAGGTACAGTTCACTAGCCACAAGTTTAGAGATCTGTGCCACTAATACCAAGTGACCCACAAAACCACGACATTGAACCAACCGCAAGGTAACCCCTCCAAAAGAGTTAATAAGGTGCTGATGTTTTATCTAGGAGATAATCATTGTAAATGGAAAAAAACACTTACCGAAAATAGGAACAGTCATACGAACTGCAAAACAAGATATTACGGGATATACTCCTTATCGGATTCTCATCGGTAGAGAACAAGTCCTTTTGAGGGAGAAGTACCAAAAGGAAGGCGATTAAGCGGCCCGGTCTTCGGCAATCAAGACGAATACGTAAACCGGACTGGGAATACAATCAAGTTGTTTCAAGACATTTGTACTTGTAGAAACAACATTGATAATGGTAATGATTTATACAATTCTTTAGTGTTTTAGATTTTTTTTGCTTTTCTCTCTGCACCATGTTCATAAGTAAGCACAGATGACATTTTATGTTTTTCAGATTATGCGCCTATTATTCTGTAAATATTAAATTGTTTTTTTTATTATTAATGCAGATACACCACACATTTACAGCCATGTTCAACACATACAAAGTTTTTAAAGGTAGGCAAGTAATGTTCCATTACACCAGGTTGAATATAGGCATCCAAATGAAAAATTATTTTTAGCTGCAAAGTTTCAAAACTAAAGTGGTTGTCTCCGAGCATGCAGCCATTATCTTTACTGTACGGAATAAAGATGGTTTCTTTCAATTTATTATAATGTTAATGTATAACTTAGGTATGTATCACAGAGTTATTTTATTTAAAGAAGTACACTAACATACAAAGTTTTCTACATATTTTAAATAAATTGATCCCTTTTTAATGAAGATTTTGTCAATGAGTAGGTTTTTTATTATTTTTAAAGTTTTCGTGCACTATTCGAAAAATTAAACTTTGCCTTGTGCGTCTTCCATAAGGATTTGTTTAAATACATAAGAATTGTTAGAAACCCACAATTATGATGCAATGTTTCAGATCTGTCAATACATCTCGTAGGAATGCAGTCAGATGCCACACACACATTTGTATATTTTTGTAGAATACAATACTTGGAAGATTCAATTATTTACCGTCTTATTTATTGCATTAATTATCTGGAATTAGATTAAAGTTGAACAATAACCAATACTTTCTTAATTATTACTTACCTTAATAAACGTTCGTAATAAAATATTTACTAAAAACTAAAGCAATTAAACACTATTAGTTGTAAACTAAGGAGTTCTTAGTTTATACTATTTATACGTGTCCATATTATACGAGATGTCGTTAGACCCACATTTTACTTAAATATTAGTTCTGTTATTGTTAATTAATAAATTGCAAATAAAAGTCGTGGTTTTTTTTCAACTTTAACCTAAATTCAAAAGTTAGTAACAATTGATGGCAGCTACCACTACAAATAAAAAGTATCAACTTAAAGTAGAAAACAAAACTAACGCTATTGAAGATTGTTTAACATTTTTTTGTTGATACACACTTTCTCTGTTGTAAAAAAGTATAGCCTGCAACACGTTTGGAATGGCTATTCCGCATTACAGGAACCGTCACACTCGTCATCGGTTCGTGTGACGAACGTTTCACTCGTGCGGAATTTGCGATATTTCAAACTTGTTACAGAATATACTTTTCTTTACTAATTCAAAACGAAATATTTTTGTAGAATATTATTTCTATTAGTGATTTATTAATTATGATATTTTTATAGTAATACTTAGACTGGCGACAAAAAGTTTTGCACGTGTTTTAAATGCATTCAGTGTTCTCTCATATTCTTAGAAAAAATTCTTTGTTAAAATTTTATTGTGATCTAATTTTTGGTTAAAAACCATTTAAAAAATGTTATGATTAGTTTTATGTGTCCAGGTATAATTTGTGCTGGTTAAGCAGCGCCTTACCTCTAAAAAAATTTAATTTTTTTTTATTAGAAGAAATAAATGTTGTTTCATAATATGATCAGGTTGTGTTTTAATGGTTGAAAATTAGTTTGATTTGGGTTTGTTTTACGAGTTATAAGTATTTTAGTAAATCTAATGAAGTCGTCAACTTTATAAGAGATTAAGGCACTATTTTGCGCAATTAAACCCAACAGCCAAAATTAATCTTACAAAACCAAACACATTTATTTAGTTATAATTTTCTTTGGTTGGCATTCTTATTAGAAGTGCGGACGATAATAGAAATCTATGAAAACACAACCTCTTCATTCGCACGAACGTTTCGACTGGCTAAGACCAGTCTTTACCAAGATAATTGTAACGCCTATGTTAATATGTTATTGTCGCTCAAACCCACATGTTAAAAATTTAATGATACGTTTATGGAAAATTATTATTTTTGTGTTATCAAAGTTTTAGCGCGAAACGTCATGCGCAGGTTTTGATCGTTGATTGATTCATATGTTTGTTCGTAATGTAAGTAACACATGGTTGTCGAAGTTCTTAAACCTTTAATTAAATAAAAGGGCAAGTATTTGTAAATAATATAGAATTTATTGTATTTAAGGTTTGGTTATTGAAAATCGTAATGGATCGATTACATACACATCTATGATTGTACATCGTATAGTAGTTCATAACCCGTTGTTTGTATAAGAGAAAATGGCGTCAGGATTCTAAAAGATTTTCCAATATACAGGGAGATCTGTACAAAAACGGCATACCAAAATTATATATTTTTTTATTGAACACTTTGTATTTAAACACAATTTTGGATTGCAGTTGAGAAACAAAAGATTTTAATAAAGATTTTATATACCTAAACCCTCAGGTTCTTGAGCTATTTAACATTATTTAAAAATACATAGTTTTAGAAAAAAACTCAGTACTAAAAAGTAAATTAATTTTAACAGATTTTACTTTTGACGTTAGATGGTAAACTGTTTACCAAATAGAAAATAGTACCTTTAAATGTTAGAAAAAAAAAGTGGTTACAGTTAGACGGCGTCCCTGCACACTTGTGATACGGGTATGTTATTAATTCTTTTTTCTTTGAATAAGTAACAACATAACATTTATCAACATTCAGAAAAAGCTTGTTTTTATACACCATTGAATGAGTGATTTGATACACATTTGTAGTTGCAATCTGTCATTTGTGGAATTAATACCTAAAAAAATTCATCATCAAATAAAAGTTTTTCTGCAGAAATGCATTCAACTATATCGTTAATGAATAACAGAAACAAAAAAGATCCCAGATTGGAGCCTTGCGGAACGCCGGAAGTAGGTAAAAAAAAATAAATAAAACGTTCTGATAGCTGACAATTTGCTTTTGATTGATTAAGTAGGACAATAGTAATTTAATCAACTTGTTATGAAAATTAAATTGACGTAATTTATTTAATAGTATATAGATGTCAACCTGATCAAATGCTTTTTGGAGGTCTGTGAAGATCACATCCACTTGACCTCTGACATCAAGTATTTCTGATGTAGATTGCTTAAAACTTGACAGGTTGGTTAGTGTAGATCTGTGAAACATAAAACCAAGTTGATGAGGATTTATGAGGTGTCTGATCGACGAGTATATTGCGAAATAAATGATAGACTCAAATACTCAAAGTTGCATAATAATGAAATCGGACGATAGTTTTTAATAGCAGCCCGGTCACCCTTTTTTAATATAGAAGCAATGCAAGACTGTTTCTATTTACTGGGAAATGTGGCATTCCTTATTATCAAGTTGTATATGTAATGTAAGGGTTTGACGAAAACATTCGCGGAATTACTTAATATGGAACTGGGTATACCATCAGGTCCAGATGTAAATTTATTTGCTGAGTGTTTCAATTTTTGTAGTATGCTATCCTCAGATGAGTTCACAAAATACAAGGAGCTCCATTTAAAATATGCACGACATTATTATTTGACTGTGTTAACAGTAAAACCAAATATTGGGAACACCATGTATAACTTCTTGTGTTTGTAAAGAAGTTAGTCGATTTGTTAAACAGTCTGCCTTCTAATGTCAAAAATAGAATCTGTTAAAATTAATTTGTTTTTTTCTAAAACTTTGTATTTTTAAATAATGTTAAATAGCTCAAGAACCCAAAGGTTTAGGTATAGGAAACTTTTATAAAAGTCTGGTTTATTTTGTTAACTACAATCTAAAATCGTGTATAAATACTTTAGTTTGCCATTTTCTTATACATCACATTGATATTAGAAAATATTTTTAAATGTGCCTCTTATTGGTCTACATCCCCATTCTGCAAAATGATTTACAAAAATATATTCCGTTTATCCATAAAGTTACTTTGCATTTTTAGATTTTACGTCAAATTTTAGGGTAACTTTGTATAACATTCCATGGTCTGCCAATTAAGGATAATGAAGAAGTATTCCCTGTTCTACAAAAACTGTCTACTGCTATTGGTTTTGATATTAAAGAAGATATGTTAGACAATATTTTTAAATTAAAAAATAATCAGGCAGATAATCAAACAATTCTAGTTGCTAAATTCTTGAGACGCACTGATAAAATAATGTTTTTATCAAAAAAGAAATCAAAAAAAATTTAAATACAACTCATCTTGGTTTTATGTCCAGCTCTCCGATTTATATTAATGACTCGTTAACACAATTAAGACGTATTTTGCTAGCAAAGGCAAGAAAACTTAAAAAGATAATGGTTGAAAATATGTTTGGGTAAGTGGTGGCAAAATATTGCTTCGACAAACTGACAACTCCAAAATAAAAGTAGTAGTAACTCAAGATGATCTAAACAAACTATTTCCAAATAATAAAGTTTAAATACAATTATTTCTTTTCTCTGTAATATAATAATGTTTATTTAAATAATATTCTTGCTTGCTATCAAAATGTACGAGGACTGAGAACAAAAACCAAAGAGTTTTATAAGACTGTTGTTGCTAATCAATTTGATGTGATTGCTTTGAGTGAAACCTGGTTACATGATGGAATATATGATAACGAACTATTCGACTTGAGATATTCTGTGTGGCGTGCTGACCGGCCTGGGAATGGTCGTGGAAGAGGTGGAGGTGTACTTCTTGCCATCAAATCCGCTCTCCGTCCAAGGCTTCTTAAGGCATACTCATCGTATCAATGCAACTCAATTATTTGTAGTTTAAATCTAAATGGATATAATTTTATTTTTTGTATAGTTTATTTTAGACCGCAATGTAATAATTCTGTTTATCTTGAATTTTATGAATGGTTTGGAGAATTATCTACCTCTGGAAAATTCTATGAAAACATAGTTATCATTGGAGATTTTAACTTGCCAGCATTTTCTCAGTTTTATGAAAGTATAAGTAATAGTTCTGTGCAGTCTAATTCTGCAGATTGTAAACTACAATGTATTAGTAATTTTATGTTATTGTATAATCTCATTTCTCAAAACAATGTTCTTAACTCAAACAATAAAACGCTAGATCTAGTTCTCTCTAGTATAGCTAATACATTTGTAACAAAAGAGGTACTTTTAGTACCTGAGGATGAATATCATCCAGCGCTTAGTGTCTGTATACGATTTCCAAGTAATCCATATTCTCATGCCAGAGTTGAAAATTAATCTTGTAACCAAACATATTATCAATTTAGTAAAGTTAATATTGAAGTTTTAAAAATAAAATTATTGAGTCAGATTGGAACCGTTTATATGATCAAACTGATCCAAACAGTGCTGTGGACTTATTCTATTCAATTATATATAATATCTTTGATACCTGCATTCCTATCAAGAAAATAAGATCTGAGAGCAAATACCCAGTATGGTTTAATAAAGAAATAATTAGACTACTAAAAAGAAAAATAAGTTAGCTAAAAAAGAAAAATTTCTGTATACTTTGAAACAAGGTTCAAAGAGATAAGAATTCTTTTAAAATCAACTATTGATAATGCGTACTCTGATTTTATAAAAGATGTGGAAATGTCAATTGGTACTGATGTTAGCAAGTTTTGGTCATACACTAAACTGTTGAGATCTAAAACCAAAATCTTAGATGAAATGTTCTATAATGAGGTTAAATACCAAGGGAAAGACATAGCTGATGCCTTTGCTCAGTTTTTTAGCTCAGTTCATAGCAGTATCCCACCTGAGTACAATATTGGAAAAATAATGTGCAATAATCCTAATCAAACTAACAATAACTCTTTTAATTTTGGTCTTGTGTCAGTTAACGATGTACTCGAAGGTTTCAATAATTTGAAAAATAAAAAAAGTAGTGGTCCCGATGGAATTCCAACATTTATATTTAAACAACTTAAGGAAGTATTTTCCTGACCTCTGGAAGGCAGTAAAACTAACTCCTGTTTTCAAATCAGGGTCTAAATCAGAGGTCACAAATTATAGACCAATTTCTATCTTGAATAGCCCAGCAAAGGTCTTTGAAAATATCATTTATAAAATCCTACTCAGTAGTGTCCAAAATTCACTTAGTCCGCTCCAGCATGGTTTCATTCCAAGGAGGAGCACGGAATCAAATCTTCTCGTATTTTCTAACTATGTGCATTCCGTTTTAGATGAAGGTGGAAGAGTAGATGTCATCTATACCGACTTTTCAAAGGCCTTTAATGTGGTTGATCATGATATTCTCTTGACAAAACTATACAGACTTGGTGCTAGTAAATCTGTCTGATCATTGTTTTGTTCTTACTTACAAAATCGCAGTTTTAGGGTAAATTTTCTAAATCATTATTCCAAAAGTATTGTTCCTTTATCAGGAATTGGACAAGGTACAAAGATTGGACCTCTAATTTACGTCATCTTTGCAAATGACCTCCCAGATATATTTCATTCTCTTTCCTTATTGTATGCCGATGATCTCAAATTGTACCGCTCTATCAAATCCAATTCAGATAAATCATTGCTGCAGAATGACTTAAATAGTTTAAATACTTGGTGTAATGAAAATAAACTTTTATTAAATATCAAAAATGTGTTGTATTGTCAATATCTAGACAAAAAGGTCACTATGTAGCAGAATATTATCTGGATGGTGTTCTACTAGAGTCTGTTGAATCTGTTAAAGATCTAGGCGTTATTTTTACCAATAATTTCAATTTCACCACTCATGTCAACATGATTGTTAATAACTCCTACAAACTAATAGGTTTCATAAAGAGATGCACAAGTGATTTCACCGACATAAAACCAATTGTCATGCTGTTTAACTCGTTGGTCAGGAGTAGGCTTGAGTATTGTTCTACCGTGTGGCAACCATTTAATAAAAATATGTATCCAATATTGAAAGAGTTCAGAATTACATGCTGAGATATTTGTACTATAAAGTAAATAAAAGTCCATGTCCTTTTGATCTACCGACCAGTGAACTTAGAAAAATTGCCTCAATTGAATGCTTAGCTGAACGACGTGATGTAGCAGCTTTAATGATGCTTTATAAAATCCTTAATAATTATATTGACTGTCCATACTTGTTAGGTGAGATCACTTTCCGCATCCCTAGGACAACCACTTGCACTCCTTCGTTATTCCACACCAAAAAAGCCAATACTGACTCTTATAAAAACTCATTTTTCATTCATACCTTAAATCTTTATAATACGTCATTTTATAACATCGACATTTTCAATAATTCTAAAACTACATTTAAAAAGAAAATTGTTTCGAATCTTGTATCCGGGTGACCAGTTTTGAGTATTAGTAGAGGATAATCTCTAATTTTAATTTCAAATTTAATGTTACTTTAAGTCTAGTTCTTAATATGTATTCTTTTTTGAGGGCCGTTTTAGGTTTACCTGTGGCCCTACTTTGTAAACATAAATAAATAAATAAATAAATAAATTCCCTGTAGCGAAAAAATTATAGATTTCGAGATATTAATTTTTTAGTAAAATTTTTACAGATGCAAAAGTTTACGGAAATATCTGTAAATTTTTTCGGAAACTTCATATTAAGTTAGTTTTTGGTTTATATAAGGAGAATAGAGTGTAGCAAGCGAAGATGTGTCCATAGATTAAAAATTGTAATACTAAGCGTTTTATATTTGCTGTTACATTTTGTCTTCTTCAAAGAGCAATAACTTTTTAAGTCAAATGGAACACCCTGTATTTTTTTAATCTGTCAGGTGCAGGTTGAAATTTTCTTTCAAATAATATAGGATTATTTCGACTACTTTTGGAAATATTTGCGTTTCTCTACTATTGGGGCCTAAAATTTGCGGTGAATCGAAAAATATACACCGTGTCTTGCTTATCTTGAAAGATACGAAATTGGTTAAATTAGGGCAAAGTTGTGAATTTTTATGTCAAACAATAATCTGTTTTTACATTTGACCTATTTATGACAGTTTACGAGATATCGCAAAAAAAAACAAAAAATTACAATTTTCGTTTTTCTGTTTTAAATCAAAAATCAATTAATCTTGTTTTTTCTAACAAAGACATTCTTGAAGCACTTTTTTGTGTAGATTTAGAATATGGCGTCGACTGTTCAATACTCTTCAAGGTGGCGGACAAACAACTGTCAACTTCATTTTTTATGGGCGTCATTTTGAATTTTTCTATTTTTAGATTATGTTAATTCTTTTCTTTAAAACGATACATCACATTTAATATTTTATTATTACATGTTTGAAAAAATTAAGTTTTTGACTTTGTGTGCAGAGTGCTTTGAAGAAATTATCAACGCTCTTTTGTTTTCAACAAATCATTGACAGTTTGAACTTTGTATCAATTTTGTCTTTACGTTTATGATAGTCACAACGTGAAAATGCCCTTTTCATGTGAAGAACAAAGAGATATGCTACAAAATTATTACACATCGCATTTAAATAACCGCTTAAGTGCAGAAACATATATCCAGAGCGGAAACAACCTACTTTGAGGTATTTTTCTTTTCTGCACAGAAACTTGAGCCAATATAGTTCGTTTAAAAACCTACACAAAAATATGGCAATAGACCCAATGAACATCAGCAACAAATTTTTTAAGCGGTAAACATTTGCCATGATTTCGATATAAAAATATTCATAATAATTGTAAATCAGATGCAAGACAATTCATCTGCTTCCACAAGAGAAGTTGCAGCCCAGCTGGATTTGCCATTGCATGAAATTGTTTAGAGAACGTTGAAAAAACCAAAATATCGCTCTTGGAAAGTTCGTGTTTCTCAAACCCTGCATCTGGGAGATTATGAACGACGGGTAGCCTTTTGCGCGTTCGTGAATAATCAAATCCAGGAAGATTCAAATTTCCTAAACGACGTGATATGGTCTGATGAATGTTAATTCACAAATGCAGGAATGTTCAATCGTCACAACGAAGATTACTGGTTAATTGAAAACCCCCATCGATTTCAAGAACGACGACCACAAATTTGTTTTGGACTGAATGTGTGGGTCGGATTATTGGGCGATACAATAATAAGTTTGTAAATCTATAAAGAAAATTTGAGTGCAGATCGGTACCTCAATTATTTGATGACATTTTTAACATATTTTCTCTACTATAATTTACATCTTAATCGTTTGAACACGATCTGCTTCCAGCAGGATAGGGCACCGCCTTATAATGCTGGTAGGTTTAGGGAATGCTTGTCGGAAATGTTTCCCAACCGATTAAGAGTCCTATTCACCACGTGACAAATTTCGAAGCCGTTTACTTTTCCCCTTACGTTTTCACAAAAATATATGTCTACAAACATGTGGGTAATTGAATATGACAACGTCGAAAAGTCGAACACTGACTCAATGCTCATAAAAGTGCTCGCATTTTGTTTATTTTCACTTTTAATGTGATGTTATATTATGTTACACATTCATTCAACTCAGTCAAGTATGGTTTCTATAAAAAACATCGCAAGTTTTATCAAACATATTATTAAAAATCGACTTTTGGATTAATAAATATTGAAGTTTAAAGAACGGAATATTTTTTTCTGGCTTTCTTCAACTCAATACAAAAAGTTATCCAAAAATTTAGTGCGCCTCTGACAAATAGTTTTTGTTTTGACTATAATTTATAATAGTTCAGAACTTTTTTTTTGTATTTAGTATGAGACCAATTGTTTATGGCTAGAATGGTGTTTTAGTAGTTATTTTTACAAATAACAATGTGGAACGAATGTGAATATTTGTTTGTTACTCAACAATTTAACAACAATTTAACCTTTATAAACCCAAGCGGGGTGCAGTTGCACCCCAGACATGAATTTTTGGGGATATTTTCTAAAATAATTTTTTTAATTTAATTTCCATTCAGCTATGTTTCTAAAATATATTCCTAATTTGGTATAAAAAAGTTTTAATAAATTGCCATTTATTGTAACAAATTATAGTGAGTTTTGTTCTTTGGGGTCCAAGCTGCACCCCACTCGATATGTAAAGATAGGTATATATTTCGCATACGTTAAAAACAGCTGGAGTACAAATAAACCCCAAACCGTTAAAGAGACGAAAATTCTTCGTTTTTTGGCGTTAACGCTCTCGGAAATTGTCGACTATGTGCACGTGTTTATCTCATTATAATTTTAGTGTGTTTAGTTACGTTTGCAGTGATTATTGACTACCTACGCGTTTATAAAAATGAGTAAACTACGAAAGTTTCAAAATGAAAATAAGGTAACTGACGAGGAACTATTAGCGATATTAGAAACACACGATTACGATAATTATTTTAATGATTTGGCATTAGAGGATGGTTTAAGTGATATCGAAGAGATTGATATAGTGACTGAAACAGATGAGGTAGATGATGTTTTGCAAGGTAAAGATAGTGATAGTGAAAAAGAGTTGACAGATTCTACAGATATAGTAGGACCATCAGTAAAATGGTATAATGATAATCCAACTTATACGTCTAAATATGGTAGTGTGTGGGGAAAAGTTTCACCGAATACGAGAATAAAGAGAAAAAAATGCAATATTTAGAAAGTTTCAGCAGGTTTGACTAAATATAGTTCCCAATTTTTCACCATAAAAGAAGCCTTCACACTCATAGATATAATTTTATCAGAAACGAATAGAAAAGCCGAATCATATTAGGCAAGAAATGGGAAGGGCTTTTCTCCTCTAGTGCAAGATGAACTGAAAGCATTTATTGGTTTGCTTATTATTTTTTGGAGCTTGGCACGCTGGTAAAGAGCCAATATGTGTACTATGGAGTCAAGATCCAACTTTATGTCGACCTCTAGTATCATCTACCTTGTCTCGCAACAGATTCCAACAGATTATGTGCTTTCTAAGATTCGACAATTTTGAAACAAGAGAAGAAAGAAAACGTACCGATAAATTTGCTCCAATCAGAGATATTTTTTATATTTTTCTATCAAATTGTAAGAAGTCTTTAATTCCATCTAAACACCTGTGCGTGGATGAGTATGATCCCATTCAGAGGCAAGACTTCTTTTCGGGTTTATATGAAGAGTAAGCAGGACATGTACGGTTTAAAAATTTGGGCCTTGGCTGATTGTAGTTTGGCATATACAGCAAATATGCAAATTTATTTAGGTAAGTTATTTCATAAAAAAATGCAGTTACTTTATTATACAATAATTTTAGGCAAAGAAGGAAACAAACGAGAGATAGGTCAAGGACAAAGAGTGGTGGACATAGTAAACCATTTATCTAAAGAATATGGATTAACTACTGATAACTTTTTTACCAGTATTGAAATAGCCAATAAACTGTTAGATAAAAACATTACCTTGTGTGGTACACTGCGTAAAAATAAACCCTATATTCCAAAAGAACTACTTCCGGCAAGATATAACAAGGACTTTTCAAGAATGTTTGCTTTTATGGAAAATAAAACCTTAGTTTCTTACGTACCAAAGAAAAATGCAGCAGTTATTCTTTTATCGGCAGAACATAACGATGACAAAATAAGTGGAGAGGAAACTAATTACAAACCAGATATTATCTTACACTACAATAAAACACAGGGTGCAGTAGATACAACAGATTTTTTTTTATCTAATAGACATTGGTGGCATCAACGCCTATAAACTTTGGGTGTTGAAAAATCCAGATTGGAAACAAAATCGTTTGAATAGAAGGAGAATGTTTTTGTTAGAGTTGGGCCGAGAATTAATTAAAAAAAATATAGTTTGTAGGTACCAAAATGACAAGTCATTGCATTCCAATATAAAACAATCCATGTCAACCATTTTGCCAGAGTTGAAAGTAACGAACGAACAACCTGTTCCCGTTATTGAAAGATAGCAGCGATGTTTCTTATTTGACAGAAGTAAAGACAGGAAATCTCGAAAGTTTTGTATTCAGTGTAATCAGTTCGTATGTACAGAACATTCAAAAATTATAACAGTTTGTAATAAGTGTGATAATTAAATTATTATTTAAAATGTCACTTAACAATTTTTCCTTTTTATTGTAATCATTTTATTATATAATTTATTTAAAAAATGTTGTACCGGGGGACCCAACAAGACTGTTCCTCAGCCATATCTCGGGAACCGTTCGTCGTATGACTTTGGTGTAAAAAAATATTGGGTAAATCAGCCATGAAGAATCGCAGGAAAATATTTTCAAGTTTTAAAAATGACCACCAGAGGGCGTAACTGCCATCTTAAATTTTTAAATTGCATTTTCTATAAATTTCGCATAATAAACAAAAAACTTTTTTCACATTTGTAAAGAGAACCAGTTTATCTATCATTTTCGTAAAAACAAAAATTCAGTTATTTCAAAATCAAAGATGGGGAGGGGTGTTCAATTGTTTTTGCAATAACCTGCTTTAATTTCTTAACGGTTTGACCGATTTTAACAAATTTGGTATTGTTGAAAAGAGCATTCCTTAAGCAATAATAATCAACCAAAATATAGTGAGTTTAGTTAAATCCTTCTTTGCCATGGAACTAGCTTTGACACCATGACCCAAATTAAAAAAAAATTAAAAATCAAATAGAATGATATGACTTTTCTTTATGATAAAGTAGCCAAATAACATTCAAATAGGTCAGTAAAAACCATTTTTCAAACTTTCGTTCCTAACCTCAAATATTGGGAAAATGAGAATAATGAATGTTTGAAAATCGAGGACCACGCGGTAAATTTTCTAAAACTATTAAAAATTTAGCACAAAATGAATAAGAAGTTAAAGAGACAATTGTGAGTCTAAATAGAATTTATTTAGGTATTATTTAAAAAAATATATACCATCAGAACAATCATGTTGCTCTAAAGGGACTAAACGCATTTTGAACTTATTGTCACTTTAATACTACTCTCGTAATTCTAACCTTTAATTTAAAAAGTAAGCCTAAAAACCTAAATAGGTATACTATATCAAAATTCGAATATGTTAGTCCATATGTTTTGGAACCATTTTCAAAGATTTTAGTAGGTATAATATAGTTTACTTTCCGAAATTCTTTCTATGAAATGGTCTGTGGTTCTAAAAAGAACCGTTTTTTAATAAAACCCATAAAAGGAAATAAAAAGGATCTAATGGCGACCCATGTGTTCAAAATGGCCTCCGTTATTTTGGATGCACATCTAAAGACGCTGTTGTGTTGGAAGAACAGTATTCTCAATTTCAGCTCTTGGGATGTTCAAGATGGCATTCCTGATTGTTGCAATCATATCTTCGCGGGAAGTTGGCTTTGTTGCTAAGACTATATCCTTAATTTTTCCCCAGAGATAAAAATCAAGGCAGGTTAAATAGGGAGACCTTGAAATAATAAATAAGTTTTAATATGTGCCCAATTATAAACAGAATTATTCCAAAATGCAACACCCAAAGATTCTTGTGTTAAATACTGAAGCAATTTTACGGCGAATAACATTACTAAAACTTGCCTTGAAGTCCAAGGGAACAGGCTTCCCCTTCCGATCTAACGGTCACAGAAGGTGGCACCTAAATACTGGCGAACAGCAAGGGCATAATGGGCGGGACAACCATTATGCTAGAAAAACATATTTTGGCGGATGTCCAGCGGAATATCATCCATTAAAATTGGAAGAACATTTTCTAAGAAATGTAGGTATGTTCGACCATTTAATACTCCATTCAAAATAAACGGACCAACAACCCGCCCTCCAATTATCCCACACCAAACATTTACACTATATCTCTCTTGATGCTAGACTTCTCCAAACCAGCGCGGATTATTTCGGGCGAAAAAGTGCGCATTATGTAAGTTCAAATACCCATTATTACCGAAAGTGGCTTCGTCAGTCCACAACACATTTGACAGAAATTGAGGATTTTTTGCTACCATGTTTAATAGCCAGCGGCAAAAATCTATCTTTCGGTCAAAATCCGGAGGAGTAAGGCCTTGGTGTAAGTTGATATGGTAGCGGTGTAGCCTAAAATAGCAAAAAATGTAAAAAAACATGGGGGTTTATAATTTGCGTGTAAAATAGATTAAACTTTATAAAAAGAAGTATACCTCTTACATACCTCTGAGTTTGAATAATGCGATGAACCGTACTTTGAGAAATACCCAAGTCTCGAGAAATTTCTCTAGTATTAACTTGGGGATTGATTTCTATTGATGCCAGAATATTAATAACATTTTGTTCGTTATTTTACCTATTTTTCCGATTCATGACAGGTCTACGGATGCTACCCGTTGTTAACAGGCGCTGGGCTATACGCACAAAGACGCGGCGATGGTATCGCGGTCGATTTGGATACCGCAAATAGAAGGTGCGAGCAGCGATAATCCCATTTTGAAAACATTTAAAATAGATCGCCAGCATATTAAATGCTTCTTAGTTAGAAATCGGCATTTTAAAAAAGATTACAAATTCAAAAAACTGCACTTTTTGATTGTAAGCACCCCAAAATAATTTACAAAATTACGACTGTCATTTTATAATGCATCGTGTTCTATTTGTTTAATTTTCCAAGGCTTAAAGTGTAGGGTGCTTTTACTTTACTTTAAAACCAAGCCAAGACTTACCTTGTTTTACATTATTGCGATTAAAAAGTTATACTTTTTAATTTTTAAATATATTATATTTTTTTGGGAAAGATGAACTGAACTACCTACCTATCTTTCTTTTTTCCAAGACCACACCCCATATTGCAAAAAACACAGCTTAAAACTTTACGCAAAACACTAGACTTGGGGCATCAAATTTTATAAAAAATCTGTAAATGGTTCCAAAATATATGGTCTAACATATTTGAATTCGGATATAGTTATTTAGGTTTTAGGCTTATTTTTTAAATTAAAGGTTAGAATTACGAGAGTAATATTAAAGTGACAATAAGTTCAAAATGCGTTTAGTATCTTTGGAGCAACATGAATGTTCGATAACATATATTTTTTTAAATAATACCTAAATGAATTCTATTTAGACTCACAATTGTCTCTTTAACATCTTATTCATTTTGTGCTAAATTTTTAAAAGTTTTAGAAAATTTATCACGCGGTCCTCGATCTTCAAACATCCATTATTCTCATTTTCTTAATATTTGAGGTTAGGAACAAGATTTTGAAAAATGGTTTTCATTGGCCTATTTGGACGTTTTTTGGCTACTTTATCATAAAGAAAAAGTCATAGCATTCCATTTTAATTGATTCTTATTCTTAAGGAATGCTCTTTTCAACGATACCAAATTTGTTAAAATCAGTCAAACCGTTAAGAAGTTAAAGCAGGTTATTGCAAAAACAATTAAACACCCCCCGCCATCTTTGTTATTTTTTTAAAAGAAAAAACTGATTTTCTTTACAAATGTGAAAAAATTTTTTTGTTTGTTATGCGAAATTTATAGAAAATGCAATTTCAAAATTTAAGATAGCAGTTACGCCCTCTGGTGGTCATTTTTAAAACTTGAAAATATTTTCCTGCAATTCTTCATTTGCGTAATACTTTTTTTACACCAAAGTCATACGACGAACGGTTCCCGAGATATGGCCGGGGAACAGTCTTATTGGGTCACCCGGTACATTTGTACCCCACTCGGTATTTAATGTAAGTTTTTGACCACAAGTTTATGAAGATTAAAGAAAAAACTACTTCCGGAGGGCAAATAATATTTGCTGGAAGGTTTTTTTAAATTGAAGTGCTTAAAAATAATGAAATGCCAAAAATTGGGTTTGTCACAGCGAAACAGTAATTTAATGAATTACATACTTATATTTGGTCAGTTGCAAATTATTGTGTGTTTTTATTTTTTAATGGAAAATACAGTAAGTAAAAACCAAGATAAAAGGCCTGAGGATGCGTTAGGGAAATAGCTGTTTTTTTTCTGAAAGGTATATTTTAAATAAAATATATATTAGAGAGTCAAAACAATTAAATTTATTAATTTTAAGTCTAATAAAATTTAGTTGTATTAATTAAAACCAAATTAAGAATTTGTACATTTTTATTCTTTAAATACAAACAAGATTTTTTTAATACTAATAATAATAAACGCACCACAAAACTAATCTGTAACACTCACTATTAAAACACAGACTGTAAACATAAACAATAACGTGACAATTAAGTTTCAGCTACCTGCGGTATTCCCAAGCTAAAATTTCTTATATCATTGCAGTGTTGCGACATTTATTGAAACCTTACAGATGTCGCATCTGAACAAACCATAAATGTTTCAAACTGCGTTTAAGTTTTACTATAAAAGTACAAATAATTGCAATATACTTTGTGGAACATATATCTCATATGACGTTTAAGAATGTAGGAAGACTATTTGAGGAACCTAACAATCTTATTTAGCAAAAAAAAAACAAAAATTAAATTTACGTAATTTTTTTTAGGCTTTCCTACAATTTTAACAATAATTAGAATCGTCTTGTGAAAACAATTTTTTTATTTATTGTGTAATAAATGTGTAATTCGTAAATGCGTATTTCATCAACATGGTGTCGCTTTATAAGCCTCTTAATAGCAAATAATGGCGACGAACGTTGGCCAGCACGGTCGCTTGACTTGTCTCCTTTGGGCTAATTTTTTGTGAGGGACAATGAAAAATAAGATATACAAAACATTGCCAGCCGACGTCGATGAACTTCAACACCAAATTTTTAGCACCCTCAGACACGACATAAGAAGGAGAGGCGTGTTAAAAACTGTAGCAAATCTTAGAAAGAGAGAGTAATTGAGGGGGCATTTTTGAATACATGTTGTGAGGTTACTTATTGTTTAGCTAAATTCATATTTGTTAAATATTGTTGAATTATAATTTTACATAAAATTAGCAGTTTATTTTTTCAAACATGTAATAATGAAATATTATGTGGGCTACATTGTTGTAAAGAGATAAAGATAATCTAAAAATAGAAACATTCAAAATGGCGCCCATAAGAAAAAATAAAGTTGGCAGTTGTTAGTTCGCTATCTTGGAGTCATATTCTAATACTACATAAAAAAAGTGCTTAAAGAATGTTTTGGTTAGAAAAAAAAAACTTAATTGGTTTTTGATTTGAAACAGAAAATAGAAAAACGTAATTTTTTGTTTTTTTGCGATATGTCGTAAACTGTCAAAGATAGGTCAAATTTGAAAACAGATTATTGTATGCTATGAAAATACACAACTTTGCCCCAATTTAACCAATTTCACATCTCTTAAGATTAGCGATATCCTCATAGTGGCACTCGACAAACGGACACGGTGTATAAGGTGTTCCATTTAAAATAACAAAGTTCATGTCAACTTTTGGTAAAACCTGAAAGGTCAGAACATTTAAAATTTTTAGTTCTACAAATTTTCAAATTCTTTCTATATACAGGGTGTCCAAAAACTCTCCTGACAAACGAAGACCGGAGATTCCTCAGATAATTTTAAGACAATTTAACTCAATTTACCTAGTCCGAAAATGCTTCCTAAGGGAGCTAGAGCTCTTTGAAGATGGCGCCTTGTAAATAGTTTTTTTTAAGTACCTCCAGAACAGTTCTACTTAGAAAAGCAAAAACTGGTATGCTTGTTTAGCCTTCAGAGATGAATTGATTCTATCAATTGCGAATTTCTAGTACCGGTAATAGGCGTCTGTTTTGGGTAGGTCAACGGTTATTTTAACGCATAACTTTTTTGTCTTTAACTTTTAAGCATTTACACACTAGATTATTAAATTTTCAGCTATTCTAGTACTAAAAGGTACTCTTACTTTAAGTCATTAGGATACAGCGTTTTCTAGAAAAATGGATTTGAAATTTTTTTGGTTTTTTGTCATTAAAGTTAAATTTATATTTTTTGCACTAGTTGGCTCTGAACTGCCAACAAAAGTAAAACCTAGGTTTTTAATTGTCAAATTGTTGTCAGTTTGCAAAGTTTATTTTTTAATTTTTTACTTTACCAGGCGCCATCTTCAAAGAGCTTTTTGAAGCTTTCGGACTAGGTAAATTGGGTTAAATTGTCTTAAAATTTTCTGAGAAATCTCCGGTCTTCGTTTGTTAAGAGAGTTTCTGGACACCCTGTACACTTTTCCGTATACAGTTAATGGCGGTTCTCGGTGAGGCACCCTGTATAGGCTTCTACTCACCTGGCAATCAAAATTGTTTTTTTTACTGAAGGCATTTAAAAAAATAATTAAACAATAAATTTGTGTTAAATTACCATACTATTGCAGAAGATAAGCTATTAAATAAGTTGTCAGATTTGTAAAATCAAATTGTATTACTTCTCCAAGGGCCGTTGTACCAACCCTAATTTATTAACTATTAAAACTTAGAACTCAATTTATATTTACTTAAGTACCTGCCGAGTCGAAATCATGTTTACAGATTTAAATGAAAAAAGCGCAAACAATTCAGGAGTAGAAATTAACAACTCAAAAAAATGTAAAATTTAAGAATTGTAACGAATTTTAAGAAAAAACAAACTTACAAGCTAATTTCTAAAAAAAATTTTATGGAAAATAATTAAAACATTGCGGGTGATTTTAATTTGAAAGAAATCGTAAAAGCACGCGTAACGCTTTTGTCGCCAGAAAAATAGTGACAATTTATTAAACAAGAACGACTTATATATACGGTGTTCATAAATAAATCCAAAATATGAAAATAACCTCAATTATAGTTAAAACAAAAACGTCTTCAGTAATTAAACCGTGTCAAACAGGTAACCGTAGTTGTCAACGTTTCGTTATATACTAATTTTACCGTAGTTCCAGTAGCAATATTATAATAAAAAAAATTTTTCAGTATTTTTTAGTTTTAAGTTAAAAAATTAAGTAGATAGCGACTTACACACTACTTCCATTCTAGCTTCGCTTTGTGCAGAAGAAAACGAGGGTGCTTCAGCTGACACTTCACATTTAAACAGTCCACTAGTCTTTAAGTTCACCGTTCGTAAAACAACTTTTTTCCGATCCGATAAACCCATCTGAAACAGACAAAACAACAAATAAATAACAATTTAAAATAGTTTATAAATTGTAGGGTTTTCATTTTCAAAAAAAAAAAAAAAAACTTAGAATGATTTATTCGAATGTTAAAATTGAAATACATAGATTTTTCCTTTACGGAGAAAGGTTATGCATCAATGATTCTCAAATACCGATACGTGGGTACGATCCAATTCCCAATGGTTTCCGCTTTTTCAGGAAATTAAAGAGTATATTAGAAAATTTATAGTATTTTGTTTGTAACGCAACCAGAAATATTTTGTAATTGTCGTTCGAACCTTTGCAAAGGGTCCAATTAAACGTTAAACTTTCAATAAGATTTATTCAATGTTGCAAATTCTTTTGCAGTTACGAACGTAGAATAAATTGTGATTTTTAAAGTTATTATTTAAGTTTCAAGTTGTTTTTTTTTTATAGTCCTTTGTTGTTTTTGATCCTCTTTCGGGGAATTTATAAAATATACATTGTCAAAAATATTGTGCTAATTTTTTTCAACTGGGTTTGGAAATGGATGTATTGTGGATACATGTAAAAAAATAATGTTTTAATTAAATGTAGTAATAATAATAAATATAGTAACCTAGAACTAATTTTATTTCTTTTGACACTTTCTGCCTATTACTTATCTTAAATCTTAGAGTAACATGCTTTCAACATTTGAACATATATAAAAAATATTATTGTATGTAGATTTTATTTTTGTTTTTTTTTTCAAAAATTGAGTAAAAAAATCAGTGTAGAAGCTGTATATACTTATAGATATTCCTAAAAGTACGAGTTGGCGTGTGCCTAGACAGTCAGTTGAAGTTTAAAAAGGTTTGATGTTGACAGTAAATAATTTGTTCATGAGTGACAAAAATAACTGTTAAATAAATTATCACATTCTATGTTGTGCTGCTATATTGTTTTATTGTGCTAGTTACGCACGAGACCCTAGGTCGGAGCAAAATAGGTGTTTGAGTACAGTTTTTAAGTGTAATTTTCGTTGGTGCGTCTCGGTCATTCCGGTGAAGAATCTCATCGAACCAGATCCATTTACATTTTTAATTTAATGTCAACCCTACGGTAGATTCAGCTTAACGAAAGAGTTGAAAATCCTCGCTAGTCATAACATTTGGTGCCGAAACCCGGGATTACTGGAAAAGAGACAGTAATTCGAAAAAAGATTAAATTGATAAGAAAATTACCAGTTTATCAGTGAACAATGGAACAGGCGCATTCATCCCATGCTGAAGGAAAGAAGAACTCCAGAGCTAACAAGGGTGTGCCACCAGAACGACTGGGTATTGACTTGAAACCTACAAGGGCCATGTCGGTAATTAAAACACATAAAACTTCTTCAATTAAAAATAGCATTGACCTTGGTGCTGCAAAGAAGATTGCATTGATTGAACTTGAAATTGATCCCATCATTACCGACCTTGTTATTCAGCATGCAACTGTGAAAGGGGATTTGTTGGACCTACTGGCTCGTAAGTCAGGACTGAAAAATATACCAGCAGACCAGTGGTCAGACGTGAAAGTAAATTTCATGAGAACAGTGAAACTAGAAGCTGCCAAACTGAAAAAAAAATGGAATTACTGCAGCGCCACAAAAAAAGCTAACGAGAAGAAATTGCAGTCACAAAAAGAAGGTATACTGAAGATAGCCCAGGTTGAGAAGGACCTGCTCGACGTTGACGAACAGGAGTTGTCATCTGGTGGTGAGCAACTTATAAATGAATATGACGTGAGGAATAAAAATGATACAGAAAAAGTCTCTGCCGCTGGCTCAAAAGAAGCAACAGTAGTGAATGTGGCTACAAACGTGTCGCCCCTAACACGTACAAAAATAAATTATAGACCACATCCGGTTGAGATCGGAAGAGTTTAAGTAAAAAATAATTTGCAAGACGATGACCGGAGTAGTATTTCACTTCCTTATCCCCTATCGGACAAAGAGAAGACACAATGGCAGCGTTAATTCAGGCGTTGGAGTCATTCCGTGGGACACAACAGGTGATCATAAAAACAATAAGTGAACGTGAACTACCACAGTTCAGTGGGAAACTTGAGGATTGGACAAATTTCAGAGCCCAGTACAAGTCCATGAAGAAATCGAAAATGGAACCAAGTGAGTTGTTTAAAAAGGACAGAAAAGCTCTTACAGGTGAAGCCCTGTAGTCCGTCAAGTTCCTGTTCAACAGTTATTCCAACCTTAATGCGATAATGAGGACTCTGAAGCTGAAGCTTAGGCGTCCAGAGTTAATAATTGAGACGCTGATCCGCCAGGCAGAGTCAACTAAGGATCCTCAGCTGAACAAACCTGAGTCAATCGTGCAGTTTGCAAGAGCAGTACAAACGCTAGTGATTAGTATTCGAGGACATCACCAGGATGACTATGTAAATAATGTTCACTTACTGAACAAATTAACAGAAAAACTACCTCCCATGATGTGCAGAGAATGGATAACATGATATCGAGCTGACTCGAACCGTAAGAAAAACCTGGAGTGCTTTGAGGAGTGGATCACCACGCAGAAAGAAATGTCCTGTAAGATGGTGAAATTTAAGACCTCTGACGTAATCAATAAAGAAAGGAAATCTAAGTTGAGAAGCAAATGGAGGCCGGTTACCTGCGCGTCCAGTTTTGGGAAGGAAGATAACACCACCAAACTTTCTACACCAAGTGCAATTTGAAAACCCCATGTGGCATAAAAGGGTTGTAAAGAATTACACCACCGAAGAATGCTGCACAACCAATCAAAACCAGAATCAAAAAAGACAGAGAGAGAAACTGCAGCAGCTGATAAAAGGGGTGCAAGTACTCAACCAAATTCAGCTCCAGGCGAGGTTTTCAAAGATGACGTACGTAAAGGCGACTAGTGATATGGGGTTCAATCCGTACACAACAAATATTGCCGAAATAAAGAAAAAGTGGCCCTACTTGAATAAAATTAAAATGTCAGTTTTAAAAAATGCCGTCATTCGTGTCGTAGTTGGAGAAGACCATGGATTCCTAACAATGCATCGTAAACTATTATACCGTGACGAGAAATCCCCAGTTGGAAAGCAAACAAAGCTAGGCTGGTTCGTAGCTGGAAAATTGAAAGACAATGGCGGCACAAGCTACATGTGTCATTTAAGTGAAAGTGATAAATATTTGCACCAATTGATTAAACAGAGCTTTAGTGTTGACAATTTTGGTGTAAAGTGCTGACTGAAAAGGGCACGGCTTTTTCTATTGAAGACAAAAGGTCTTTAGACATATTGCGGCGGACATACAAAAAAACTGGAGATGGATGTGAGGTAGGTCTCTTGTGGAGAAACTCGGATGTAACCTTACCAGAAAGCAGAGACACAGAATATTGTCGTCTTGTGGGGATAGAAAAACGGATACAGCGTGATTCTGAATTTGCGCAGACGTATTTCGCCAAGTTTACTAAGTATCAGAAAAAAGGGTACATTTCACCTGTATCTACTCCAGGAAATAGTCGGACTTATATACCTCACTTCGGGGTAACAAACGCCAACAAGTCTGGAAAGATGCGACTGGTATTTGATGCTGCAGTTCAAAGTAATAGTGTTTGTTTAAACGATAGCTTCATGAAAGGACCTGACCTCATTCGACCCCTTACTGAAGTATAGTGAAACTTTTGAAGGCATCCGTATGTCATATCAGGTGACATTGAAGATATGTTCCACTGAGTCAGCATAATTAAAGAAGATAGGCCTAGTCAGAGGTTTTTATGGAAAGATGGTGATTCAGCGCTGGAGCTAACGGAGTTCGAGATGAACGTCATGATTTTCGGAGCAACGTCATCTCCAGCATCCGCCATCTACCTAAAGAATACAAATGCGGAGGAGTACAAGGATAAGTATCCCGAGGCCAACCGCGTGATAACCAAAGACTTCTACGTAGACGACGTGCTCAGTGGAGCATCCACGGAAGACAATTGTTACAAGTTGTACAAAGACGTTACATGGATAAACAAACAAGCTAATTTTCATGTGAAAAAATTGACCTCAAACTCAAGTGAAGTGTTGAAAATCCCTCTGATCAGCGAGCCCAAGGTGCCAGAGATTTCAGTGAGAAGTCGTCTATCCCATCTGAAAAGGTGCTCGGACTTTGGTGGGACCCAGAAGAAGACGCATTTTCCTTTCGGGCTAAATTTCATAAAGTTAAGGAAGACATCATGAGTGGTTGTCGCCCTACAAAAAAAGAAATGTATGGACTAGTGATGAGCCTTTATGATCATCTAGGGTTCATAAATAATTTTAAAGTTAAAGGCATGATGTTGTTGCAGCAGACATGGCGTGACAAAACGGGCTGGGACGATGAAATCACAAATGAAGTGTATACCGACTGGAAGGTTTGGATATCGCAGTTGCCACAAATTGAATAAATACGAATTCCACACTGCTACAACTACAAACTAGAAAATGCATTTCCGTCCAACTACATACGTTTGTGGATGCAAGTCAGGAAGCTTAGACGGCAGTATTTTATCTTCGGGTGAAAATCGACAACAAAGTGACAGTGGTATTTGTGAATAGTAAAGTGCGCGTACCACCTTTGAAAAAATTGACAGTACCACGGCTGGAGCTTATGGCTGCTTCACTTGGTTCGAGACTCACTGCTTCCATAGCAGCGGGACTACGAGTTTTTGTAACTGGAAGGTACTTTTGGTCGGACTCCAAAACCGTGTTGTGCTGGATTAGAACGGAAACGACGCGTTTAAGGGAGTTTGATGCGAATCAAATTAGAGTGATTCAAAAAGCCACCAACTCCTACAAATAGATGTGGGTGCCAACGGGCATAAACGTGGCGGACGATGCAACACGTTTAAAAAAGGAGAGCGACTTATCTCCAACCAGTCGTTGGCTATGTGGACCTGCATTCCTAAGCAATGAAACAGAAGAATAGCCTGAAGAGGCAATAAATGTTTGAGCAGTTGCAGCTAGAACAACTGGTGAAGTAAATCTCGGGGATATAGCCGAGAGGAATGAGTACGGAGGTATCGAGTTTGACATGTTGAGGTACTGTTGTTGCTGCTGCTAAATGGTGGAAATTCCGAGCGTTGAAAAGTAAGGTCACAGTTGCCGATTTGCGAAGGTCACCTTGGATTCTTTGTGATGGAGCCAGAATTCCATAGCACACTTCTATGAAATGTGGCCGACGACGAAAACTATACAATTATTATGATGTGTTTTCTGAGAGAGAACTGTACTTCCAGACCTTTTCCAAGTGACATTGACAAAGGAAAAAACCTACTGGTAAAACAAGTGCAGCATAATTTATACAAACGGTAATTGAAACTACTAAAAGGAGAAAAAAAGATTTCTAAGTTGTTCCCCGTGATAAATCCTGAAGGGATACTCCGTGTTCGTGGTAGTATTAGATGAGCCAGCGTGACTGTAAATATGAAGCGACCCATCATACCACCACTTCTTGTATGGTTCACATAGCTTTTGATATTACATGAACACGGGAAAAATGCACACCATGGACAAATGACAGTTTTGAACAACCTCCGAGAAAAGTTTTGGATCGTACAAGGACAAGCTGCTGTGAGAAGGATATGTCGATAATGCATAGAATGTCGCCTGAAGAAGGTGAAACCAATGGTACCAGAGATGGGTCTTTACCACACTACCGACTTGCTTCATACCAGCCACCCTTTACCTTTACCGGAGTAGACTTTTTCGGGCCCGTGGAAGTGGTCGTCGGACGCCACAGAGAGAAGCTCTGGGAAGCATTGTTTGTGTGTATGGTGACACGTGCTGTGCACCTTGAGATAGCTCACGGACTCGGGACTGATGACTTCATAATGTGCTTATCACGCTTCATGGATCGCCGAGGGCCACCCCGCAACATATATTTCAATCATGAAAAAAACTTTGTAGAGGCTGCAAGAGAACTGAAGAGAGCCATAAAAGCAATTGAATTTATGAAATTCTATGGAATTTTGTGGTGCTTTGTTTATCCTGTTTCACCTAATTTGGGAAGATTATAGGAAAGACTAGTGCAAAGTGTAAAGAAAGCACTAGCATCGTTACTGAAAAAGCGCTGTCCAAGAGACCAGACTTTACTAACTGCGGTGAAGGCGGTGGAGAACATTATAAACTCGCGTCCCCTTTCGTACGACTCGCGTTGGATCCTGGAGATTTGGACAGTCTGACCCCTAACCACTTTTTGCGTAGACACACAAACACAAGACCTAGCATTCCCGCGGTGTTGGACAACAGCGCTAAGTTCCGCAGAAAGCAATGGAAGATTGCACAAGTTCTAACAAACGAGTTCTGGGATAGATGGACCATGGAGTACCTTCTAGATCTTGTGGCAAAATAAAAATGGCATAAAGCACGTGAACCAATTAAAGTAGGCGAATTAGTTGTGGTGGTCGACGACTAGCAACCACGAAATACATGGATAAAAGCAGTGGTGACTGCAGTTTTTCCCGGAAACGATAGTCAGGTTCGAGTCGTGGAGGTCACCACAAGGGACTTCAACACGAAAAAACCTCTACATATCGTTGACCGGTCACTAAAATCTGCCCTATTGAACTTAGTGTGGATGCCAAACTAAAGTAGTCCAACATCAGGGGCCGAAATGTGGAAGCTGTATATAATTATAAATATTCCTAAAAGTACGAGCAAGTTGGCGTGTGCCTAGACAGTCAGTTGAAGTTTGATCTTGAAAGTAAATAATTTGTTCATGAGTGACAAAAGTAACTGTTGAATAAATGATTAAAATTATCAAAATCTGTGTTGTGCTGCTATATTGTTTTATTGTGCTAGTCAAGCACGAGACCTAGGTCGGAGCAATAGTATATTATACACCAAGGTTGTGAAGTCTGACTTCACCATGGTGTATATATTATTTTTTCCACTACTAGCCAAATTTAAACCAAAAATAAAAAATAAACGTTTTTCTTGGTAAAAATTAAGTAGCACAGGAATGCAAATAAATCAAAAGCATTAAAAGTTACATTGGTGATAAACCAATTGCAACTGATTCACTAAACACTTGTGTGGTATATTTTACCTTCATTTTCTGAAAATTATACGGAGTAATATGTAAATTAGTTGATTTAGGAACCAATCGCAGCGGTTTAGATTTGTCTGACATGTAGAAATTTTTAATGTCTTTCCAAGATGCTTCTTTGTTATTAAAGATTATATCGTATTTAATCAAGTTATTTTGCACCGACTTCAATAAATAGGGGGAAATCGAAGAAATAATAGATTTTCTTATCGTTTACGAGAATGTATGGTTTTCCCGGTGATACATCTATTCTTTTAATTAGGTTACGAAAATTTTACTACTGCCCTAACATTGGCACCGCATTGTAGTTGTAGCTCTTCTATGCAGTCTAATACTATCGACTTCAATTTGTCACCTTTGCATATCGTATTTGTAAAGATGTAGCACAAGGGTTGTTTACATTTTTTATATATAACTCTAACCATGATCACGTAGCAGTTTGAGCTGACAAAAAATTTAAAACCTACTTTAAAATTAACATTTTGGGACTCGTAAAATATAATTTTAATGAAAATTGTTTGTATTCCTCTGTATATCTCCTGCTTCTTAGTGGTTTCTTTTTTAAGTCCACTTGGGCTGTCACAATTTGTACTCTGCTTTCGGGAAGTAATCGTTGGTAGATGTTAACTTCAATTAAAGTGCTTTCTTTTCACGTTGCAATTTAAAAATGTTCCTCCGTAATTTTCTTTATCTAAGAGTATTTGAGCTGCAAGCTTGAGTAGTTTTGGTATAGCTAGAGATGTTAACGGGCATTTATTGCTTCGCCAATATACCTTGCATCATTTGAATATTGGGTTTCAGAAATTGACACTTGTAATTCATTTAGAAATGGCAAGTGTTCGCCACATACTCGTTAAGTCGTTTAAAGTCGACATTTTTATGCAACAGATCGGACCTTCCAGATTCTGTTAACCATTCAAAACACCTACAACTAAATGTTTGTAATTTACTTAAAATTCTTAATGTAACTTAACTCGCCTGGTTAAATCTCTTTTGGAAACCTGAAAAAACTGATTCTACCATTATATTTAATAAATAAATAAATTCTGGTTATGTATTTGCGGTTATGGGAGGGGGGCGCGAATTTTAAACTAATGGCATTTTTTTATTCAAATAATTTTATCGTGTTAGGTAATTTTAAGCAGTAAATACGTGAAAGATAATCTCCTGGATATACAAAATTATGTTTCACTCGTTTTTGTTAAACAACTATTCTTAGATTCTCAAAAAATTTGAAATTGTCCATTATTAACCTAGGTCAACAATAGAAAAAATTATTAACCACTAATAGAGAAATTCAACTTCTCAGTTGGCTAGAGACGCAATAATTGTCCACTTCACAGTTAGTAGTAGAAAAAATAGTTTAAGGTGCTTGGGCACAGTTATAAGTGTAATTTTTGTTGGTGCGTCTCAGTCATTCTGGTGAATAATCTCATCGAACCAGAACCCTTTGCATTTTTAATTTAATGTTAACCCTACGGTAGATTCAGCTTAACGCAAGAGTTGAAAATCCTAGCTACTCATAACAATCAGTGTTGAAATTTACACTTTTCGGTAATAACATAAATGCAAATTATTAATAAAATGAATTTTCAATACGTACAAAAGTTTATAATTCTAAATTAAATTTACCACTAAAGTTAATTGAGATTCACTTTTCTACACAAATCATGTCCTTTATCGTTATTACACACAAAATTAAAAGTCCCTAGATTCTATCGATAACGTTATTGACTTCATTTTAAATTTAAAAATATAATTTTGTATATAATAACTACAATTAATTTAAATTTTGTTCAAGAACTAAATTCTGTATAAAAAAATTTCTTTATATTCAAGAATTAAAATTATACACAATTATTCTACATTTAAATATAACTCAAATTTAATTGCATACAATTTTGTAAATAAAAATTATTCTCAACAATTAATTTAAATAAAATTTACACAAGAAACATTTGACTTTTCCGAAATAATAATGATTAATATAAATTTTATTTATATATATTTATATACAAACTTTAGTATATAGTTTTTAAAATTACTCTTTATTAAAATATTTAATTCTTTGTTCTATTGGTTTAATATTAATATTTTGTTTGTATTGCAACTACTACTATGTACATTAGTAAAATTTAATTATATTGTCGTATTAGTGCGCATTTTATCTAATCGTTAACTCATTGTTGTGAATACTATGTCACCTACACAGACTGTTTGCTATTAAATTTGTCCTAAATTTAAATTAACAAACTTTATTATGTATTAATTAAATTAATTTCTATGATGTACAAAATATTAATCTTTAACATAGTTAAATTTATTACTGAATTTAGTAAATTTGTAAACTGAAAATTTATTTAGAAAAGTAAATAAATTTAATTTATTTTAATTTGAACATTATAATTATGTACATAATAGAAAATACAAGTCATTTTTGTTTGAGGAATTAAAATTATGGAATTCATTATATTTTAAAAGATCGGACATAATAGAAATTTTATTATTTTTTGATTTGAATAAAAATTAGAATTACGTGCATTAGTAAAATTATTTTTATTTAAAAATTCAAATTATATATATATATATATATATATATATATATATATATATATATATATATATATATTATCTAATATTAAAAAAAAAGGTTCCAATTTAAGTAGATGAAAAAGATCAATTCATTTGATTTAAAAATTAGAATTATGTGTATAGTAGAAATTTAACTCATTTTTTAATTAAAATAATGTATATAATGAAATTAAATTAATTTGTTCAAGAAATAATTATGTTTAATAGAAATCGATAGGAATAAAAACAATTTATTTAAAGATTTAACATTATGTAATTCAAAAAAATTTAAAATATTGTACCAATAATTTTATTAAGCAACTAATATTATGTGTATTAAAAAAATTAAAACCCTCAACTACGATTCGTGTTTCATACTCTGCAACTGGTTCCTTGAATACTTACTTTACACACTTCTATCATAAATAACTTTAAATTATAATTAAAATAACGTACACAATGGAAATTAAGTTATACTGTTCAAGATATTAAAACGTCATGTTATTAAAATTAAATTAATTTAAAGAAAGCTTACAAAAATTTGTAAACATTTAAAAAATCTGAATAAAAGTACGTAAGGACTATCAGGTAATAAAACTCACGGCAATTTTTGACGAATATAATGCATATACGATAATTTTCTACGCGAAACGTATGTTGCGAGTAGAAAAGGAAGTTAAAGTGAACGAATCTGATTCAACAAAGGAGGACCTATACCTGTACTTGATGATTAATATCACTACACTTAATATACACGAGGACCTGTAACCAAAAAACATTTTTGTGGATGGTTTAGTCAATCACATTGGGCCACCTTAATCTTATCAACTACTTAGAGTCGTTTCTGCACGTTAAAATCTCGTACCGCTGTCTAAGAAAGGTCAACAAAGTTGGAGTCCTCTTATCTTATCGCGTAGAAAAATTTTCAATTGAAATCCTTATCAAGTGACATTACTCGATTGTGCAGTCTCTTCAATTTTAGCGTGTTTGTCCGATTACCCAAAGTGAAAGTACTAATTACCAAACGTTAGCTATAGAATTGGAGGTCTAGATGTCAAACGATCTAAAAGTGCTACTAACTGTCCTACTATTCGTACACGTATGTTATCTTAAGTTTAAGTAATTTGCTACATGGTAATTATATCCTTAATTTTCTTTATGATTTAATGTTACAAGACATTTTTCTATTAGTAGACGGTGTTTCAACAAGTCTTGTATCTAAGGTTATTAAAGCAACTTTAACATCTTTAATAAATTACTTAATATGTTAAAGTAGCGCTTAAAATATTACTAATTTTTAAATACGAACTCACAGCTCTGTTTTCTTTTCAAAGCTAGTCTGGTTGAGTTAACCATACAAGAAGTTATAAGGACTCGTCTCGTTTTGTAATAAATATTATTACTCTTTATGTGTTGTTAATTATTTATTTTGTGTGTTGCCGGTCAGAGAGAACATGCGAAGTGTGTTATATTTGTTCGATTGTTATTAACCAATTTAACACTGATTAAATCTTAGCTTGTTTGAATTTTTTGTAACAATTGGATTCGCTTCTTTTCTTAAGCAACACGTATTGCCTTAGTAGTGCAGCGGTCTAAGCTTTCCTTTTTACTGAAATTAATGGCATTTTAAGAAAATTCAGTTACAACCATACAA
Source organism: Abscondita cerata (assembly GCA_030710515.1). Classification (NCBI taxonomy): domain Eukaryota; kingdom Metazoa; phylum Arthropoda; class Insecta; order Coleoptera; family Lampyridae; genus Abscondita; species Abscondita cerata. Next base: position 273,240 of record JALBCR010004184.1, read on the forward strand.
CTATCATGTATAACTTTTTTCTACGAGCAATAATAACGGTAATGAGGGTGGGTAATTTATAGTAAATAATCCTGTACATGTGCCATCTACCTGTGATTTTAGTTTTTAATTGAGCAAAATGTCAATTAGAAATTACTGTGGCTGAAAACGCAATAAAATCGCGGTATCCAGTTGTGTTGCACCAATAAATTAACATTCAGTTTTGGTAATATTACGTCACTCGACAACGATAAAAAATAGAAACTTGGTTCAAAAGAGTTCCAAAAATAGTATCATTTTATTCAGTTTTTTTCAAAATTTCCTCCCACTTGTTTCAAATCTATAATTTTCAATTTCTTTAAAGTTTTTTCTTTTACTTTGAATGAATGTCAATATTTTCCCACACCGATGTGTATTTAGAACTTAGGTGAAAACAAACAATAATTGCTCTGTCAAAGACAATCATTGTACGAAATTGTGATGAAAACTACAAATTTTTAATTTTTAATTGTTTTTTTGAACTTTTTGAATTAATTAAAATGCAAAAAAATGGCGACAGTTTTGTCATCACTAATGTTGGAATAAATCAATACAAAAAGGAGATTGAGTTGTTCTTTGTTTCGTCTTTTTAAGTTTTGAACTGCAATGGGAGATACTATTAATTTTACTTCTTCTTCTTCTTTCCTAAATATAAGTTTTCTTATACGAATTAAGTTAAAAGTGTTTACAGTTACCAATTACGAAAATTGCTTAAAGGGTAACACCACTGTAAAATTTTTCAAAAATAATGCTTAAAATATTTTTTAAACCCTCAAGAATACGGAGACATAACTTTTATGACAAAGTTGTAGAAAATTTTTTTTTTCCCAGAGTGTTTTACCGAGCGCGCCAGATTGTATCGGAACGGCTACCTGAGAGAGGTCGGTTACTTTCTGCGAACGGACTGTCTAATGACTTACTTATTGATGTGTAGCTTCTGTAAGATATTAATAGATGTCACTAGAAGCCTTTTTCGTTGATTGGAAGAATTGTCTCATAGAATTACGTTAGTATTGTGTCAGTTCATGCACAAAAAAGACAGATTCATTCCCGCGTAAAATCAGTAATACACCGCGTGTTTTCGTGCGTTTTTTAACAGTTTTTTTTTGTTTTTGAGAATTTAAAAATAAAAATAAGTGCTAAAATAACGTACGTAGACAAGAAAGATACAAAAGAATCGTATACAGCCCTAAATGCTCTAAAGTTGAAATCCCAAGCTGCCAGTTTATAAAAAAATGCATACAAAATTAATCGTAGAGATAATAAAATTTTCCTTTTTTACATATGTATAACATCAACTTTTTTACTACACCTATAAAACAACATTTCAAATAGGAGTGCGTAGCCGATTTTTGATAATTTAAAATTTCGATTTTATATAAACGAATTAGTACCCAAATTTTAGGTAAAAAATCGAACTTTATTTAAAAATCACGACCAATTATTCAAAAATTGATATTTTTAAAACCCTTACGTATTTCTCTAGCTATACTTATGTAAATTAAAACAAAAAAATTTTTTTGTTCCAGATTCATTTTTGCGGTACTTATTAGTACTTAAAAGTGCCTCGAAAAATAATTGACTTGCGGGAATAACTCCTGAACCGCCATTTTGTGATATTTTGAAACAAAAAAAATTTGATTGAGCACTTCAAAACATGATTAACAATATCCTCAATTATTATAATCTTCCTACTTTTCCATCAACCAAAAAAAAAATCCCAAAGCACGCTTCATTTTCGCACTTTACAGTGGTGTTGCTCCTTAAACAATTTTTTTTATTTACAACCGTTTTCTTTACTAGTAAGTATTAGTAATTAAACAAACTAAAGTTTTAATTAAATACATTCAGCAAAATTACTTTAACGTGAAATGTGATAAACTTTATTTATAGTTGTTGTCTTTGTTATGTATTTTTTCATTCCTCATAATTAACTATTGTTATTATAATCCTAAAGTTTGAAGTTGTAACAGCAATTAGTATTAGAAATTGTGTTTCATGTTACAATACTTAATGTAATTAAATTTACGAATCTGTTACTTAAAAGTTCTCACAGAACAAAATTAAAATTGCAAAATAAATTATTTTTTAAAATCTTCAATTAATTTTAAAGAAAAAATTAAGCGTAAGCAAAAAGTTTGTACCAGCAATAATTACGATACGATTACTTCAAAAGCTTCAAATAAGTAATTTAATCAATTTTGTATTTTAATGATTTTTTCTTCGTCTGTGTGACATACTCTTTTTTGACAGCCGACAACAATTTTATCAACTTTTAATTTAGTCAGAAGTCCGAAAAAAAATTTAATTGCGTTTATCGCAGAAAGTCTGTTTTAATTTATTAAGTTGACACATTTTCTGACGTCTTTAATGTTAAACGTAAACACCCAAATAAATTAAATAATCTTTTTCTCGGAGGCATATTAAATAAGATCACTATCTTTTGGTTTTAATTAAAGTATAACTTTCAGCCAATTATAAAGAAGAGAAATGAATAAAAATATCAAGTTAAACAGGAACTTCTTGTGTGAGATGCTTTTCTGTAGCCTCGCTAATTACAACAAGCTTTTGTTAAATGGAATAGAGAAGAAAAGTAATACTTAATAAAAAGTAGACGCTTGACATAAACTTGCATTTGAATATGTGAAAAGGAAGTGCAACTTGTTCTACATTTGTACTCCTTGAAGATAAATGCTTCTTTTTAATTATTTGCATTGTGTTTTCTGAATTTAGCCCTTAGTTTCAAAGGCTTTGCGAATAATTAATTTCGACTAAAATATGTGTCATATAATATTTTTAAGAAATTGCAATAAATATTTTAAATCACTTAACTATCCTAATACATAAGAGAATTTACAATGGTGATAAATTGGAATTTACAAAATAGATTGTTAACGCTGCATAAAGTACATAGGATAAACCAACAAGAACTATGTTAACAACACTCGATTGGACATTGTCGGTATTGAATATAGTCATAGTTACAATTTTAAAAAATCAAACCTGGTTTATGAACCATGTTGATTACAAACCGTTAAGTTTTTTAGTATTATAAGTTATTGCAAGAATCAATAATTGTTGGAATAAATGGACTGTATTTGAATAATTAGGTAACATAGGTTCCGTAACTTTTTGTATTAACACAATAAAAATACATTGAATAAAACGATTTTTATAGAAAGAGACGTTTAACTGCCTGTACAATTAGAAAGTCAGACTTGTTCTCTCTTACATAAAACAACGTTCACCCATTTACCCTGGCTACATGAGTATGCGACCGTGGAATAGACAAAATCTAAATTATTTTTGAACAATGATGTTTTATAAATAGCCAATGAATCAATGTTGAATGTTACAACGTTTACAAGCATCACAATAAGCAAAATATAACTTACAGGTTTTTATGCCAGAAATTGATTGGCTATAAATATTTGAAGAATATACTATGTAACTGCTTAGATATGTGTCGACAAGGTTGCTTTAGTTTTTAAGCTTGCTACTTCAGCCAGGCCGACATCTTGTTGTGTTCGTGAAAACCCTCTAAAAAATCGCAAACTGAATATTTAGAGACTAGAAGAAAGAATTATGATTTGTACAGCACGAAGGGCATATAAAGCAAATTATAGCCAATCAGCAAAAAAGAGCAATAAAATAATAAATTATTATCTGTAAACCTAAAGTTCTTTCTTAGAATAAGTATAAATAACAAATATATAACAGTTTACGATGTTTTGTAACCATCCAGACACTTAGAGCAAATAAAACTGAGATAATTTAAAAAATTGTCCTTTTTAGGAACTCTTCGGGGTTGGAGGTTGTGGTTCAAAAATTAAAGTTTTTTCGTAGAACTTGCCGACGTTTTGTCCCTTAAGCCGGAGCTTTATTAACTTTTATTGAACAAAGCCTTGAAATAGCTTCCGCTTAAGGAACGAAACGTGGTCCAGTTCTACGAAAAAGTTTAAATTTTTAAACCACAACCTCTAACCACGTCCAGTCCCTAAAAAGATAAGTTTTAAATTAAATTAAAATTGAAGAAAATAAATAAAGTTAAAACTAGGATGTTCCAAGCATATACATTTACTACACTTTTTACAAAAATATTTACTTTTTTCATCGATCGCAATAAGAGCAACGTCTATGAAGCCAATTCGTGTGCTAAAAGCAAGATGTTCAGACACTAATTGAAATGACATTTGACGTAGAAAATTTCATCTAGGAGTATCTGAATCAAGATTTTTAGAGCACAAATAAGAAAAGAATTAATTGCTGCAATATTTAACAGTGAATAAAAAACAACCATAGGCTATCGACGAGTATTTCTAGCACAGTCGTAATTGCGCATCTATGGCATCCACTCTTCCTTTTGTTTTGTTGTACATCATTATCATTTCTAGTTTGCCAGTTCCTGTATCAATTGCATCGTCATGATAAATGCTAGACATCAATAAAACAATTTTATTTTTTCGAGGCACATACAACACCAAAGTGCAAATTTCATTGAAAGTAAACATGCTTGAGCCTACACGTTTTACTCTTTGCCGCAATAGTTCCAGTGGCAGTTCCCGTTTGTTTTTCCTAATTGTTCCTACTACAGTTAATTTCTAATGTTCCTTTAATGTTTTTATTAGATTAATACTAGTAAATCAATTGTCAATGGTTATGTTCGTACTTGTACCTTTCCACATTTGCAGAGTCTTTCTACAACTGCTGCCGACGAGTTACTAATGCCATAAGGCCCTTCTAGCTGCTCTCCTACATATACTTCTAAATCCAATGTATAATACATTCTTGCTTCTCACAAAGCAAATATTTTTATACCATATTTGTTTGATTTTTACAGTGGTGTAGATAAGAGTGTAAGAGCGAAAAGAGGGGATTCTATAGCCGTACATAAGAAATATAAGAAGAACATCAAAAGTTAAGAAAAAATCAACGAACAAATAATTACATTAGAAATGAAAAAAAACGGAGAAAACATAGTAATAGTAGGCGTATATGCTCCAAGTGAAGATGCTGAAATAACCATAAAAGGTAAATTTTATAATGAACTACAAAACATACTACTAAATACTAACAAGAACAAAGAAATATGTATATTGGGAGATTTGAAAACTAGAGTTGGGAAAACAAAAAATGACAAAATTGTTAGAGAGTATAGAGAAGAAACAATAAATAATAACGGTGGACAACTAATTAATCTTTGTCATAACAATGTTTTAAAATCATGAATGGATACTTTCAACATAAAGAAATCCATAAATTTACATGGGTTCAATTCACGAAAGGACAAAGATCTATAATAAATTATTTTGTCATTGGACAAAATTCAAGACTAAAGACAAACGACGTAAGGGCATATCATGGTGCAGATTGTGGATCGGATTATTATTTGCTAATAGCTGACGTGGTAGTTAACTATAGAAACGCATAGAGGGAAAGAAAAGATGAAGATACAAACGAATATAGTGATATAGAAACACCAACTTATAATTTAGAAAGCTTGAGACAGGAGCCTATACAGTTCCATTACAAACCAAGAATAGCTATAAAACTACAAAAACGAGCTTATACAAAAGTAAACAGCAGCGAAGCAAAATACCAACAAATCAATAATGCATGCATCAAGCAGCGAAAGAAGCGTTAGGATACAAAGAATACCATCAAATACAAAACCCAGAATAGTAGACGGAAGATATACAAAAGGTAGTAATAGAGAAAAATAAAGCTTATAGAAAATGGTTGTATACAAAAGATCTCGAGAATAAGAAAGAATATGCAAGGTGCAATAGACAGGTAAAACTAATTATCTCAACAAAAAAAATAAAATATGGAAGAGAAAATGTGAAGAAATTGAGAGATATATAGGCGGAACAAGAGTGTCACAAGCGTGGAGCATTATAAAAAATCTTAGAACGTATAGAAAGGAGGTGCAAATTTGATAGAAGGAAAACAATGGGAAAATCACTAAAGAGAATTATTAACGGAAAACAGAGAAATATTCAAAGGAAATAAAGAAACACCAAATATGAACGAAAAGGAAATGGTAGAGGAAGTCAATGTGAAAGAAATAAGACACACCCTAAAATCCATAAAATGTGGTAAAGCGTCAGTACCGGGAAATATTCCCATAGAGTTAATTAAATATGCACCAGGGGTCTTGCTAGAAAAGATAGCAGAGTTTTTCAACGCATGCATGATACGGGGTCAAAATATTCCTGAGAATGGAATATGGCTTACATTAGCTCAATATATAAAAAAGGAAACTGAAAAAATTGTAAAAACTATAGAGGAATAAGTGTTACGAGCTCTATGGGAAGATTGTATGGTCAAATTTTGAAGGAGAGAATTGAAGCAGACTACGAAGACATAGAGGAACAAAGCGGTTTCTGGGCCGGAAGATCGTGTCTAGACAATATATTTACTCTACAACAAATAATAGAAAAAAGGAAAACCTGAAATTTACTTACATACCTTCTGTTTATTGATCTCAGAAAGCATACAATTTGGTGTTGAAAAAATTATTTAGTACATTGACGAAAATTGGCCTAAATAGAACATACATTCGAGCAATTGCAAATATACAAGGTGATTCATAACTATTGGGACATAGGCTACGGCCGATTATTTAGACCAAAATATGACCATAAAACACAATATGCCTTAATAAAATATTGCCGTGAAAAAAGATATAAGGTTTTATTTTTGTTAATAATTTCACTGTAAATTTACCAATTCTTATCAACATCTACAAAGAAGCATAACTATCTGACAGTCCAAAACGTACTCTTAATAAATAAAGTAATATTTGAAATCCCCTTCTGACACGACGAAGTGTTCAATTGCGTTTTTCTCGGAAACAATTGAAATTATCGTATTTAAACAGGAATAATAATATTGTGTAGAAATGATGTTTACGTCATATTCTCTAATTAAAATAATTAAAAAGTTTTCTCAAAAAAAGTTAACAGTCGATTTCATCATCAGGAATCATTCACGTAGCGCCCCCTACAACAAATTGTAAAATAGTACATAAAATAATGTTCTTGGTCTAAAGTTATGCTTCTCTGCCGATTTTTATAAGAATTGATAATTTTGCAGTGAAATTATTAACAAAAAATGAAAAAAAAAGGTTTTCATTTAACGCTCTGTATTTTTTCCACAGCAATATTTTGTTTAGAAATTTTGGGTCATATGGTCATATTTTAGACTAAATAACCCGCCCTTAGCCTATGTCCCAATAGTTATAAATCACCCTGTATATAAGAATCCCCAAAATGCCATTAAAATGGGAAATAAAGTCTCAAAACCATTTAAAGTGACAAAAGGTCTTAAACAAGAATGTTGTCTGTCGCCCACACTTTTAAAAAATAGATTCAAGAAGCGCTATAAATATAGAGACGCAAATGTGGAGAAATGTAAACGTGAAACGTTAGCCTCAAAAAACTTCATAAATATTTATATGGTCAAAAGTTTACCCTTATTACTGATCATCAACTGTTACGGTTTATTTTTGGAAAAAATAAAGGTATACCTACCAGGGCAGCAGCAAGAAATACTAGGTGGGCTCTTACATTATCGGGTTACCAATACGATATTTAATATAAAAAGGGAAAATCCATACCTAATGCAGATGGTTTATCACGTCTACCCACAAACTCGCAAACGGAAGTCTCACATTTTCTTTATTCTTTCAACTTAGTTAAAAAAAAACCTTTGAATTGGAATGACATAAAAAAAAGAATTAGATAGAATAAAAAATAAAATCAGTCAAATCCCCGCCATACCATTCCCAGAGCAATGGTATAGCTGAGCGCAGTGTTCAAACTATAAAGAAAGGTATAGAGAAAACTATTTCTTCTAAAAGAAACGGTTATTTCAGAGAAAAACATTTTATCGAAATTATATAGTTACTTGTTCATATACCGTAATACTCCGTCCACTGTTACTGGTCTTTCGCAAGCAGAAACTATTATGAAAAATAGGGCAAGAACTAGATTTGACTTTTTAAAACCTTTCTGCCATGATGTAAAAATTAAACATTCAGTTAATTCTCACAGAAAAACAGATTAATGAAATGGTTTTTGTAAAAAATAAACAAACGAAGTTATGGCAGAAAGGCAAAGTGGTAAAAGTGTTAAGCTTTTGCACATATCTCATTCAGGTCGAGTCCGATATAAGATTTGTACACGCTGATTTTATACGTCTAAAATTATCTAATAATTCTTTATATCCTGAGGTTCAAGTAGAAGTTGATACAGATAATGATAATGAACCACTGAGTAATTCTGTACCTACTCCAAAAATAAGTTCTAACGTAAGTACATCCAATGAATAAGAGCAGAATCACGCAGTTAGTTCATCAAGTAAATCTGAGTCCTCAACAAAATAATGTTAATGGGCAGTCGGATATCTTAAAACCTAGAAATGTATCTCGCTCAGGTAGAGTTATAAAACCGCCTAATAGATTAAATCTTTAGTTAAGTAAGGGAGAAATATTATGAAATTAAGTTTTTAGTTGCACTCTTTTAAGTTGGCAATGAAGCCATTTTTGTATTTAAGCGAAAGACACAAGAAACACGGTCGTTTTTGTCACCATTTATCGTCTAGTATTAATAAATATTTACCATTCAATAAGATGTCAATTTATTAAATACACAACATCCTGCAAAAAGCAAAAGCTCAAAATATTTTTTCGTCCGTGCATCATACATTATTTTTTAATTTATTGCATAAAATTAAAAAAAAATTCACAAATAATATACCGTGTGTCCCAGGGAGAACGCAACATAGGATTTTTATTAAGGCAAAATATAGAACGGATCCACTTGTGCTATAATATTTTTCACCGTCGCGATACGACGTGCATTGTAAGTGTCAGTTAAAGTAAAAAAGAGAGAGCGGTTTGTCTGTGTGACGATTGTCATGTCTACCACAACTGTAATATTTCTTTTGACATTTCTCAACCTAAAATTTATTATTTTGTTTTTTGCGAAAATTTTAATTGTTTAGTCGCTTTGATCTGATCGCTTTCTCAAGTAAGTACAACTAATTCTTTTACACAATTACGAATAATTATTTTCGTAAATTAATTTTAGGATATAAACAAAAGTACATTATGAAAAATATAAGCTGATTTAAGATGCAGTTATATTAATATGATTAAAAGTGCCTATGAAAGTATTGCAATGTTATTGCATTTGAGCCAGTCCCATAATTCTTGAAAAGTCTTTAAAAAGCCATTCCAGATTGATTAAAACCCCATTTAAGGCAAAAGTTCCATATTCTTTGTAAATCGGCTATGTTCGGAAAAATCATTGAATTCTGCTGGAAATTGGATAGTTGATCCTTGGTAATAATGATCTTCAATCATTGTTAAGTCTCTCGCAGCATCAGTAATCTTCCCAACCAAAGAAAACCTGTATAAAATTTAGTATTAGATATGTAATTAAGGTACAAATAATAGGTCAAGGTCATTTGCCAAGAGACAAAATGTGAGGTGAGAGTGATGAAAGAGACAAAATGTGATGAACAAAAGTGAGTAATAGACAAGGTTAAAACATAAACAAGGACGTAAAGACTGAAAATGCGTGGTTTAAACAAAAATAATAACAAAAAATTGGGTTATGAACACAAAAAAAATTTAAAGACAAAGTGCCATGCGGCGCAATATTCTTTCAAGAAAAGAAAGGCAAGGATGGAATGGCAGAAAAGCAGAAGAAGAATGACAGTAATTAACAAATAATTAAAAAAGTTAATTATAAAAATTAAAGAAAATTGCAGAAAAACTAAGGGTTCAGATAAACATCCGGTAGATGGCAGCACAAAAACCGACGCAGCGTAACGGATTAATTTGAATAAATTAATAAACAAGTTGGCCATGGATCCGGAAGTAATAAATAGAGGTGCTGAAGTGGCGCCCGGGGAGTTGAAAATCTAAAGCGTAAAGGCGTATATCGGTACGAAGTAAATTACCGTCAAAATAAAATAGATGACGTTACGTTAAAACAATTAAAATTTAATAAAATTTGATAAGGGCAAAAACAAAGTGAGAAGTTGAAGGAGTACAGTAATAAAAGTAAACAAAGTAAACGGGGAAAGCAAATACTCACTAGTGAAAGTGATCCGGAAGGACAAAAGTCCGTGAACTCAAGGGTGAATGAACGGTCGAGGTTACAAAAATTAGGACGACGTAGCAGTAACCTGAAAAAAAAGTACAGGAACATCGGAAGCATCAAATACAACAAAATTACTCACCGTCGAAGTTGGCGTGATGACCAGGTAGATTTAGTTTAAGTTTTAATAGGTTTGTAAAGTAGTTGCTAAATCTACTTTTTACCAAAGTTGTGTAAATAAATTATTGTTGAGCTGTGAAGGTGTTTTAATGAAGGGAAGAAGACAAATAAAACAAAATTTAGTGACAGAAATTATTCGGATAGTAGGTGTACAAAAACGCGTGAACGTGAAAACACTTTTGTTTCCCGGTAAAAGAGTAACCCTTGAGAGAAAAAGCCTGAATTTAAATTGTTTGATAAAGTGGTTGGCACCTAATATTAAAACAAAATTAAAATTTACCCCTTTGTCATCGCAGTATAATTATGTAAACGGATTCAGGTTTTATTTTTATACAGCATGTTAAGAACTTCACGATATAAGACCGATACTTGTGTAAAACACAATGAAGGAAGAACCAAGAGACGACAGTTTCATAGGCAAAGAATATTATAATTTTTATACCTACCTAAAAAGTGATTTAACTTGGATTATTATTTGCAGGAGTCGTACAAGTTAAATGTAGGTAAACAAAAATTTTTTTTTTTCTTTGTTTTATATTCTAAATTTCAGATCATAAATTTAACTTTTCTGCAAATGCACACACTCGCCAAACCTTTGTAAAATGAATTTAAATTATGTTTATTAATAAAATAGATTTTCTTTGAAAGTCGTGTAAAATTCTTTTTTGTGATTTTTTGGTGGTCCTGAAAAGGACCGTTTTGGTTTTTGGGTAGGTATGCAGAAGTGAAAGCTACATTTTATTTAAGCCAGCAACTGCTTATATTAAATGCTCGAACTGCTGTCCATTTACTGCTAAACAATGGCCTAATCGATTATAAAAATTTCGTTAAACATTAGAAATTACGTTTGCAGGAACATTAAAGCAAACTTCTACAATTCTGCCCTTTTAATGACTTGACAGTGATGTGTGGTCGATTTGACCATAAGAAAAAGTCATTTGGAGACAAATTTGGTGATCTCTATGGCCAAGCAATTTCACCAATTTCCAAGTTCTGGGCAACGTATCATTTAAGAGGCCTTTTAACAGATTAGCACTATGAGCTGGACACCCATCGTGCTGATACCAAACAACAGTGTCCTCTTCAGCAACTTTGTGCAATGCTGGTAGCACATGCTCAATTAGTAGGTCACGGTACTTAAAAGCAGTAAGTGTACCCTCAATAAAAAAATGACCTATTACGGTATTGGAAAATATCCCAGCCCAAACATTTACTGATTGGGGATATTGGGTGTGAGCTGGTATAAACAGATGAGCGTTTTCTGTGCTTCAAAAACGGTAGTTTTGAATGTTTCGTGTTCCATTTAATGTAAAAGTGCATTCATCAGTAAAACACAGGTTTTTATAAAGTTATCGTCATTATTAGATTTTTTTATTAAAATTTCACAAAATTCTTGTCATTTTTCAGCATCCGTTCTGAAAAGCTCTTGATGTTGAGAATAATGGTAGGACTTATACTTGTGTTTCTTTAGTATTCTATGTACACCACTTTTACTTAGACCGCAGTCAACATTTACTTGTCGAACACTTATGATCGGATTATGCTAAACTGTTGCTAGTACATCAATCTCGTCGTTGTTGTTGTTAGGCCTGTCAAACTGCACCAGCTTTGGCCGCTTGTGAACACTGCCAGTATTTTCAAAGGTTTTAAATATTCGCATCACTGTACTAGCACTTGGAATCGGTAGATCTTGAAAAAGTTCAGCAAATAATGCTGAACAGCTTCTATAGCTTTCACCACTGCATACCCATTTAACCATTTGAACTTTTTCAGCAGTTTTATACACACTCATTATTGCAGAAAGTTATAAAAGTAGCGCTAATAATTCAAATTTAAGTTAGTTGCTGCAACTTCAGAGTAATCAAAATGACACATATCGACGTGGCATTGGTTGAAAATTTCAAAGCACTAGTAGATCCATTCTCTATTTTGCCTTAATAAAAGTCCTATGTTGCGTTCTCCGTGGGACACACGGTATATAAATTAATAAAGTTGTGATGATAATTTCATTGTAATCGAGATGCCATAAATTTTTTTTGTATATTATTATCACTGTATTCGTTGAAATTGGTGTTATTGAATTCTTGGCTTTTCATGTTAATTAGTAAATGTTTGAAATAATATAGAAATAAAAAAAATTTAGTTATTTTAATATTTTTTGTCGACCAAAAATAAATATTTTTTGATTAAACAGTTAAGTCTACGTCATTTATTCTTTAACTTCCAAAAAATTCGAAATACTCTAAAAATCAGAACATTTGAAAGTCGTGTTGCATTAAACTACCGTAATAAATTTTTTATCATATTTTTTGTGGCAATGACTCTAATTTCAACTAAACTAATTTTTTCTCATTGTCATTACAGTAAAACTAATACGTATTTAACTACTTAAGAACAAAATGTAATTATAAACAACGGCAACAAGTAAACATACAAGAACTATCTCATACATACCTCTAAATTTAATTCAGTTACTTTGCGTCATGTTTTGCTCAAACATCCTTTAGTAAACAGACAAAGCTTTTTAAATTCAATTTTCTTTGCTGTAAGGGTTGCCTTACGATGCAGATACAGTGCGTTGACAAACACAAAATAACTTCAAACTTTATAGATAACGTTTTCCTTTGTAAGTTGTTTAGCAAATTGACAACGTATTGACTTGAATAAGTTTATTTCCTTGCAAATAAGATGTAAAACAACCGCGGCGCTCGTATCTTGTCCCCTCATTTTTTAACGGAAAAAACTTGTTTTAAAACTTTATTTGAACGAGGAAAATATAACATTAAAATTATTAAAGCGTGTCATTTCCGTTTTGAATTGAACAACACATCAAAGTTTACTGTTGGTAATAAAGTTCTGAGTTCTGTGTTGAGTTGACGCGAATCGATTGGGTTTCCTTCCTATCCAAGTCACATTTTAGCGATCAGAGCAAATTATCATTGAGCGAATGGCAAAAATATAGACTGAATGCGAAGTGTGTGAACGGCATTACAAATACATTCTAAACTGATTTTTTTTACATTTCATAATTAAAAAAAATAACCTACCTTTGCAGATAAACTTTTTTGTCGTTCTTGCTTTAATTGAGCAATACGTGTTTTGACGCATAGTACAAACTACTAATTAAGTTATGTAGAAAGTTGGTTGGGCCTTTTGTGTAATAGAATATGTTAAAACAAAGGACACGTCCTGCAATTGTGCTGTGAGCGTAAAACAAGAAATTGCGATATTTCGTTTGCGTCTATAATTAGATAGGTTTTGATTGCGTAACGTTCAAAAGTAAATAATACTTTTCGTACTTATTTGTATTACGATTATTTATTTTGCTGTCACAAACCGCCCACGTTTAACTTATATTGTTCTGAAAATAATTGAACCGCATGAAGCCAGAGGTAATACCAATATACTTAATGTTATATACACAATTGTCATTTTAAGTTTGAGAACGTTTTCTCTTATAAATTTGGCAAAAAGTTTAGAAAATACCATCATCATTTAATCAAGAGTAAACGTCATTATTGTTCTAATATTTCTTTAAAACACATTCTAAACTTTTTAGTTACAACGATTTGTTTGTCCATTGTACAATTTATTACAATTATGTTATGGTTTTATTTTTCGTATGTAGGACGTATGTCGAAAGCGATTTTAAAACGTGTGTCTCGAGTAATATGTTACGACGAAAGTCGTACTCTTGGCGCCTATTTTACTAATTTTCTATTGGTGGAAAATAAAATCCAACTAAATTGCTTAGACGAACAGCGAACATCTTTTTCGTTATGTACGTGCGGGTGATTTGGCGTACGTCTTGAAGTTACAATTTCCACAAAAATTATTAATGTGTAATTCAAGATTTCCAATTCAAATTCGTGATTAAGTGTAAATCCGGCTAAATTCACTGTGAGTACACTTTACTTTCTTTTTTTTCCTGGTTGTATTAATTCTAAATGCTACGTACGTTTTTTGCACGTTGCGTTGATCTTATGTTCTTGTTGTGTGTTATATCTGGATAACTCCTGAGGATGCTGGTGTAGCTGATTAAGAACCTTCTCTATCAATTAAAGGCTACACCCCGGTTTCGCATTAGTTAAGCTACAGACAACCGGTGGATACTACGTCTACAGGGATTGGTTATGCTTTATAACTTTATCGAAACAGCTTATCGCCGTCCGATTTTTTTCGCACATCTTCCCTAAGAGGAATACTGGGGTTATCTAACTTCCCAAACTGTCAATATCGTCTCTAGCAAAAAACTTTTATTGTCGAAACTGCATCCTACAAATTACAGCTAAGTTTTCTTATTTTAGTAACTTATTCAGTGATAATGCGTATAAAGCTTAAGTAAATATGACATAGAACTGTTTGATCTTTAGTATTTAACCCTTAAGCAGGCGCGTGAATTTGTATAACATAAGTAGGCGCGTGGGGTGTTCTCAACACCCCATATCAATTACATACTATTTTCAATTTTTCGGGTTACTTTTTGAAATTTTTTTACGTTATATTATATTACAACAAATACTGTTCCTCTGCACTTATTAAAAAGTTGAATACAATAATATTAAAGAAAAGAAAAAGGCGTGTTTTGATCATGACGTATATTTAATACAGCGTAATATTGGCGTTTATCACAAAATAGACAAAAACCAAATTATAATATATGTAAAATATTAACTAAATATTGTAAATAAAATATATTAAACTTAAACACAAATCAGGGACGAAAATTAAGAAAAAAATCGGTGAAACTAATTACAATCCGTTTCCTCTACACCAGTTTCCAAACATGTTTCGCAAATATTTTTCAAATGTTTTAGGCACATGTGCTTATTACACTTACAACAATATGTTTTAGTCTTGATATCTTTTTCTAAGACAAATAACACATCTGCTAGGTTTATCGCCACGATTTTCTACTGCTTTTGAAGTGCTAGGTTGTGAACTTGCTCCTGATACTTTTGCTACCTTTGCCCGCAGATTTCTTGGTATGTGTTGATCACTTGCTCTTTTATATACTTAGAGTTTTACTAAATCTAAGCCTATTTCACGTAAATACAGTCTTCGCACCAATGTTACTTTTTGGGTTGTTATGAGCAAATATAACCTGGGAGTTAATTCCGGCTATATCCAATAATCTATAAAATAAAACAAGAGGCCAACGTCTTGTTCTTTGCGAGGTTGAATTTCATCTCCAACTCCTCTACCTGCCTTAGTTGCGTTATACATTGTTATTATTTCAGATTTTTTATCGTCTTTACTATCTCTATCTATGGAATCATCGTAATGCATTGACAAAATAGCCAAAACATTTTTATTTTTCTTTGGCACTATAGTACAAACTATAGTACAATTATCCTGGAAGGCAAATAAACTTGATTTTATTGGCCTTTTTTTTACATTAATTAATTCAATAGATAACTTGCGTTTATTCTTACGTAAGGTACCTACTAACGTAATTTTGGAGTCACGTAAAGAATCTGCTAAAGCAATACTGCAGAACCAATTGTCTGCTACAACATTTCTATTGCTGTCTACGATAGGTTGAACTAGTCGCATTACAACGTCTTTTGCGCTGTTGGATACCTCAAATGGGCCTTCAGGTTGAATTCCGAGATATACTTTCATCTTCTGAGTGTAACACGTTTTTGCGTCGCACAAAGTTAAAATTTTTAGGCCGTATTTTGCCGGTTTACTAGGGATATACTGCCTGAATGGACAATTTCCCCGAAAAGCAACCAGCTGTTCGTCAACTGTACAATACACCCCAAGTGAATAATAATTTACGCAATTTTGTTCAAAGATTTCAAAATTTCTCTAAATGCCGCAAATTTATTTAGTTCACGTCTTTTATTACGACTTTGCACATTGTCGAATCGGAAACAGCGTTGTAAAAATAAAAACGTTTTAGAGACATCGTTGGATAAAATACTTCTATACCAAAACCTCTTTGATCCCAGAGATATTCTAAATTTTGGTGGTTAGATCTATACTCAGTATACTATTGGCGCGGAGTAATAAACCTGTCAGAATTATCGAATCTCCAGTATTGCAGTGGCGTAGGTACCTGATACGTTTGGAAAATCATATATTTTAGTAGGTAAATATATTATAATAGTAAAATCTACCTTGATATGAATTATTATGTGGTTATATGTTATTTATTTTATTTGTATAGTAGATCACATTACAAATTTTACTTCTTACGTATTATATACCATTATTTTTGTATCTCGGTATAATACCCACATCTACGGCTATGATTCTCGTTTCGTCAGTACCTGTGCTGATGGCAACGTGTTTACACACAGGTTAAACTATTGTTCTCAGACCCTCGATGGGTCGATATGCTGCAAGAGCGGCACAATGATCGTATTTTGGTTAGAATTTATAGGTTTTTACTTAACCGTAGAAGTACCGCTTTCACAAGAAAATAAAGAATTATTTCAAGCAATTATGATTTATTACTCCGCGCCAATAGTATACAGACTATAAGCGCCCCAGCCAATATCAGAAGACCAAAGAATGATCTTATTTCAGATTTGTTTGTTTCTGTAACATTACGTGTTCTTTGATAATTACTAGCTATAGTACCTGTGTAAATATTTGTATATCGTGTTATTCTTTGTATTATATTTGCATCACTGAACATCTGAAAACATTCTATGGGGCTTTTCAAACTTTTAGCTGCACCCTTTGAACCAGGAGAATGAACTATTATATTTTGTGATCGTGTTCGAACATTTTTAGAATTGCAATTTTTTTCCATTTTGTTGTTTTGTCTCGACCCGTGTAATACAATTCATTATAATCTTGTTTTGTGTCACTATCACTGCGATTTTCAAGAATATCTCCTTCACATTCAGAGTCTTCTTTGATTCTGTAAATTAGTTTCGACGTTAACCTCTCTCATAAGAGCTTCCAAGTAAGCTTGTTCTGCTTCATAGCTTCTAAAGCTTTTATTACTCATACCCAACAATGTTTTTCTAAATCTAAAAGGTTTATGAAAGAATAAATTATATCAACATACAAGTCGACTTTAGCATACATGCAACATAAATAGGCGCGTGGGGATTTGTAAACACCCCAACCAAATAAAATGCACTTATTTTGAAAACTAGCCGTGCCTAACCTTCGACTGTAAGCACAACACTAAACCGAAGTGTAATTTGAAGGTACTGAGAAGGGGAATGTTTTAAATTACGCGATTAGCCGGATAAGGATATGTTTATATGCGTGGGGTGTTCTGTAACCCCCACGCGCCCACTTAAGGGTTAAATAAACTTTTATTTGATGTACTCTCCACAACCGAACGTTTTTAACCAACTCAATACGGGTTTAGACGCTTAACTTAGAGCGGTTGACGCAAAAACAAAAGACCTTTTGGGTTTGGGGAAGGTACTTACCTTTAATCCTAGTTTAAGTTAGTTTAAATTGCCGTGTGTAAGTGATATGTGTACGCAGAGCCTTCTTAGTAGCCAATCCTGAATTGGAACGTTGACTTTAACTTGAGTGTAACTAAAGCTTACTTGAAATCCGAGTCTTATTTATTGTTAAGCGAGGCTGCTCCTAATGCACGTAACTATATGCTACAGTCTCTCTATTTCTGTCACATTCTCCTAATACTTTAAGATTTGTTTGTTGTATTGAATTGTCTGTCTTTCTCTCTGGTTTGTGTTTGAAGTAAGACCTGTTGTTCTCCTGTTAGTCGGTTTTATTTCTTTCTTTTACTCAGCAGGTGACGCTTTGTAAGATAACACTTTAATTTTTTAGAATTCTCTAAAGACCCCTCACTCTACGACAAAACCAAATGTTGCTGATCTAACTACTATAAATACTTTATCCTCCACGAACTTAGGGCACTACATCGAGCCGAATTAGTTAGTTTTTTTTTACGTTGTTCTCCTAGAGCTATCGATTCTTTTTTATTTGTAATCCGCAACAGTTACAATTATAATAGTTAGTTTTGCAACTTCAAATCGTAGTTGCTAAAAACACTAATCGCAAGAGGCGAGAAACTTAAAACAATCAACAATGACATATAAATCTTATTCGACTACTTTTTTTTTAAGTTTTGAAAGTAGTTTGTTTTCTTTTTATGATATCAATCAACATGTCTTTCACGCAAGATCAAAAAAGTGAATTGGCATATATTATCAAAGAAACTATTTCACAAATAACTACTGATGAGGTTTTCATTACTATGGTAACTAATAAGTTATGGGGTAGCATTAAACCTAAATGGAAAAATTTCAAGAAAAATGTTACGACAACAATTAATAAATTAGAAGGACAAGTAACAAAATTAAATAAAGATTTGAAAAATTTACAAACAGTATTCTCGCAAAAATAACATTCGCGTGTTTCGTGTTGAAGATATGGCCGATGAAGATACGGAACAAAAATTTATATGCACAATGAAGCGATTGGATATCGACATTAGTTCAAATTAGATAGACCGTTTGTCATCGATTAGGATCATACATAAAAGGTAAAACTAGACCAATAATCGTAAAATTTTGTTGTTATAAAGATAAGCAGTTTGTGTATAACAACAAAAAAACTTAAGGGCTCTAGAGTAATAATTAAAGAGGATTTTACTCTAGAGCGACATAATATTTACAAAGATGCATGTCAAAAGTATGGCTTTAAGAATGTGTAGACCTACGACGGTGTAATAAAAGTTAAAACTGACAAAGAAATTTTGTCGTTAAACTTGTTAATACAACTTAGTATGTACATACTTAATAGTACTCATTTTACACTTTTTAAACGTTTATTTATGAAATTTGTACAAATGATTTAACTAAAAAAAATTAAAAAAACTATAAAAAGTATTTTTATTTTTTGAGTAAATATTTTAAACTAAAATTAAACTTTATTCGGTTGAAGTATTGGTGTTGTCTAATTCGCCAGAGCATAGAGGACAAATGAACGTAGCATGGTCATTACAGATGGAGATATTGCACTTGGTACACTGTTTCTTGGTCCTCCTGCTTTTTCTTCGTGGGCAAATTCCGCAAAAGCCTGATGTTAATGCCCATGCATCATATTTGTTTCTGGCAAAGTTCTGTTTAATTCTTGTGAGAATTTCCGAAGGTAATGTTCAATTTGTTGATCGGAATATCAACTGTGGCTTAATTGTTGTGCTAAATTCTTCAAATATACTCTGCGTTCGGGAACAATTTTATTATTACTTTTGTAGATAATATTAGAATTGACACCTGCCACGTCTAATATCGTAAAAAAAAACATGCAAAGGCCAACGACAACAAAATCTAGAAACTGAGTAACTGGACTTCAGCTCATCAACTACGTCCACGCCTTCTTTTGTAAGGTTGTAAGAAGTAATTATCTCTGGTTTTTGCTGTTCACCAGATTCGGGTTTAATAATACCTTTTGAATAAAACGTAGATAGTAACAAAACGTTTTTGTTTGGTTTTGGCTTATAAGAGACCAAAACAAAATCTTTTTGAAATCCAAACATGCTACTGGGGACCGGTCTACCCTTTGTGGCTAAGAAGATTGGGGGTATTTCCTTTTTGTTCTTTCTAAGGGTTCCACCCTCGTGGTCTTCATAACAAGTAAATCACGGGCCAAAGAAGTAGACGTGAAATAATTATCCATCGTAACATTTCTGCCCGTGTTTAGTATTGGTGCCGCGATTCGTTTAACCACAGCAGGTGCAAAATTTTCAAGTTTGTATGGTCCCTCGGGTTGTCTTCCAGCATATATGTCCATATTACTAACGTAAAACATTCTGGAGTTAACCAGAGCATATATCTTAATTCCATATTTTGCCGGTTTGATAGCAATGTATTGCCGGAATCTGCATCTGCTCCTAAAATTCTCCAACATTTCGTCGACAGTACAAGATTCTCCAATTTGGTAATTGTCTTGACAATTTTGCACAAAATCTTCGAAAATATGCCGAATGTGCGTTATATTATCAATAGACTTTCTGTTTACTCTGTCATTAATGTCATCAAATCTAATTGCAATTAGCAGCTGTTCCGTCGGTAGCCGATAAGTCTTTGGTACTCTTTTAACTCCTGCCATATACAAAAGTCCAATAAAGGCATATACTTCTGTATCATCTGTTGCTCGGCAACCCGGTCGCGTTCATAGTTTTTACGCAATTTATTTAGATAAACATTTGTATACCGAACAATATATATTATAATGCCGGGTGTGAATATTTTTACGAAAAGTTCTTATATTAGGCCGTGACAAAGAATGAACTAGCCACTGGGTAGTTTTATCTTTACCCATAAAATGATGCTCACCGGTAAAACTTATATTTTCGACTACCTCAGCGTCTGTCAAATTTGGGTCTTCAGATTGCTCTGAATTGGTATCATGTTCACTGTTGTCCGTTGACTGATCACTTTCAATATCGATTTGATCATTGTTATCCAATATTTTTTCCTCTCTATTCTCCGTAGTTACAGCCTAAGTCACACTTGGTAATAATTCCTGTCTGTGTCGTTTTTAGTATTCTTGCCTCCCCACATCGGCAAGTTTCTTTGCCCTACTTAAACTCATACTTCACAATCTGAAGTTATACATTATACAAATTAAATCTCATCGCACTATATTTTGTATTAATTGTAAACTTACCTAATTGCGTTAATTTACACTCTCTAGAAAAATGTTTAACGTAATCACTCGCGCAAGTAGCAAAATGTTCACACATACGATTGCTAGTAAACAAACGTCCTGTTGCAAGCGAGTCGATGCACTAAATAACGTATTATTGCATGTACAATCAGAACGCACTAGTAAAGTCAGCAAGAGGAGAGGGGAGTCCCGTTTACCGCGTAATCTTTAAAAGCCCCCAATTTTTCTGGAACTGTGAGCAAAATGCTCATAAAGTGAGTGATGCAGGGTTAACTTTAGTTCACGCGTACTTGAAGTTCTATGTATAAATGTATTCTATTTAATTCTGTAAAACTTGTAAGAGTTTTGTTTTTAATTATTATGAGCGGTGCCTCCCTAACGCTACTGTATTGTAATACCAAAGAGTATATAATTATTTGGTAATACTAAATCTTATTTAACATTGTCAAAATATTCTGGTTTTACTTGTTTAGTGAATTTTTTTTTTATGTTAACATTTGCTCTTATAAATTGTAGATTTATCCTACTATCCTTTTCCGAATTAGAGAGGTTTGTTAAAGATAACAGTTTTGATGTTTTAGCTGTGGTTGAGACATGGTTAACACCTAATATAATTGATGAGAATGTTTATATTGAAGGATATTCACTTATTCAGTGTAAAGTTTGACGTCAAAAAAGTAAACCAGAGTCACGCAATAAATTAAATGAAAAAAGATGTCCACCGAAATTGTGAAAATCGAAAAATTGGAGTATCGAGCCATCATCAAGTACCTGTACTTAAAAAGGTTAAGAGGTAAGCAGATTTACGAAGATATGCTTAATACCCTTGGTGATCAATGTCCTTTGTATGCGACCGTCAAAAATTGAAATGCAAGCTTCAAAAGAGGTAAATTTTCCATTGAAGATGATGACCGATCGGGAAGGCCAGTTTCTGTGTCAGTCCCCAAAAATATCGATGCAGTTTATGACATGATTTTATCAGACCGTCGAATTGGGCTAAAACGGATATCTGAAGCACTGAATATTTCATACGAACGCGTTCATCATATGGTTCACGTCAATTTCGACATGAGAAAAATTGCTGCAAAATGGATCCCCAAATGTTTGAATGTTGACCAAAAGCGTGCAAGGGTAGAAGCATCGCGTTTGATCTGTGCTCGATTTAAAAACGATGTAGACTTCTTAAACCAAATTGTTACTATGGATGAGAATTGGGTACATTTCTACGATCCAGAAACAAAGCAACAATCGATGAAATGGCGACACTCTAGTTCTCCAAGACCTAAGAAGTTTCGTGTCCAAAAATCTGCTGGAAAAGTTCTTGCTTCAGTTTTTTGGAATTGCCATGGAGTAATCACGATTGATTTTTTTAGATAAGGGTAGAGCAATAACTGGAGAAGACTATTCGACATTACTGACCACTCTACGGAAAAATATTAATCAGAAAAGACGCGGAAAGCTTTCCAAAGGTGTTTTGTTTTTTGCAAGACAACGCCCCTGCACACAAATCTCATGTTGCCAACAAAAATTCGTGATTTAGGGTTTGAATTACTAGAACACCCCCCTTATTCACCCGATTTGGCTCCGTTCGACTATCACCTCTTTCCTCAACTGAAAAAAAGTTTAAAAGGTCGTACATTTTTTTTCCAACAAGGAGGTAATAGAAGCTGTGGAGGTCTGGTTTGCAGAGCAAGAAGAAACATTTTTTTTGAAAGGTCTAGAGACGTTGCAGTTTGCTGTAATAAATGTATCCAATTAAGAGGAGAATATGTTGACTAATAAAATATTTTGACATTGAAATTTTGTTTGGTTCTATAGTAGGCTAAGAGTGTTTCAATATATCCTCGTACTACCATCATTTCAATCTGGGTTTAGAATATGTCACAGTTGCACTACAGCTCTACTTAATATTTCTGACGACATTTTTAGACCATTAGATAATAATAATATAGTTGCTCTGATTTTATTAGATTATTCTAAAGCATTTGACATGATAGATCATGATCTCTTAATATCCATATTGCATAATATTGGGGTTGATGATAACGTACAATTATTTTTCAAAAATTATCTTAGTCGCAGAACCCAAAGAGTAAAACTCAATCAAGCAGTTTCAAATAGCAGTAGTGCAACTAGTGGAGTCCCTCAAAGATCTATTCTGGGAATTGTGCGACTCTTAGTGCTCTCACACTTCAATTTTGTCGATCAAGTGTACAATCACTGTCTTGTTAAAACTAATGTTAACAGAAATCAAAACGCATGCCTTAGATTCGTTTATGGTATCAGAAGAAGAGAGCATATATCTTATAAGTTGACTGATGCTAATTGACTAATTGAATGTGTGAAACAAATGATTTGAACTTGAATTTTTACGGACAAATGGTTTTGTTAACGCTAGACAAAACGCCGCTTTTTTTTAAATTCTTTAAAATGTAACTAAGGTAAAAATTGATGTAAATGGCTCTAGTAAAAATCAGGCAATTTTTAGACAAAGTTAATTTCATGCAACTCGTGTAATGTATATTTGTTTCTGAACTATAAACGTCGCTTATTTAAACTGTTGAAAAGTTATTTTAACTAGCACAGTACACATACTAGCAACCAGTAACAAAACTTCTCAGCGCCACTTTAATGTTTGAATCATGTTTGTTACAGTTTATTAGTATTAAAGCACTAAATTTAATGGCAATATGAAAAACTCCGCTAGTCGAAGAGGAATCGTAGATGTATGTGAGAGTAATTAAGTGAAAGACTTTTAGACTGCAAAGAAAATAATAAGAAAGGCTCCACATAGCAAAACGCATAATTTTAGAGCAATTAAAAACTTTAGACACAGAAACACACCGTTAAACTGTAGAGATATAATTTTTGTGCAACGACAACAATTGCGTGTAGAAAACTCACAATACGAGTTATTTTAAAAATAATTAAATAGAAACGTTAAACTAATTAAATAAATTTTACAGGAAACTAATGAGCGCTATCACATTATACTAATTTTCGAAAGATCTTTTAAATCACATTGATCACATATAAAGTGCAAGAATTATGTAGGTAAATTCAAGTTTAAATACAGATACAACCGCGTTTTAAATAAAATTATATCTTAAAGCATGCACAATTTCAACTTATCTGACTGCCGATAATTATGATAAAGGGTAAGTCGGTTTGTATTCCAAAACAGATGACACGGACAGGTAGAAAAGAAAAGCAGGAACAAGATGTTTTCGGCGGATAAATAGAGAAGTTCAGCTGTAAACCTCTACGTCGCCGGTGTGATAGTTAATTTGATAATTTGCCTCGTATTTAATTATTCTAATCAAACATTATGCAGTGAATGTTCTAAAACGTAAAAACGCAATAAAAATCTAAAGCCCACAATAGTTATCAATCCAGAAATGCTACTTACAAGGTAGAAAATGCCAGTTAATAAATTTTTAGATAGTGTGAAGAACTCGACATGGAGTTCAGTTCAGTTACCAATTAATTAATAAAAGTACTTTATCTGATTTTCTTCATTTATTGGATCACAATTTTCTACATCAAAGACACAATAAGAAAAAGGACAAAAAAAAGGTTTAATTTGGGAATACAGTATGGGTTAGCTAAATTATAGAAACTCGAACACCTTAACTTCAAATGATAAACTATAGGCGGTTTTATCCTAGTAATCTTCCAAGAAATTATTACATCGAACTCATAAGATGAACTTTCGTTAACGAAGTTAAAGGAAATCCAACTTCAGGTAAAAGAAAGAAAAAACAGTCACATGTTTTTAGTGACCTTGACGCCATTTTGAATAATATACATTAAAAAAATATTTTTATTTATAATACAATGAGTGCATCGATGTAATGGAAAAAATGCCTCATAATTGATTTCATAACATACATAAATAAATATGAGGTTGCCGTCTCAACCCCATCATAATAAACATCGTTATTTACATCCGCATGAAACAACTTGCGGAATGCGGAAAGAGAACTCAGTAAAACAAATGCAATTAACAAATGCTGACATCACGGGAAGGATTTAAAAAATTTTGTTTACGAAGCTTTAACTTACTTATCACATATAAAACGAAGCGGATACAATCAGCAAGTTGGTTTAGTTAGAGACAGAGATCAGTTACAAATTACAAACCCTGTGCAGTTCGACAGTATATACCAAACCAGAAGACGTTGAAAGTTTCCAATCGTTCAGTAATTCCTCGTATGCTACGAGTGCATTTGACGACCTACGCAACATGCATTCAGTCATGTAAATATTCTACTTCAGACACCACAGTGATGAGCCCGACGTGATGCTCATAATCAAAGGTAGACCAATATTCGAAAAAAAATTTATCCGGCAATTTACCAACAACGGCAACGTCTTACTCGGTAACGATCATCCTCGTGTTTTTCATAATTGCACTATTCGCCATCGAACGCTGGTAAAACTCCGAGGAACGCAAGATGTAATAGAAGGCTCTAAATCTAAATAAAAATCATTGTGCAAAACGCAAATGACAGCGCAACAGCCAATCTGACCACCGCAGATACGCTCTATATAATCACTGTTGTATTACTCGTCCTTATCATTATCCGTTTTGCTGCGAAGGACCTCTGTAAGCTTCACAAATTAAAATAAATATATAGCAGTGCTAGATGACCTACCGGCAGCTCTTTATAGTTAAAAGTGGTCGTGGGTTGATGAAGAGTCGCTCTACATAAAGGCCACTACACTGCTGGAAAAATTTTTATAAAACACCACCTAGGATTAAGTATAATAAATATCAAGAACCACTAGGAACTCGTACAAACAGAAACAAACCGTACGTAAATAGAAATATGTAGATTGTTATAGCGACTAGAGTTCAATTAACACACATATAAGCACACATAGACACAACAATAGATAATATCATTTAAAATAAATAGCAAAATATCGTTATCAGATAATAACAATTCACGATAGCGCGTTAAGGTACGAGGCCCGAACGCCCCCAAATAAGTTAGCATATTTGACAGTGGTAGCACAGATGAATCGTTGCAAGTGATGTACGCGACAAATATGGTTCGAAGTGTACTAACAACAACTACGGAGGGTACCGAATTATATAAATAGGTTCAAGGCGCACAAAATTAATAAGGTACTCGAAAGATCTTTCTAGTTTACAAAGTTATTTATAAGCACCCAAAAAAGTACGTTGTTAAACTTACGACCACGATACGTATACATAAGACGCGACAAAATTTATGAGTGACATGCATAAAAAAATTAACTTAGCTTGTATAACTAGGAAATTTTTGGTGTTCGACAGTTACTCGGCAGATGTGACCGCTCCTGTATCCAAATCTAATATTTGATTATTCAACAAAAAAAGGAAAAACCAAAATGAATTCCGTTAATAACAGTTGCTAGGCTGCTCACCAAGGACTAGATAAACGGCTTATCTTGAGTGGTGATCTTGACCCAACGAAGGCTTTAAGGTAAGTTGAAATTCCAACGGTGGTGTGATATCAGATCCACTTTAATATTTTATAATTTTCGGATTAGTATTCTTGACAGCATAACCATAATGAAATATCCTTCAATTTATTTTATTTGTTTTTTATAAATAAACAAAGAATTCGATTTTCCTTACAAATTGAACTAAACTATTTTTCACTCTACACATAATAAATAAATTTAATCGGTCCTTCCTCTCTTCCTCCTCTTCTCTTCCCCAACTGCACCTCTTATCAATCCCTTCTTCATTGACTTGCTTTATACCTTGCTTATGACTCTTTTTCTATTTTCTATTATTTCTCTTCTTTTAATTATTTCTTTCATCCACTCTATCCCTTCCCTCTTTCTCCCAGCAACTCCTTCGTTCTCTCTCTTCCACTCTCACTTCCTCGCATTCTCTACTTATGTGATATAAGTTCTCCCACGCTTCCCACACATCCTACACTTTCTATCTATGTCCTCTCTCCAATATCTGTTTTCCTTTCTTCATTCCCTACCCTAAACCTCGCTATAATTCTTTTTCTTTTAATCCAATCCTTCCGTTAAATATTTTGGTTTTTCATCTGATCTTATTTCCCAGTAATTTACGTTGTACTTTCCTTCTTTTATTTTTCCAGCTCTTTCCTGCGCCTGCAAATCTAAATCCCTTCTTATAATGTCCATTTCTACCGATCTTCCTTCTCTTCTTATTCTTGCTATCTCTTCTCGTGCATACCCCCTCTTTCATAATATAACTTCTCTCTTCTTCGCCAAGTTTTACCCTCTGCATTTCTATTTCCTTCCAACATTCATTTAATATCTCTTTCTCTATCTTACTTTTTATCCCCTCCTCATACCTCATCGCCCTTTTCCCGGTTTGTATCCTTATTTTTCTAACTTGACTTCGTCCTCTACTATGTATCCTGGTGTTTCTCTTTCTAAACCTAATGTCCATTTTCAATACTTTTCTTGGATCCTCTCCAGCTCATACCATTCTTTCCATCCCCATATTTCTGCCCCATATTTCAAAACACTTGTCACCATCTTCTCAAACAGCCATCTTCTTTTCTCTAAATCCTTTCCGAATATTCTTTCTCCTATGCCCCACACTTGCCTTACTATCTTGTTTCCTTTCTGTTCTAGCTCTTTTATATGGTCTCTATTGCTATTGTCAGCACTTATAACGTATCCTAGGTATTTGTATTTGTCAACTTTTTCTATTTCTTCTCTTCCCCACCACCATTTTATTTTCCTATCCCTTCCTTTTTTTCTTAAACTCCATGATCTTTGTTTTCCCCACATTTGCCTCCAATCCTTTCTTCTCTAAGTACTTTTTATTCCATTTATAGTCTGTTTCATTTCTTCCTCACTCTTTGCTATTGCCACTATGTCGTCTGCGTACGCCAACACCTTTACTTTTTCCTTCCCACTACTATCCCCCCACTTGCTGTTTCTCTAATTCTTCTTCCATGTCTCCTATATACGCCGCAAATAAACATGGGCTCATTGGACATCCTTGTCTCAGTCCCTTAATGTTTTGAACCCATTCCCCATTTCTCCTTTTACTTTTGTCTTACATGTTGTTTCCAAATAACATTCTTCAATTGCTCCTACTAATCCTTCACTTATTCCTCTTTTCCTCATATATCTCCACATACTTTCTCTTCCTACCCTATCAAACGCCGATTTCACATCTATAAAATTGCCCACATTTTACCTCCTTTCTTTTCAATTTGCTTATTGATTAAATGTTTGAGTATATAGATGTTATCTATCGTACCTCTCCCTTTTCTAAAACCCGCCTGCCAATCTGGTAGTAACCTTTTTTCTTCTAATTCTTTTACTAATCTTTTTCTTAAAATTTCCCCATACACTTTATACCCTACATTTAATAAGCTTACTGGTCTGTAACTTTTTGGCTCTGTTTTGTTTCCTCCTTTGTATATTGGGCACACTACTGCCTCCTTCCATTGCTTTGGGACTCCTTCTCCTTTCCATATCCTTTCCATCGTCTCCCGCAGTTTTTCCCTCATTATTTCTCCTGTATATTTCCACTGCTCTCCCTGAATTCCATCTGTGCCTCCTGCCTTTCCTCTCTTAATTTTTCTGATAGCTTCTTCCATTTCCTCTCTTCCTATATCTCCTTCTCTCTCTCTCCATTTATTTTTATGCTCCTCTACTCCAATCCCATCTTCTATTCCGCTCAATTGTTCCTTGCAATGCTCCTCCCATTTTTTGCTTCTACTCTTATATCTGCTCTTTTTTCTGTTTTGCATCTTTTTAACAAATCCCATACTTGCTTTTCATTTATGATTTTTTCTGTATCTTTTTCCACTATCTTCCTGTATTCTTCTTTTCTTTTATCACAAACTACCTTGAGGTTCAGCTTTAACTTTCTAAACTCTTCTACCTCTATTTTGCCTTTTTTCCATTGTCTTCTCCCTCTTCTCATATCCTTCTTTGCCCTCTGACACTCTCCATTCCACCATTCATATCGTTTTCCTAACTCGCCCACTCTCTTCTTATACTCTTTAGTCACCGTAGCCTCTTCCATTTTCTCTACTATCATCCTTATTTCGTCCTCTATATCCTCTTGTCTCTCCCAATTCTCTTCAAGTTTTTTTATACCATTCAATACTTTCTCTTGTCCATATCTTCCTTTTTCCCCACTGTTGCTCTTTTTCATCTTTCAAATCTTTTTCTCTCCTCCTTCCCCACTATCGTTAGTTCCAATGGTTGATGATCTGACTCCTCTCCTTCTCCTATTCTAAACTCCTGTACGTCCTCCAGCACTTTTTCATTTATCACCACGTAGTCAATCACCGACTCTCCCCTACCTCCTATAAACGTGTATTCCCTATTCCTTCTTCTTCCATGTTGCCATTCAACACTGTCCATCCTCTTTCCTTACAAAATTCAATCAATTTTTTTCCTTGCCCATTTATTTTCTTGTCTTTTGAATTTCTCTTTTTACTTCTCCATCTATCATCATTCCACCTTCCTCTCCTATTCTTGCGTTAAAGTCTCCCCTATTATTATCTTTTCTTCCTCTTCCCTTTCCTTTAATACATTTTCTATTTTTTCCCTTGTTTCCTCCATTCTCCTCCCGTACACCGTAATTACTTCGTAACTATCACCCTTCTCTGTCCTTATATTTGTTTTTATTAGCCCTTCTACATTTTCCGCCGGTTTTTTCCCCACTATTTCCCATTCTTTTCTCACCCCTACAATTATTCCTCCTTTTGCCCTTCCTCTTCTTTCTTTCCTTTCCGCGTATTGTATTGTCCATTCAAATTCCTCCGGCATCCTATCTTTCCATTGTTCCCAATCTTTTCTTCTATCCATGTTTCAGTCAACCCAACCATTTTAAATTTTCTTATATACCTCCAAAACCCTCTACCTTTGTTCTTCATACCAGCCACATTCCAAAATAGTATTTTATTTCCGCCCTCCTTTTTCTGCACTCCTGTTCCTTATCTTTCTCACCCCCCTCCCTCCCTTATTTTTTTCTAGTTTTTGGACTCCACTTCTTTAATTTTCCTTCCTTCCATCCCCATCTGTGCTCCACACCATCAATCCATACCTTTCCATATCCCACTCTCACTCTCCTGCCTTCTTTTTCCTGTATTCTAGCTTCCTTTCTTATTTCCTCTTGCATTTCTCTTTCTTTCCTTGTTAGATCATCATCTATATACACTTTCGTTCCTCTTAACTTACTCTTTTCTCTCATTACTTGCCTTTTCTCCTCCCAGCTTCCTAACTTCACCACTATCGCACTGTTTCCTTCCCCTTTACCTACCATATATGCATCTTTTATCTCCACATTCACTCTTATTTTTCTTTAATTATTTCCTTTGCTGCTTCCGTAATTGTTTGATTTATCTTTATAGGCCCTTTAATTACTATATTGTTCTTCCTTCTATCTCTTTCGTGCCTCTCCATTGCATTTTCCATGCTACTCACTCTATTCTCCAACTCTTGCCTTTCTCTTGTCCAATTCTTCTTTTCCTGCTCCCATGCTTTTTCTTTTCTTTCCATCTCTTCTTTCAGCTTTATTATTTCCCATTTACATTCTCTGAATCCTTCCCACATTTCCTTCCTCATCTCCATTATCACTTCTGTCAGTTTATCCATTTTTATATTTTCCGTTGTATTACATTCGTATTCCATCTCTTTATTTCTTTCCTGTTCCGGCGTTCTAGGGGTTTTTGTACTTCTTCTCTTTATCCGTCCTCCAGTTTTTCCTCCTCCTTTGTTTCTCTTTTTCTTTTCAAAATTCTTCTATATTTCCCAAGCTTCCCGATCTTTCACGTATTTCTTTCTTTCCGCTCATTTAGATTTCAATTAAAATGCATATACACAAATTTACAAATAATGTAAATATTCCGTAAAAGTTATTGCCCGTTATATACTTTTATCACTAGCGCGCACTTGTACCGTTATCTTGTCGGAAACTCCGGCCGCACTTTCGTGTATTACTTATCCTTTGCCTTATAATATAGTCCACATTAATACCTATTTACAATAATTTATCTGCTTTTTTCCTTACACTATTAAACTAAATTAAAACCACTAAATGTCCTTCACTTTAATTATTAAAATACTACTTTATCGTCCCAATTGAATTATTTACAATAACAATTTTTGAGACTGCAGCCAATTCACAACCTTTCACTTTCACTGCCAACAATCGAACACCATTGACTAATTTAAACGGAGTACGTCTGCAGTGACCAGCAGAAGAAGCCAAATGAAAAACCCCAAAAAAAAATGACCAAAAGGAAAAAAAAGTGCCTGCAATTAATAGAATCCGTAAGAGCAAATATTTTATTAAAACAAAGGGAAGTAAAAAAAAGGTACTTACACCGGAACCGTAATTGAAGACTTATTCCCTAGTTAAAATGGGATGATTTTACTTCAATTGATATTACAAAGCACATGTCTAATATTGTTAAATTTTTAGACAGCACTTTCCATGTACACCTTTTCGCAACGGACAGCAAATCGGAAATGAAGTGTAACTTTTGCAAGAAAATGAGGACAAATCATCGGAACTGGCAATTTCAAACAACTAAAATCTCTGGAAGACTGTTTAATATAAGAATGCATATTTAAACGCATTAGTGTAAACATGGCTGCCTATACTGTAGGGAGAAATTGGTCTATAAATCAATGATTTGCGAAATAATCTCGTCACAACCGGAGTGAACATATCTGTTTTCCCCTACAATCTAGTTAACGGATCACGACGTAGAGATTCAAAACCCTCATCCTTTACTTCAGCTTACACAGATCTCTCGCCTGGCGTTTTGTGACAGCAGATGTGACAAAATCCATCATTAGAACCAATTTTCTGCATCACTACGAATTGTTGGTAGATATATACAATAAGAAAATCACGGACTCGTTAACTATAATCTCGCGAGCCATTGGAGTAAAATCGAAGAAAAATCGTCTACTATACGTGACATCTGAAGAACAACTCTGTTCCACGAAATCTTTAAAGATTTTCACGAGATCACGAGATTATCCCGTGCACCGCACACTACAAAACACACAACAAAGCACTAATTTAAAACCATTTCAGGATCACCGATAGCATGCAGATCTTGCCGCCTCGCACCCGACAAGCTAAATATTGCCAAACACGATTTCCATTCTATGGTCGACATCAATGGCTTTGCACAAGCTCTCCAAAGAAAAATTATATTTTTGACAATAGATTTGACGAGAGCGTACCACCAAATATCGGTCGCATATGAAGACATTTTAAAAACACCGATCGCTACACTTTTCGGATTGTACGAGTTTTCCTTCATGTCTTTCGGACTACGGAACGCCAGACAAACTTTCCAGCGCTTTATCGTCAAACTAATTAGAGGTTTCGACTTTTGCTACGCTTACCTCAATGACATCCTCGTAGCATCCATGTCTAAAGTCAAACATAAAACCCATCTGCGAGCACTGTTCACACGCTTACAGATACACGGGATACTCATTAACCCGTAAAAATGTCACTTAAGATTCCCAAACGCACGTTTCCTCAAATACCACGTATCAAATAAAAGGCAACACACAACTAGCGGACAAGGTATACGCGATTAGAAAATTTCCCACACCGAGCATAGCCAAACAACTTCCACAATTTTTGGAGATGATACATTTTTACAGAAAATTTACCCCCAAAAAGCTGCTGAACTGCAAGCACCGCTAAATGATTTGCTCAAAAAGAAAAAACCAATTAATTGGCATGCCAAAGATAACAAAGCTTTTGATGTCTGCAAAGAGGGACTAGCACAAGTTACATTGCTCGCGCACCGCGAACAATAAAACAGTAGCGTAACTTTATTATTGCCAATTGTTGGTCCGTCGTAACTAATGCATGTGATCATTATTTTTATTTAATTTTTAATTTAAAATTTGTTCTATTCGATTTCGAGAATTATACAGTGTACCATATGGGAACATTTTACGAAGAAAAGTTATTCTTTATAAAAAAGTTTTACATATTCTATAATCTAAAATACAATCAACATTTATTAAATTTATTTTGTCGTATACGGAGTTTGGCAAAATTATGAGTTTGGTACAGGAGCAAAGTACCTTTATTTGTTACAAGATCAAAAACTGTTTGGATTCAAATACTATATTTTAATATGCAATTGTATACTTCTACTTAAACATTTTTAGTAGACATTCTGTATGTTCTTGGTTTTACACGATTATTTGTTCTTTTCTTGGTTATTCTACTATTTAATAAAAATTATTAAGATTACATAACTGGTGCCCGGTACAGCAGCGGAAGCCTTTACTAACATCTAAATAAATCATCCATGTGACCTACTCTGCGACATTGGAGCTATGGGTAACTGAAATTTATTATTCGTGTTCTACATCAACAAACCACAAACAAAATACTATTCCTATGAATAGATCCTCAGATTACGTCATCTGTGAAAAAGGTCAACTGATATTTGAATTAATACCCTAAAATTGTATAACTATCTCTATATTTCAAATATTAAACTAAACATTTTGTGTTTTTAATTTTATTTTAGTAAGTGGATAAAACACAAAAAAAATTGTTTAAAATTTTTCGATACACGGAATATGAAAATGTTCTCAATTACAAGAAATTTGATATTTTTTTCCTTTCAAAAATAACTTTTTTCGTTCTAATATATAATTTAAAAATTTCATTTTCTAAAACAAACTTTTTATGTGGAACCCACGACGTTTTAAAAATGTTGAAGAAAGTTGAAAGTTAACGCTCGAACAAAGCACTCGGGGTTTTGTAGGGGCTTCTGTAAACATTACTTAATAGAATATGTTTGTTTAGTTAACATTATAAACGTTCTAAGTGTATTTTGGTGATCTCTGAGTATAAACAATGCAATAATCGTAAACAAGAAAGTAGTAATACGATACTTACACAAGTAAATGTAGCGGTTTTGTATAATTTGAAAGCGCCATTATGTGGGAATTGCAATTATATTGCGTAGAAAACACTTTTGTTAAAAAGTCATAATTAACACGTTTTAATTTCCTAAAAATAAATAAATAAAATCTGCAAATATTTTACACAAAGTATAAAGAAATTAAGAATTTTAAATAAAAAGGACTTTGTCAAAAGATAGTCCAGTTTATTAGATTTCTCTTTTTATTATGCATCGCAAACTCGAGTGCTGCAGCTTGGAGATATTGTGCTTAAATTACGTCTGCAATTGCACAAAGTAATAATACCTACCCGGTTTTATATTTTTAGAAAACATTTTCTTTTGTTTCGAATAATAAATTTAAAAAGTTTTATGTAGATATAAAAACGCACCCTTCATAAAAATATAATCTGACGGTGGTTAAAATCAAAGAAAAGTTTTGTGTTTAACCAAGGCTTATCTTGGAAAAAAAACTTCTGTAACTAAACGTAATTGTTCCAGAAGGAAAATTTCTTTTTCCTTGTAATAAATTTCGTAATTCCTTTTTTGCATAAATTTTTTTCTTTGGTTAAATATACACGCCGTTTAACTTAAACCTCCTTGTTATTACCGCTATATAAATATTATCCGCAAGTTCTGATATAGGAAGAGAAAAAGCCTCGCGGATACAGTTTAGTTAAAATTCAAGGGTTGCGTTCTCGTCTGTGATATATTGAACCAATTTATGGAAACAGAAAATGCAAAGTGTACAGAAATATCAAGATAAGGCCGAGAATATTTTCGCACAAATTAAAGATCGACAGCAGTACGTGACGCATAGCAAGAAAAATTTCAATTACTGATGGCTGAATATACTTACATCTACTAATATCCCGTCCAGTTTGTAGCTCGTAGCTTGTGGTCGAGCTTTTGGTACAAAACGATAGAATTCTTCATGCTCTTTGTACCATTTTACGGCGTACAAGGTGTCGTTTCCTAAGTCGTAATCGCACAAGAGTTGGGCGGATTCTCCTGGTGAACGATATTGTGGAACTATTACTCTTACCGACTTTAAACCTGATGCTGTAAAACAAGAAAATATATTACTTTGTTATATAATGTTTTCTTACAAAAACTATTTTTAATTTAAAAAACTTGAAATCGATTACAAACGCAATTATTACAAGAAAGTATGCAGGTACTTAATAATTGGGAATTCTGAACTAATACTTCTTCCTACTTGCGCTGTAATTAATAATTTAATAACAAAACACGACAATGCTTAAAATAATTTAATAAATCAAAAGTTAGTATGTATTTAAA
The DNA here is from genome assembly GCA_030710515.1 of Abscondita cerata. Classification (NCBI taxonomy): domain Eukaryota; kingdom Metazoa; phylum Arthropoda; class Insecta; order Coleoptera; family Lampyridae; genus Abscondita; species Abscondita cerata. The sequence continues at coordinate 308,377 of JALBCR010004184.1, forward strand.
GTCATAAACAAATTGTTTTGTACTCTACTACGAATGTTTAACCGATTGTAGGTCTGACGTTTCTATTTAAATAAAACGTAAAGTTAAGGTAATTAATTGTCAAGATTTCTAAAAAAAAACTATGTTCATTTTATTTAAAGAAAGAATTTGATCCACATTTGGGTAAATAAATCCTTTTATTTCACTAACAGGTATTAAGTAAAGATTAAGTTATTAGCAGCATTTATAAATGCAAAATTGACATTACGTGTACTAGGCTATTTATAAAAGTGTATGCGTTGATTTCGAATAGAGATTACATTGCATATGCAGGTGTTAAAAAGTGCATGGGTAAAGATTTTCTGTAAGAAGAAATGCACTTAAAAAGTTGAAGGTCAAACATTGAATGTAGTGGGAAAGAAAAGTGAAGGATAAAAAAGCCACAAGAGTTGAGTGGTGGTGAGAGACGAAGATAGTGGTGAATAGTAAAGAGGGAGTAAACTAAAGTAAACATAATGAAATAGAGAATCAATTAATTAAGAATAAAAATCTTGCCAATAATGAAGTAACTACTAATAGTTCTAAAAGGAGAAATCAAACAAAAAAAATGCCGCCATTAACGACAAAAGTAAGCACTACGACACTAACATGATGCTGTGATAATTATAGTATTATCAAGCGTATTAAGGTTGGCTTATTAAATTTATAAATAAAAGGTTTATTTCCGCATAAAAACCTATTAATTTTAATTAAATTTTGTATTTTTGTAAAATATTTCTTTTGTTTTGATTACATTTGTTATTCCATTAGTATATTATTTAACGAACTTAAGCTCTTGAAATAAAGTTAAAAAAAATCAAAAAATTTTAAAATAGAATTTAATATTTTTTTTATTTAAACAATTTTGAACCATCGCAATCGTCCGCAGGTTATAAATTGTTAGTTAAATTTGTTGCATTTTAAGATTATGGACATTCTTAAGAACCCTAAATTATCAAAAAACTAAACCACTATTGAGATACTAATAATTTTTTCTTTAAATTACTACTCAATACCACACAATGATCAATTAAAAAAGAGATAAAACTGTTACTCAAAAAAAAAACTAACTGGACTAAAACTGTTTTAAAAATATCTGACATTTAACAATCACTAAATACTTAATACAACAGAAAAGAAAACAGTACGTAGAAACACAATTAGTGAAGGAGCCGACAACATAATAACTACCAAAATCAATAATTTAAGTGTGTTACCTTCGTTTTGAGTTAAACGTAATTTTCTGTGGTTTTACTGTAAATTAGTATTTCGTTAGTAATAAATTAATGTTCCGATTTTTTTTTAACGTATATATTTTTGTATGTTATTTTAAGCGTGTATCAGTTTTGTTTTATAATAGCTTTCTCGGAAATTCAAGGAAAGTTGTCTACACATGTCTTTGTTTTCGATATCGGCAACACATGTGCAGTCTTCCAAACTTGAGGACAAACAGAGTCAAATAAGTAAGAATTTATCAGGACAATTGAAGATTAACATAATTGAACCAAACATCTAGTGTCAACTCGTGTTAGCGATTACGTACGCAATAGTTTGCATTGAGCAACTTGGTCGACAGGTATGTAAAAGCAGTTACATAAGTCGATCCTTTGATAATTATAGCCAACATATAGTTGACAGCACGCATTTGTACAATAGTGAACTTGCACTCAAGTTCTCTCACTCCTGAAGAAACCCAAAAGAACGAAACAGCTGTTGAGTGATTCTCAGTGTTTGTTTGTTATTCTACAACCTCTTGGGAATTTACAGCAGGCGATTCAAGATTTATAATTAAATCATTTGTATATATAAATTGTCAGGTCCCACCGAATTTGACTTGATACTACGTATGACACTTTCAACTTCTTTCTCTGAAGCAAGAAAAAAACAAAAAGATTTTATGATTCTGTCCTTATTATTATTTATATAAAAATGCACTAGATCATCAAACGTTATTGTATATATTATCAAAATAATCAAGAACCACATCTGGTTCCCGAAAGTGTGAAGGCAAATTGCTAGAAGATGACACATGAACATTCATCCGGTTGATAGCCCTCCAAAGTTTACAAAAATCGCCAATGTTAGAGATGCTATATATTTAAAGTAAGTTCTCTTTAAGCTCTCTTTTCTCTGCGCACCGATGCATTAACTAGATTTTTTAATGATTTATTGTAATGTCAGCTAGCAGGGACCCGATGCCGTTTAAATCGAATAAAAGCTCTATCTCTCAGTTTCCACATTAATTTAATGTTGTCGGTGAGAAAGAGTGTTGGAAGCTTGTAGGACTTATAAATTTTCTAAACGCCATGTATATTGAAAAGTTCAATAATAGTAGAATTGAAAAACAAAATCTTATCGTCAATAGGATTCATCAGATACATATCACTCCGATTAATTGAGTTTAAATCTCTAATGCATAAGTTTTTTGAATTTCAGCATAAAATTGCACAACCTCAGCGATTCCTTAGGTTACTTTCTATCAACCACCTCTATCTATCTCTACAGATTTATCGCCCATTTTCAGTAGTACCCTCCTATATTAGAGGAATTTTGCCTTATATTTCCACGCTGGTGAGACGGGTTAAAAGAGGCTGCAATATATTTTTAACGGTTATCAAAGGTGTTAGTATGGTAACCGAGACAGACAGCTTAACGTGCCCTCCAAAGCACTGTAAGATCAGATCTTATAAATTGGCTCAAGAAAATATATCTCCGTCACTGGAATTGAACCAACGCGCCGGCGTGACCAGTTTACAACGCTGTCGTTTTTACCGCTAAGCTATGCTCCCACACCTCCATCTGTTTTAACTAATATAAGACCTTTTCAAGTATAAACCTTCTAATAGAGCTTTTATGTGTGGGGAAAGACCAATACTACGCAAAATAAAACTAATGTTTATGGTACCTGTGATTATTTATCCAAAAGTTTATGAAACTGCTTCTTTAAGTTTGAATGTGTCTGTTTCCCATTTTAATTTAAAAAAAATCTGGGATATAAACCAATAGCACAACTCAATTAAAATTCTCTCATGGCTAAAGAAAAACAAACTTGTGTGAAACATTTTGAGAAAACTGGTAACGTTTGCATTAGGCAAATTTTGTTAATACCAATATTTTGAATTTAAGACCATTTTATAATCTAATTCTCAAAAAATTTGATTTTTGGAAAAAGTCTTTGTAGGAGTTAAACAATTTTAATTGATAATTTTACTAAAAAGTATGTTTAATTAAACCATTAAATTGAAAAATAAAGTTGCGTTTTAGAAAAAAGTTTTACTGTTTCAAAAACAAAAGCTTGAAGACAATAGAATTTCCAACAACTATTTTCCCTCAACTTCTTTTTTGTATAATTAATAATAAGAAAAATATTGTTAAAACAATTAGTGTCACGTATATCTCAGTAATTACTTATAGGATCAAAAAATAGTTTAAACAAAAGTTGTGTAAAATTAAATTACAAACAACTTCTATAAAAAATTGTAAATTTTTTAAATATTTAAAAAATTCGAAAATGTATGAAAGTTAACGGCTTTTTTGCCTAGATAAATTATACCCAAAATCCAATCAGATTTGCGTAATTATACATAAGGCCTATGTTCAAAGTTTCATAAAAATTGGGTTGGTGGTTTTCTTGATATTTTGTTTACATACGCACGGACGGCGAGCCTGTCAATCGTTCAAAAAAAAAATGTGTTAAAATTTTTGATTTGGAAACAATCGCATAACTCCCCATCTTATTCATAAGATGTGGAGAATAAAATTAATCAATAGCTATACTAATTGAAATACAAACATTTTCTGAGACTCAGACTTCTTTTAGTATAGAATCTGCGTTAGTTGACAAGTTGACTAACTAAGGTTATTAAATAATTTTTTTAACGCCGTTTGCAGTTGTTGTGTCCTAGTACTTCTTGTCGCAAAAAAAAATATTAAAGTTATTGATGATAATTGTTTATTGTATTCTTTATTTATTTATTTGTTTTATTGTGTTGTTTTGTCAATTATGAATACATTAAATAAACTACAACAATAAATCATTTTACTTACTAAATATTAATAAAATTAGACGAAAAAAGAAACAAAGCTTTTGTGTAATCAATGAACTCTAAGTGTGTATTTTGACTCTTAATAATTTTTTATGCTTAATATAATAATTTTCTTCAAAATTTAAACAATTTGTTAAAAAAATGTGCTAATTTAAACAATTTTCAAAATTAAATTTAAATGTTTTTCTAAATATACAGACTTTTTTTACAAATTATTAAAGACAACGAAAAAGCCAAGTAGTTTCAACCAATAACACAAAGTTTCATATCCTTTCTACTTACAAATGTTTTGCTGCAAAAAAACATTATTTGTTTTTTCTGAATATACTAGTGCTTTTCAAATAATGAAAAACAGTACGTAGCTAAGTAACATATTTGAAATGAGAACAAAAAAAGTAATTTAGAATTACAACAATACGCGTAGTATAACAAAATTGTAGTAAACAAATTAAAATAAAGAAGACGAAGATGACAAAAACGCAGGGAAAATTAAAAACATATACCACATTTTCAGTTGCGCTAAATTTTGTTATTATTTTATTATTATATCAATATCAATTAATATAATATTTTGATTGACAACGTTGTTAAAAAAATTTTGAGACACGAGGAGATGCAAGATAGTAAAGTTGCCAATTTTAGGTTAAGGTTTATTCAATTCAGTGTAAAGTTGTAACGCGAAGCTTGCGAAACCGGTTATATTAATCTAAGTGTGATAGATTTAGGTTTGCCCTAAATGCACTTTGTTACAGTGTTTTCCATTTATTTTACAGATTTCTGAGATATCTTATTCCAAAAACGCAAAATAATTCGGTTATTTGATATATTTCCTACAAATATCATGCTTATCATAAGTTTAATGTATTATAATTTCTTCTCATTGAAATGTACGGAATAGTTTGGTTTCAATGGTAAACTTAATTGTCTCACATAAATAACTTTTACAAATTCTTGAAAACTACAAATTTTATTTAGTGTTCCTTCATGAAATTCAATTGAAAAATGTGTTAAAAAACTAATACCATTGTTAAGATTCTACTGATAGAATATATGATCAAAAACAGCTCACAAAGCGTTGTGGTCAATCTAACCTCCACACTGTGACATTTGTGTTATAGTCCTCCGCTAGAAGTGTTGTGCCTTTGACAGAAACGCTTTATATCCATACATTTTGTCATGGCTATCAAACTATACAAGCCCACACGTTTTGGTAACAAAAAAAAACCTTTTGAGCACTAGTCGCAAAATGACAACACATTAAAATACTAATAGAATTCTAAGGTTTTTACGTTTTTTACGGGTTTTTGGAATTGAACCGTGTTAAAATGGTAACTTTAATTTTGCCCACGAAAGTTCAGGTAACTAACTTGTCAACCAAGGCCGGTGCCGGTACCATGAAAATTTGGTTTTGGAGGATAAATGATCGGGAACCCAGAAGTTGTGCCGAATCCTTTTAGGTTCCTTACTAAATCATTTACTTCAGCTTAGCTGATCCTCCGAGTACGTTTTTAGATTAGCCAACATAAGTTTCCTTGGGAAAATCTATTTCTATATCACACTCAACTTCTTCGGAAGATTCTTCCGAGCGGTTCTGGGAATATATGGGAACAGGAAGGTTTTGGTTGTGGGGTTCTTGCTTTTTCATTGATGCCATATTGTAATAAGCGATCAAGTGTATATTCTTTCTATTGAATCCGGCGACATTTGTCAGAAAAATATAACATTATAAATAACTGACTGGTTCTAGTCAAATCATTTTCGGAGTTACTGTACCAAAAGGTAGTAGTGGTATACCTTTTGGTACGATACTCTTTTTGTACAAACTCGGTGATATTTTGTCGTCACTTTTCTATAACATAAAAAAAACTATTGGGATTGTTTATACAATGGCTACTTTTGACTTCAGAAGCCATGTTACAGGTTTTCAATAACGTTGTAGCACAAATAGAGCTATCTTTGCAGGAAAACGCACTTTCAGAGTGATGCTTGGTTTTGGTTAAGTAACTTCAAAGATATATAGTTTTTAACGTTATTTTTGTAATTATTTTTTAATTTATTTCTTTTCTTGCTTGAAACTCAAGAGATATTTTACAAAATTTATAAAATTTATTTTTTCAAAACTGTGCCCGATAAAAAAAAATAAATACATGTAAAATAATGATTTATCATGGTTTTCATATAAAACATAAATTCATTAAAGCCCCAGAATTATGCACACCTGTGTTAATTGTCGAAAAAGTACATGTTTTGAACTATATTTAAAAAGAGTTGAAATAGTCAACCCTTACTTTTTTTTAATACAAATTTTTCTCTTAAAAAAACTCTGCCGAAAGGCGCAAATAATTAAATAGCTTTTTTATCTCTACATGTTTTTTCGAAACCTAAAGCATTTAACTGAAAAAAATAAATGTTATGTACTTAAATGGTTATTTTTTCAAAAAGAAATCTTTGTACATAAATAACACTGCCAGTTTAACGGATCTGTGGAGGGATAGAATAAAACTTGAATATCAAAATTCATAAAAACTCAAAGAAAATTATAATATTAATAATATGTATTTATTCCCTCATTTTGTACAATCATTCTACATAATAGCTTATTCGGAATTTATGCTGACTACTAATCCAGTAGTGTGGTCAGCAAAATAAGAAGCAAATAACAACATCCGGGAAACAAATGTTAGTATGTGCCTACCACTTTTGAATACATACTTAAAAAATGGAAAAAAAATAGGATTTATTAAATGGGATACAGTAAGAATGAGTGAAATAAGGAAAAAGGGAAAAAATGTGTCAAGTTACAATCTGGTCATACACTATTTTATAAAGAACAAGAAAATTTACCAAATTAATTTAAAGAAGGTAATAAATACAATTAAATTACGGAAAGTATGGTTAAAACTATGATAAAAATTAAAAATATAGAAAATACAAGAAAGAAACAGTAGCGATGATGAAAAATAACTAAAAACACACATGACGTAAAGAACATGTTTTACTCAATTAAATAAAAAACCTAGAACAGAAATAAAAAATGATTTTAAAATATGACACGAACAGACGGTAGAAAAAGCATTAACAAATAGCGGTAGTACAAAAAAATAGAAAAAGCAGAATATGGTTGGTAGAGATAACATCATAACCATAAAAGGCAAAAATAAAAAATTTATGATAAATAAAAACCAAATTCTGCCACAAACTGAACAATTCTACGCACAGCTATACAAGGTGGTTTGAATTGAATGTAGGAAACTTAAGGAGTGAAAAGTACATCTAAAATAAAAACCGAAGTGTCAAACTATGGTCAAAAAGTGCCCCCTAGCGGAGATAGCGACCCCTAAAGGTGCTCCACAAAAAACCAGTTTTTTATTTTTAATTAATAAACGAAAAAAGTTATTCAAATAAAATTTGATAGGCATATTCAGCATTTGAAAGTGGTCATTAAGAAATTTTTTCAATGATTGAAAAAAGATCTGGACAGATACGGGGGCCGTTCAAAAAGTTTGACAAGTTAAATTTTGTTAAGCTGTAACTTTAAGATATTCTGATAAAGCTCATATTATAGCCTATAGTATTTTCTTAGAAAAGCTTCTTCTTGACGTTTTTTTTTTTATTTTGCGTAGGTTTGAAGATATCGTCATTTTTATAAACTAATACATGATGAAAAAAATTTCGTTAGAAACTAAATTTTTATTTTTTAACTTCAAAATTACAAAGATTGAAATGAAAAAAACCAGAATTAAATTAATTTTAAATTGAATTATCACAACGCTTGTTCAAAGTGCATGTCATTGGCATCAATGCATTCTTTCCATTTTTTAAGTTTCCTACAATCAATTCAGACCACCCTGTATAATACAAAGAACCCAACAACATCGTAAAGACCGTGAAATAATATCTCCATAGTTTTTGACACTAGCTTTAGGGGACATCTTTAAAAAGTTAAATTAGGACCATAAGGATACCAGTGTAAACAGCAGAAATATAAACTATCTGATATTTGCAGATGACGTCTTACTCATTGCAGGCAATATCCAAGATTTCCAAGGAATGCTAACTGAATTTAACCAAAGCCAATTGAAGTAGATTCAAAAACATACCATAAAAAAACAAAAACTCTGAACAATGAAGAAACAGAGACGCAAGGACGGGGCTACAACTGCCACAGCATATGATAAGGTTATATTCATGCTTGCGTTTGTCACTGACTGTTAACCTAAAATCCATGACACATGCCTTGTGTATCTTCCACTTCCACTCGTCACGTGATTTTTTAGTATCGTTCTTTGGTATTTAGTCCGAAGATTTTACTTAGGTTAATTTTGTGTCTTGTTGTTGATTTTGGTTGTTAGGTAACTTATAAACAACTGTCTGTCATAAGTATCCATTAAACTTGGGGACAGATTCTGTTATAGGGTAGATTCAATCACCCCACCTTAAAGCGACAAAAATTGAATTTGACGCCTTAAGCGACTTAGGGGCATGCAGTTATTAATCAGTCAGAGGTACTTAAGAATATTAAAACCTGTTAAAATATGAGTTATGGGCTTACCTACAAAAACATTCGTGTTCCGGCATATAATTATGTCACTTTACTTAAACTTAGAACTCCTGGTCAATGAAAAAAAAAAGAAGCCGGAATTGATTGGCTCAAGAGCTTTATGAAGAGAAATAATAATGAAATTAGCCTTAGGAAGCTAGAGAATATAAGCATGGCTCAAACGACTTGTTTTAATAAAAGAAGTGTCGGCACCTATTTTGAAAATTACGCCACAGTTTTGACCAGAAAGAATCTTTTACTTAGGTGAAACCGGTGACACAACAGTTCTCAAACCAGTAAAGATTGTCTCTGAAAAAGGTAAAAACAAGTGAGTGCTGTTGTTGCATCGACTGAGAGGGGTGGGTATTATTAGTGCAACTAAAATAGCCCCCCAACCGTTTACGTGTTTCTAAAGATTCAGAGCCCTAAAATAGCCCCCCAACCGTTTACGTGTTTCTAAGAATTCAGAGCCCCGATGAGTATCTGAATGGTGCTTCACCATCTAGTGTTGCCTTGGACATTCACAATAGTTGGATAATTGGTGAACTTTTTATCTCACTATTAGAGCACCTCAAGGATCACACTTAATGTACAAAAGACTAAAAAATACTTTTACTTCTAGATAACCATGAGGTTACAGTTAAAACAATCTATTTTTCTAGAGGGAATGGGATAGTAATGGTTTCCTTTCTGCCTCACACCTCCCACAAATTAGAAACATTAGAAATAGACATTTTGATGGTCCAATTAAAAACTACTGTGCTACGGACTTCAGTGAGTGGTAAATAAGCAATCCTAAAAAAACTATAACAATAAAACAAATAGCTGCTCTAACTAAACAAACAATTTTTTTAAGCTTTCACCCAAAAAAACATTATCAATTCTTTCAAACCTGCTTTGTGCCTTTCAATAAACTAACCTTCAAGAAAAAAGATCTTTTACCCAGCTTTGCGGAATCAAGTAATGGAAAAAAATTGAAAAATCAACTTGATGACTCCCATGCCAAGAACGAGGAATCTCAAGGTGAAATAATTAATCATTAGTGTATCATATCTTTACCTTGAAACCATGTGCTTGCAGATCAAGCAGCTTTTTTAGCAATACTATCAACAAGCAAGTTATTATCACCCAAAATAGTAAAACCGTTTTCTACACCATCCATTCAAAAGAAAAAAAACTGCAAATTGTAAAAACCAATCAAGAATATTTACTGATACCCTCGAGAAGGATTGTTTGGAGAAAATTGAGGTTATCAAAACAGAAAGCAAAAAAACTTGCGTTAAAAACTGAAAATGGTAAATTTTCAAACAAGTCAGACTCAAATTTTTCAGTGGTGCTTACCTCTGATGATATGAGTAAAGAGTTTTCTGACGATGACGAAAAATATCATAAATATGGACAACTTAGAAAAAGGAACGATGTTTTGTAGGAAAGGTAACAAAAGTTCATAAGCAACAAAAATTTGAAAGAAACTTTCTTTGCTGTAAAGCGAGGAGTTAGAAGTTTTATTATCCGGTAGTGAGTGACGAAGTTACGATAGATTGAAGCGACATTATAACTAGGCTTCTAAATGCTAAATCTTTAAAAACTGTCAGAACATCATCATTATTATCTTTCAATTTAAATTTTTGTTTGTTTTTTTTTATGTTGAAACTACCTTTTAAGTCGGCTTAATGTGCCCTACTGGTGTGGCAGTATAAACCAACCTGCATTTTTTTAAATAAGTGTAAAAATTTTTGGATAACTTTAAAATTGGATATCAAAAAGACCTGAAATATTGTGTACAAAATAATCCGATATCAAATATTCTCTTGTTTCCATTGTTTTTTTACTAAAAGAGACTAAGGGTATGAAGTGCCCCCTCTCTTCTACAGTTATTTGATAAATCTTAAAGTGTTTTGAATTTTACCTTTGGTGTGTTATTTTCCAACCATTTCTGCGTTGGTTCACATCATCAACCGATTAAAATGATTTTGATAGGAGAGGAAGAGGAAGAAGAAGAAGGGATTATAGAATGGGAAGAGAAAAAATATGGAATGAAAAAACCATAGAAAAGTATATAAATAAAATGAAGGAAGAGCAGGAAGTAGCAGAAGAGGTCGAAGAAGAGTTGAAAAGAATTACAGAAAAATTGAAGATGACAACGGAAAAGAGAAGAAGAGAAGATTTAAAACGACAAAAACAAAAAAGAAGACAAAGTCAGAATGGTGGAACTGGGAGTGTGAGAGAGCAAAAAAGAAATGAGAAAGAGGAGAAAAAATTGAAAAAAGGAAAATAAATATAGAAGATTATAAAAAAAATAAGAGCAGAAGTCAAGAATAGATGTAAAAAGAGAAAAAAAAAATATCGAAAACTGATGGAAGAAAAGATGAAGAAAATCAGAAATGAAGGGCAGGCTTGGGAATTCGTAAACCAAATAAAAAAAAGGAAATAAGAGAGAAACAGCAATAGATAGAAAAATGGGAAAAACACATTAGAAATGTGCTACAAGGAAAGGAAGTTAAGATCACAGTAGAAAACGGGAAAATAAGAGAAAAAAATATATAAGAAGAGGAGAGAATCAACAAAGAAGAACTGGAGGAGGCCTTAAAAATGTAAAGATAGGAAAAGCAGGAGGCACAGATGATACGCAGGGGGAAGAGTGGAAATACACAGGGGAAAGAATGAGAGAGAGAACAAGAAAAATATTAGAAAAAATATGGCAAGGAGAAGGATTTTCAGAAAAATAGAAGGAAGCAATTATTTGTCCAATATTCAAGAGAAGGGATAGACAGGAAGTGATAAACTACAAAGGGATTAATTTAACAAACATTGGATATAAGATATACGCAGAAATATTAAGAGGAAGAATAGAAAAAGAGATAGAAGAAAAAAATAATTCCAGATCGGCAGACAGGTTTTAGGAAAGGAAGAGGGACAATGGGTAACAATATATATATATATATATATATATATATATATATATAATAAAACAATTAATAAATAAAGAGATAGAGAAAAAAAGAAGGCAAGGTATATGCAGTATTTGTGGATATAAAACCTGCATTTGTAGAGTAGATAGAAATATATTGTGGGAAATGATAAGGAAAAGTGAAATAAAAGAAAAGATAATAGAAGCAGTGAAAGAGATTTATAAAGAAACAAAAAATAGAGTCAAGGTAAAAGGAAAATTAGGGAAAGAGTTTTGGACGGAAAGAGATATCTAAGAGATCTAGAGGAAGAAATGAGGAGAGATCAGGTTGGAGGAATAAAAATAGGAAAAAAATTTAATAAAGCTTGCATATGCAGACGATATAGTAATTCTTATGAGTAAAGAAGAAGAGATGAAGAAAGCATTAAAGACGTTGAGAAGATATTTAGAAAAGAAAAAATTAAAAGTAAACGTCGAAAAACCAAAATAATGATATGTAAGAAGAAAAAGGAAGAGAGAAGAAAGAGAAATGGTGGTGGGGAGAAGAAGAAATAGAAAGAGTCGACAAATACAAATACTTAGGATACATGATGCGGTATGACAATAACGACAGTGATCATATAAGAGAATTAAGGAAAAAAGAAAGTAATATAATGGGACAAGCGTGGGGTATGGGAGAAAAATTATTTGGCAATAAAGTAGAGAAAAGAAAGTGACTATTTGAGAAAATTGTTAAAAGTGTTATGATGCACGGAGCGGAAATTTGGGGTTGGAAGGAATAGGAAGAACTAGAGGAAATACAGGAAAGATTCTGGAGATGGACGCTAAGATTGGAGAGGGAAACACAAGGATATTTAATAGAGGAATAAATGAAAATAGAAACTATAATAATACAAGCAGGGAAGAGAGCAGTAAGATTTGAGGAAAGGGTGAAAAATAGAAAAGATAATGAAATTTTATATGAATGTTGGAAGAAAGTAAAATTGCGAAGAACAAAACATGGACAAGGAGAGTGAAGAGCATATTACAGAAAAGGGGGTTACGCGACAGAAGAGATAAGAAGATTGAGGGATGAAGGAAGTAAGATGGAAGAAGAGATAACACAAAGGGACAAAGACAATCAAAAACAAGAAAAAGAAATGAAGGTAAATGAATCAAAGTATAATGTATAAAGACATAATGGTGGAAGAGATACCAAAATATATAACAGAAAGATTGGATATAAAAGAAAAACGTATGGTAGTCAGATATAGATTAGGAAATAAAGAAAGAGAAAATAAATATTGGAGAAAAGATGAAGAAAGAATGTGTAGAATGTGGGAAAAATTGGAAGAATGTAGAGCACATGGTAGAAGAGTGTAGAGAATTAAGAAGAGAGAAAGTGAGAAGAGAAGTTCTGCTAGGAGAAAATGGAGAAGGCATAAAGTGGATGCAAGAGGTAGAAAACAAAAAGAAGATGGATGGAAGAAAGGAAAAAAACATAATGAAAAACATGTAACAGAGAGGTGTGGTTAAAAGACAGAAAAAAGAAAATAAGTTATTATTTTGCAGAATTTATTGTGTTAATTAATTTTTTTAGTATTTAGTAAGATGTATATAAACCGAATCTATTTGTTAATTTCAAAGACAAATAAACTGATATTATTATTATACTCTCATAATTATGAATTGACTCTTATCCTACATTTTTGTTTTGTGTGATTAAATATAACGTGTTATTTGTAAGCTGCTTTTTCTTGTCTTATAAACTTAAATTATCTTAATTACTTCTTTCCTACGCCGTAGAATTGCTACTAGCGATTAGTTCGTCATTAGATTTTTTTTATTTCTTAGACTACCAGAACTTGACACTCTTAATACTAGATATCTCTAAGCCAGTTTATTATTGGTCTTAATTCACCCTCTCTTTTGATTTAAAAAGGTAGAATTCTACCTTCTCACCGTAACAATTTCTAATTAATTACGGGTGATTCATTTAGAAGTACTTTGGAATTTAATTGCAGATAGTGCATGCGTCGAGTCAACTGAATTCGCATTCCTCCTAAGAAGTGTTTGACATTTCGTAATGGAAAGACTTAGTCTGGCACAGCGCCTACAGCCTGTGGAAAAATCGGTCCATATTTCTTCAATACAGAGGCCGACCCGAATATTACTGTGAATGGTGATCGTTATCGCGCCATGATAACAGACTATTTGATACCTAAAGCCCGTGATCTCAAAGAAATTTGGTTCATACAGCCCGTGAAAATGAGACAAAAATTGGTGCAATTGAAAGACAATAGGTGGACAAAAGCGGTTGTGGAGTGAAAACCGACTCAAAGAAAAAAGCTTTAGGGAAAAGCAGAAAGCGAAGGACAGACAACCATAAAAATTATTAAAAGAGCCTAACAAATAAGACGGTTTGAAGTAAACAATTAAAAAATTGCCATGTTAACAAATAAAAGAGATGATCTTTAATATTACTGTCAAAAGTTCAACGTTTTATATTATTAACATCAATAAACAAAAATTTGAAAAAACTTGTAAGTAGAATATCATGATCATTTAAACAATTACTTACTAACTCATATTTTTATTAACAAAAGAATTATTTTTAATAGAATTCACCATAATAATTTTAACAAAAAAATTCTAAAATAAAACAAACACTTTTAAAATTTTGTAGTAAAACGCTGAAAACTTCAATTTTCTGGGCAGTAAGTAATTGCATTTAAATTTTGTTTTAAATAAAAAAAAATTCGTTCACAGCAAATGAAAACCGCAATAAAATTTTAAAAAAATGTAATTGAATAAACAGTCGACTAAAATACATTGCATATATTTGGTCTTAAATTGAATTAAACACAGAGCAACTAAGGGAATAATAATTTTGAGATTCGCGAGTGGGTGCACTTTATACGTTCAAATACATTTTTTAATTTGTTCAATTCTAAACATTCGAATCAATATTTTAAGTTGAATTTGAATAAAACGTAATTTAGTTACTTATTATTCTTAAAGCATCTCAAGCAGTTGATCATTATTGTCGTCGTCTGGTCGTAATTTTATTGTTAAAGAAGTAAAATTATTATAAACTTTAAATTGCCTTTTTTTGCTATACTATATTTCTGTGCTAGCAATATAAGTAAAATATTAAATATAATAAAAAAAGAAGAAATTTAAATTAAAGCATAGCTGGTTTGATGTTTAATTATGTATGAATTTCTTTTAATATGATTGCTTTAAACAAGAAATAATAACAATTTAATTCAAAAACAGTTCTTCAAAAAAAGATGCAGTTGGAAATGTTCCCATTATACCAATTAAATTTTCAATGTGAATTGCCAAACTTATTTTTTGAGAAAAAATTAGAAATGAATTTGGTTCTCTGGTTACCGAGTTTATCCATCGACTAATTTCACTAGTAAACTTACTATCTTCGGGGAAAAAAACACCATGAGATTCTACAGAAGTTGGAAACAAAACTATAGCTATCTATAACAAATTTATAAGTTAATTTTTTTTTGTACCGGCAAATTCAGTTTTTGCACCGGAAAATAAATTTAGATAGCTCTAGGAATGAGCTAACGTATAAGAACCCAAATAAAACATCTAAGTCTTCTCCAAAGATTAAAGTAATACAGTAAAACTTTTAAATAGCGGACACTAAAAAATGCTGCACAACTGACCGGTATATGGAGATGGCTGTCATTGGGAGAAAAAAAATTTATTTCTATGCGTTGTTTATTAAAATTTTTTAAGTATGGAACATAATACGGTTCGCTATAGGGTACTATATATCTGCATTAAAAAATAACTATAAATGTGCTGATGCAATATTACATAATTAGACGACATAATAATGGAAGGGTTATACATATTTATCGTTTTTTAAAGAAAACATTTTGTTTGACATCGCAAGGTAAAAAATTTTGGTCTCGTCAGCATTGTAGACATTTTTGGGTGAATATTCCTTCAATACTACTGACAGATTTGCTTTCCAAGCTTCAACAGTATCCAGGTTAATGTCAGCCGACTCCCCGCAAATTGTTTTAAAGGTTATGTTATGTCTTTGACAAAATTTTGTAAGCCACCCAATTGAAGTTTTAAAATCTTTCATTTTTAAATTTTCTGTAATTTTTAAGCTTTCTCTTTTATTACCTCTGTGCGTTCTACAAAAACCAACAAAATAGAACAGAGGTCCTATTTGATTATTCCATGCACGTACTATACGAGAGCAGTTTATCTTGATTTAAGCACTTTAATTTGTTCAATTTGCCGGCCCCCGCCTGGACACTCGGTTAAGAGCACCATCGGCGGGTTGGTAGTACCGGCTGGACGTCCCGCGTGCGCGCCAGTTGGCGTCGTGAGCGTCAAACCGGCGGCCCGGAACACAATTTCAACTACGAGCTTTTTAACCGCAGCAACTTTAATATACGCTATTGGAGCTGGAATTACCGCGGCTGCTGGCACCAGACTTGCCCTCCAATTGATCCTAGTTAAAAAGGTCTAGATATCGGGATATTTTTATTCCTAGCATTACAAAACCAATTGTAAACTACTCGGTCAATTTCTAAACCGTCAGTTCTAGGAAATTTTCTCTTCTGCTCTGTATTGGAACCTTCTTCAAATAGCTCTTTTAAAACACATTTGTTTTTTTAAATTATCTTTAACTTGTGTTCTTCCAACACTAAATTTTTCAGCCAACTTTTTAGCACTGGTATTGCACTTTTTACTTTACATAATTGTATCAATTTTCTCTTTAAGAGACAAAAGTTTTCTTTTTAGCAACATTGTAATTTTTCTGTACGTCGATATGTAACAGCACTGTTGAACATACTAACTCAAACTATGTACGCAAAATACAATTTTATGGGTGAGCTTAATGAGCATTCTAATTGCACTTTTCCTGTAATGACTGTCTATTGTAAATCGAACAAATTCTTTAAATCCGTTCTTAAATACCGGTAATTACTTAAGCCTTGAACGGTAAGCTGTTGTCTACTAATGACCATACTCAAGAATGGCCGAAAATGGGAGGTAGAATTACATGTATGTTTCCAAGAAAAATTACAAATAAGTGGCCGTGGCCGTTATCGAGAGATGGTCGCTATTAGAAGGGTCATTAATATGGATATTACGGTATAATTGGTTTTTGACTTGGAAAACTTAGCCGGTTTTAGAGGTGGCTGCTTTTAAGAGTAGACGAAAATAGAGGTTTTACTGTATCATTATGCTTATTGAAGATGAGTTAACATAAGATCAATAGACTGTGACCCAAAAAGTAATTTACGACGTGTTCATTTAATTGAAAAACTTTGCTGACCTTCTGAGGCAATCTAAAGCCAATTCTTTGGTGAGAAGAGCATTTAATAGAATTGATATTTTAATATCTCACTGTCCTTCACGTCAGAACAAAAAATAGCTTCCACATTTCAAGGTCGAC
The DNA here is from genome assembly GCA_030710515.1 of Abscondita cerata. Taxonomy (NCBI): domain Eukaryota; kingdom Metazoa; phylum Arthropoda; class Insecta; order Coleoptera; family Lampyridae; genus Abscondita; species Abscondita cerata. The sequence goes on from JALBCR010004184.1 coordinate 325,317, forward strand.
TTCCAAACTAAAACGTTTGTTTTTAGACATAAAAAATTACAAATTCTGTAGAACGGTTTGTAAACCACCGGGTGCTCAGCGGAGGTATCGGTAACAAGAACGGTATCTCTATGTTCAATGCTTTGCGTAATAACGGGTTCTGGTTTTTGTAAAAATGTTGACGCACAAAACTTTCAAACAAAATTAGATGCCAATAATATACAACAATTATTTACAATAAACGGTTTAAGAATATAACTTGTGTAAGTATTTCAACCAACAATTCAAAATGTTAAACAAACACAATTAATTCAATAACGGCTGCTCTAACATTGAAAATCACAATTCCAACTCTACAAAATAAATACAATTACTTTGTCAACGGAAAAATTAAACAGAAAAACGGTACGCAATAAAAATCAAATTAAAACAACGGGTCTTAAATAACATAAACGAAACAATTCTATCTTCGGTTGAAAACCAAACAAGAAAACGGTAAACGGTTTCAAACAGAACGGAAAATACGGCTTTGAACGGATAAATAATACGGAAAAAATAAAGAACGGCTTTTAAGGGTTGAAATCAAAGCCACATTTAACTGCGGTTGATTTAGGCTGCAGTCGATCCACCTCCAATTATTTGTCTCGCTGTAACAAACAGGGTTAATCGGCTAAAATTTAACGTGTGATTATTAATAAATTTAATTGTACTCAGGTGTCAATTAAATTCCGGTGAGTTGAATTTCAATTCAACTAATATCTGGAGCTGTTGATAAGACTCTTTTATTTACAGGTACGGGTTATTAACCTAGAAAAGTTAATCGGGCAGTAAACTTGAAAATACAATTTGGAGATAATGTTATCTATCTACGGCAATAGTTCAGGACAGATATGGAGCTATGCCTCTAGGACGACGCGTCCGATACTTTATGTAGATGAAAGCACTAGAAACGTTTCTAACTTTATCTAACGCTCAACGGTATCTATTGTGAAATATCCTTTAGCAATTAATATTACGGAAACAAGAATCACGGGGGACAATTGTACATTTGTTGCACACATGGCAATTTACGGGTTCGAAGCTATAACAAACTGGATGTAGGATGGGATCGGACGTGGTGTATTGAAGCATTTATCGACTCGTCGGACTCGTGTCCAGATACGGTTAGCTTGGCTAGAATTCATATTCTGCACGTAACACCAAGTAAGGGGATGTCGTTAATACGGATACTCAAAACGTATAAATTACAGGTATACGAAATCAGGTTAGCGGTTATTTCAAGTGAATATAGTGAATATCGGAGCTATTTTTAGTTTAATATTAAACGGCAAGCGGTTTCTAATCCTCCACCAGGAGTCTTTAGAATTAAATTGTCACCTACGGCAAAGCTTGTGTTCGCACCGTGACCAGTCAAAAATTTATTTCTTGTTTTCTTTTTTGTAAGAGGACAAGAAATGTGTCTTCGAATGCTGGGTTCTCGCTTTTAAATGTTTTGACGGTGTTGATAACGCGCGTAAAAATGGGGTCTCTTCTCTCATTAGCCGACGTGGCTCGTTGACTTTTTAGAATAGGAAAAATTCACTTCGTAACAATTTCTATTTTTGAACTTGATTGCGGAAAATTGCTAATTGTTTTCGGGGTGATTTTTGAACCCTTACAGGTTTAAAATTTTTTTCTTAAAGTCCCAGGTCCAGATGAAAACACTATTTAAATTATAAAGAATAGGGTGTAAATCCAGGCTGTACTACATAAAACAACAAAGATTGTCTTGTTCAGCGGCAACTTTAAAACATCGTTTTTGTAGTCAATTTTTAGAATAACTTTTCTTTTACTCTCATTCTAGATATATTTGAATTGACGGATCCCGATAACATAAAATTGACTAATTTTGTCAAGGATTGGCTGAGTACAATCTTCGTCAATTGCTTTGGAATTTATGTTCTGTAGAGTTTCATACTTAAAAATTAAATAATAATAATAAAAGAAATGATGTATAACTACCCTTAAAAGTAAACGACATGTTAAACCCGAAGTCTTTTTTGTAAGCTTTTGCTCTTGTAATATGTCGGAAAGAATTCCTCGTTCTGTATTTTTTTGTTTGAATTAATAAAGTAAGGGCGACGGAGGAACACATGTGTTTGAATCGTGTAACGTATTGTTTTAAATAAATTATAGAAAAATTAATTAATTAGGAACCGCTAACGTAGTTTCTTTAACTGACAATTTATTAAGTAGAAAATTGTCTTGCACGTACTTTTTTTGTAATACGCACTCATGAACCGTTTGTCACCGATTTATCAAATGTTTTTTTCCTATTTTATTAATGTTTAATTTACATTAAATTTATATATATATATTGATATGGAAACCAATCAATAAAATGTAAGTTAACAATAATTAATTGAGATTATAAAATCACCACTGTCGCAGCGGCATAAAGTCGAGCATTTTCGTTCTATTTTTAGAACGTATGAAGAGAATCTTTTGAAATAATGCAACAAGATGAACGTAACTAAATTATGATTTGTTATAAACTGTTTGTTTTAAGAGCCGTTTACATCTACTTTAATTAAGTTAACGTACGTAAAATTAAAAATTGACAAAAGTTTAATTTCGTTCCGTTAACACTTTGGTTTTCATTCAAGTATACATACAAAAAATTAATGTAGTATACACAATTGTTGGTTCAACTTTAACTTAAAAAAGTAATAAATAATTTATTAAGTTTGTGTACAGTTTTAACCATGAGTGATGGCAAAATAATGTTCAACCAGAATTTCTAAAACGGAATGCTTTGATTCTTATTTTTTTGTGCTTGCATTGGTTTAGTTTGTCTGTACGTTAATTCCATTTATCGTTTATAAGGAGAGGAACGCTTCTGCTTGAATGGTTCTTACCGATGTCGTTTTGTTAATATATTGATTTGGTTTGATTTGGACAAGTGTATTTTAAATGGCCTGGTAACAGCCGTTGGTTGACTTAATTGTTTGTTGCAAATGGATTAGTTAGTACACATTCATCTTCAAATTATTTGATATTTTTAGTTTAACAAACATTGGAGAGTGTTCATCAGAAAGAAAGAGGTTTGAACCGTTTGGCAGCAGCGAGTGACTTAATTATCCTACTTGGTTTGGTGCAAGTGGAGGCGCCTATCTCTCTTGTCGATTTAACTTTGTCATTGAACCTATTATTTTATTCGCATAACTGTATGTCTTATGTTATATTGTTTTTTTTTGTGTTTTTATCAACATTCGACAAACAGTCATGAAATTATTTGATTATTATTTATCTCATAAAAATTGAAATATGATGAACACGTCTTGATGCAGTCTTTTATTTGATTTGGTTAATATTTTGATTTAGTGACATTTTATGTATCATGTCTTTGCAATTTGTGTATGTTTTTTAATTTATTGCCTCCAAATCAAATTTGTTGATTAAAATGCCAGTATGTCAAAATATGTATTTTTAATTAATCATATCTTTCTGAAGTTTATATTAATGTCAGCATTAAAACATTCAAACATGTATCTTGTAATTAAGTTTATTAAATGTGTGACAAGATTATATAATTTGAGGAACGTATGACTCCAATTTACCTAGCTAAAAAATTGTAATCAAACTTTGAATAATTAATACTTTTGAATGATTGATTAATAAATAACTGAGGTCTGCAAAAACGTTCCATTTGTTTCGGCATCAAGGTAAACAAAAATTAAATGTTTACGTTGAACTTCGCCGTTACTACTTAATCACTTTGAATTAAAAAAAATAAAGATAGGTATTTATAAGAAACATTAAATATAATTTTATAAACTGAAATGTTAATAAACTGACATTATGTAACATCCAGTATACCCCTAATTGCAGCATACAATTAAAAATTCTCGTTGCAACTAAATCGATAATATTGGTACCATAAAAATAACTAACATTTAACTAACCTTATTTAAAACGTAACGAGAAGCCATTAATAACGTGTTTCTAGGAGGTTTTTCCTTTTCATCTTCTACATGTAAGTTTAACGACATTTTCAAAATTTGCCTATTTGTCACTTTTGGATTATTCACTACTTTACAATTATTTCACAATTAAATGTAGTTATTTTTCTTTTTATGCACTTATTCCTTATTCTTTGATAATTAAATTCTGATTAAAACTTTAAAATACGCAACATTTTTATTACGTAACTGTACTTTTTATCAGTTTAAGTATACGACCGACGTGACTTCTACCCCCGTCAAATCAGAATTAATTGCAAATTGCAGGTCACTAGTATTTATCGGTTTACACAAAAAATATACTTAGTTCTGATGATGACCAACAAAGAAAACATTAACAAGTCAAAACTATAGTTAAGTTTTTCAAATAAAAGGTATACATAATTAGTATTGGTTTGTCTAAACTTAAAATTTATTATTAAAAATTATTAATACATTAATAGATCCATCACTATTTAATTTTACAAATTGCAATATTTGCAAGCTCATTTTTAATGTATAAATATTAACTATATGTAATGTTTAGTATTAAGATATATTTGTTTATTGTCTGCTATTAGGATAAATCATTTTTTGTGGGTACGTGATAAAACTAAATGAAAATGGGGAAAAGATGGTTTGGAGCAGTGAACAATGTTGGGTGTGTAGCTAAGACCGTGTATAAAACAATAAATATAAGAAATTCCTTGTTAACATTTAGAAGACGTGTTTATATTTACAAATTTCATTAACCCAGTGATAATTTTAATTACATAAAAAGCAGGGCATTGTGAAAAGCTAGTGATATGCGTACTAACCAGGGTAAAATTGTATATAAAATGGAATAATTTTCAATAAAAAAAGAAAATGCTTCGTAAAATAGAAAATTATGGACAGATTAAAAAAACAGGGAAGAAAACGTCAAGACTATAATAATAAACAATAAACATTGTGAAAAACCACCCAGGATCAAGAGGTCACGATTCCAAAGTCGTCAAAAGTCGCAAGTAACACATCACACATAAATGTCATCAAGATAAGTTAAAATAATTAAATTTTGTGTATATGTTACGACCAAAAACAGAAATTGCTCATTAAGCAAATAATTTGCTCATAACACGTTGGGGTCACTAAATAACATCCACATTGAAAAACGTGTAAAATTTGTGTCGTGGCTATTATACTATACAACCACAACACATCGTGACAATGAAGAAAAACAATGACGCGTTCTGAGTAATAGTTAGGGAACAATCTTACGAAAGACTAGTTGAATATAACAATACCTTAAAAAACTAGTAAAGTTGATGATTCATTTCGTTTCTGTCTGAAAGTGTATCTATATAAGCGCTAATCATGTCCAATAAAAAATTAAGTGATCTTAATAATAAATTAGGTGAGATTCTAGAAACAAACTCTCATCGTACAAAAAAATGTGAAACAAATCAGTTTCACCTTCTTTAAGAAATAACCTAATTCGTCGTCTTATACGATATGTCTTAGAAATAAAAAATCTGTTAAAGTTATAGTAGATGGCGAAGTTCAAAAATTGGTTACTTTTGCAGAACAGATTAACTATTTAATATTCTCAAAAACATTAACAAAAATAAAAGAAAAAATATTTCTTAACCATATACATCAAAAACTCCTAATGCCCATTTCACAAATCAGTGTGCGTTGTATTCTAATATGGTTCCATACGCGTCATAAGATTTTTACTGCCATAATGCGTTGTAGTCGCATAGTATAATAACCACAACACAACTTTTGTTATATAAACTTTTGTGATTGCCATAACGCATCGTGTGCGTTTTCATCAGATCAGAAACACGAATTTTGCGATGTGCATGTTTTACGGAAACCATAACCGGTTATGATCCATTTTTTTGCTCAATGAGCGCTTTCGGTCTTTGAGTGTAACATATTGTTACATGATTTTATTGTAGTACCGCAAAAAGATTTACTTTTTGCTTTCTTTAAACGCCAACAGGTGGCAGCTCTATTTTCCGTTGTGTATTTCTAATACGCCTTGTTGATCTTTGAATAATTTTATTTACTCGTTTATCACCGTAGTAGCAGATATTTAATCCGGCATTTTCTTCGCCATCCGCATTAATCGGTTCGTTATTTTATGTCACAACGATAGTTGGAACCGATATTTTGTACAATTATTGTGCATTATTTTTCCATTTTCTTCCTCTCGACAACCGTAAGTTATTCTTCAGCCCACCAGCAGCAGCTCAAATATCGATATTCCTTTTTTTTGTCGTTTTAGACGCAGTTTTGGATTTAAGATTTCGATGCTTACAAGGAAGAATAATCTCAAAAAGCTGTAAGAGCTGTATTTTTTTTTCTCACCTTTGCTGTTGGTGCTGTTTTTGCCAGGGTTTAAAAGTCAACTCGTTAAAAAGCACAAAAATACGAATACTATCCTAACATAGGTTTTGAACAGAGATAACCCATTACAGCCTGCCGTGACTACACTGACAAACCTCCTTAGCGTTGATGTTACTTTCGGCATGACGACTTTTCGTGTAGTTTATTTTTTTGAAACCTATCGCGTTCTCCGGCGAGATTTTATCGTTATTTTATCTGAAATAAGTCGTTAGTTAACTAGTTGTTCATCAACCTATTTTTTTATTGTAACAATATATAAATAATTAGACCGTACGGGAAATAACGTTATAGTTTAGTTGCGTTAAGACGTGCACGTAGCGTTGTTAAAAATTATTTAAAATTTGATAAAAGATTGTACTCTCAAAAATAATTTTTTATTGTATTAAATTTTTGTTAAAATTACAAACCATCTTTTTGTTAATGAATTCAAGATTCTGAGAGATTAATTAAAAGAATAAACATTTTAAGAGTCTCTTGTTCAATATAAAGTTTATTTTATTAATTATCTATTTGCAAACACCGCAATATGTTTCACGTAGCTTTACAATTTTGAAAGAAGAATTCTTAGTTTTTATAATAATGTGCTAGATTTCTGTAAAAAATATGTCTCTGTAACCTAAGAGTATTTTTCACAAAACGCTATTTTTGTGAGAAATAGACAGTACAACCGCGTCAAGGTCCAATGAACGTTTTGCCCAACGGGTACAATTTACCCAACAATCGCCTTGCCCAAAGAACGTTTTGTCTAACAATCGCATTGCCCAATAGACGTTTTGCCCAACAATCGCTTTAAGCAATATGAAATTTTCAACACCAATGGATTCTAGCGCAAGGAATTGTAATAACTGTAACCTATCGACCAATACCGTTCACCCCCGATCACATGACTTTTGTTGGGCAAAACGTACATTTGGACAAATGAATAAATACAAAATCTATCTAAAACACCATCAGTAGTAGCTGTTTTTTTGAAAACCAGAACCATAGTCGCACACAGGACACCAGCAGATGCTGGAGGCGATCTTGTTGTAGTCCAATATTATGGTCGATGGAAATCGACAACCGTGGCACAAGGCTACGTAGAAGAGTCAATTTTAAACAAAATAAACATTGTTTTAAAGTTACTGTGTAAAATTAGGGAACAGAATTCAATGGTATTGTGAAAACCATATTGAACCATATAGTAATTTTATGTAGGTATTCAGACAATGTATTTTTTTATGTTAAATAAACCAAGTATTCAAATTTCTGTGGAATTATATAAAAACCATTTAACAATTGATTCATAAAACCACTGGTGTTTTATAGACTCTATAATTCAATCAAAATCATTATCTTTATAACGTCATAATAAAGAGGTGTTGGATAAAATATACAGGGTTATTCACGTTGTACGACACGAAAGATTATTTTAATTTTGAGATTAGTTTTTTTGTGGAATAGATAGGAACCATTGGAGGTACATTTTAAAATTATATTCATGATACACAGGGTGTTCGAAAGACATAAAACATATCAAAGTTGTGTTTTTTTAAATAGAACACCCCATATATTTTTTCATTTTCAAATTCCACGATTAAAATAAAAGTAAGTTTTATAAAGATTTACCTCATCTAAACCTGAAAGTTTTTTAAATGTTTCGTATTTTGTGAAAATGTAGTAGCAACTTGACACGTTTGAAATTTCAATTGTTATACCTGATTTGAGACTAAATTTGACTCGAGTTTTATTAACTGAGTAGGTTTTGTGTCGTACTTGTAAAAATTTAATAACGTATAGAGGGTGTTCAAAAATGTGACTAAATAATTACAAGTTTTAAATGATAATAACTTGTTTATTTCAAATAAAACACCCTGTATTTTATGCCATCAACAGTTGCAGAATTGAATTATCTTTCGGTTACTATTACACTTTCCTATACCTAACTGTTCACGTTCTCATGGAAAATGCATATTTTTGAAGTAACAAACAACAGGTTTAATTAAAAACTATTTTATTAGCAGTGAGTATATGACATAGTCTATCTATGATATAGTCGGCTATAACAATTTTTTTTCATAACAATTGGTTTCTGTCATTCAGTCTGTGGTGGTAGTTTGTGACATATGTTCTTGATTTTTATTAAAAATGACAATCTATAACAAAGAAGAACGAATTGACATAATTTGTATCTTTGGAGAATGCCTGCAAAACTGTTTATTGGCATCACGAATTTACGCTGAGAGATTTCCTAACAGGAATCATCCAAACAAATCCGTTTTCGAAATACTATTAGCTCAATTCAAAGAAACTGGGAGTGTCCAGTACAAAAAAACCCACCAAAAGAAAACCTGTGACACAAAACAAAGACATTGAACATGCAGTTATTGCGTCTGTAATCGAAAATTCTCATATTGGACAAAATCAATTTGCACAAAATACAAATATCAGTCAAGCGAGTGTCTCGAGGATTTTTAAAAAACATCATTATCATGATTATAAAATCCAGCTTCACCAACAACTTTCGGAAAATGATGTCGGGAATCAAGTTGCATTTTGTATGTGGGTGTTGGATAAAGTGGCAGAAAGTGAAAACTTTTTAAATTTTGATCTGTTTAGTGACGAGTGCACGTTTCACAATAATGGATCGGTTAATAGGCATAACTACCATTATTATTCTGATTTTAACCCGCATCAGTTTCGCATAGTTGATAATCAACACAGATGGTCAGTGAATATTTGGGGCGAAATTATGGGTCGTTATTTAATTGGTCCCTATTTTTTTTATGAGCATCTAAAGAGAACATTATTTTTGGAATTTTTCATTAATCAGTTTCCAATTTTATTAGACGATATTCCCTTAGACATAAGGGCAACTATGTGGTTGCAGATGGATGGAGCTCCCGCACATTTTCATCGTAATGTACGAGAATTTTTAAATGTTCATTTCCAAAATCGGTGGATTGGAAGAAATGGCTCTCAAAATTGCCCACCGCGATCTCCTGACTTGACTCCACCAGATTTTTTTTTTATGGGGATATGTAAAACAACTGTTTACAACACACCTCCAACAACACCAGATGATATGAAGAAGCGAATCAGAAAAGCTTTCCGAAATATAGGCCCAGAAATGTTGGCAAATGTTGCTGAAGGTTTCAACAAAAGAATACGTTTGTGTTAAAGTCAGGCTGTCGTCATTTTGAACATTTGCTATAAGCTCCTATTTTTGTTTTTTCTTTTTTCTTATTCAAATCAGTCTACAGTACTTAAAAAATGAAGTACACACTGCTAATAAAATAGTTTTGTATTAAACTTGTTGTTTGTTGCTTCGAAAATATGAATTTTCCGTAAGAACGTGAACAGTTAAGTCATTTAAAACTTGTAGTTATTTATTTTCTGAACACTCTGTACACGTTATTAAATTTGTTACAAGTACGACACAAAACCTACTCAGTTAGTAGAACTCGGGTCAAATTTAGTCTCAAAATCAGGTATAAAAATCGAAAATTCAAACGTGTCAAGTTGGTACTACATTTTCACAAAATACGAAATATTTAATAAACCTTCAGGTTTAGATGAGGTAAATCTTTATAAAACTCACTTTTATTTTAATCGTGGAATCCGAAAATGTAAAAATATATGGGGTGTTCCATTTAAAAAAACACAACTTTGATATGTTTTATGTTTTTTGAACACTCTGTATATCATGAATATAATTTTAAAATATACCTCCAATGGTCCCTATCTATTCCACAAAAAAAAACTAATCTCAAAATCAAAAGATATAACCATAATCTTTTGTGTCGTACAACGTGAAGAATAACCCTGTATAAATATTTGTGTGCACAGCAAAATTTTTTGCATTAAATAAACGTTTGAATAGATTGGAGGGCTTTTTAATAAATTTCTTAAACAACATTAACTAATTAAAACAAACTTTTTCTTGCTTAAAATTAACGTAATTTTATATTAAAATAGAAGACTTAAATATTAATTAGAAATTAAAAAAGGAAACATAAAGGTTTAAAAATACTAAACAAATTCGGTTACAATAAATTAGCAACAGTTTAATTAATAACAAAGTAAACTAAATCTATTTCTGTTAACAATTGAAAATAATACTTGATTGGTAGAGATTAAAATTGCATTTTCGTTTTTTGCATTTAAACTTGCATGGCTAACAGCTAAACAGGAACAAAAATATTCAAAAGCACTTCTCAAAGTCATTTGTATGCAAATATCTTTATACGAACCGCATTTCTTTTTATGATAATCGCACAGAAATTTATTTGTTTTGTATTCCGTTACAAAAAAATCCGCATTCATCAAACTATAGGGTTTTATCCGTTCACATAAATTCATAAAATTAATGAACGTAAAGGCAAACAAATTTTGAACAATAAAAATCTTTTATGTGCTCTATTAGTTAAAACTGTTTCCATCGTAGAGAATAAATTTTGAAAAGTATTTTGTGTATACGTTTTGTAAGTGCCCACCGAGCGTTCAAGATAGTCTACGCTTTTGCAAAAGAGAAGAGCATGAATCTTGAGAGAAAATTCCTTCCAAGTCATTCAAACTTAATCCATTTCGTGTAATTGCTGCTGTTAAAGACGAGTCGTGTATGTCGAAAACAAACCTACCCCTTCATTCTAATTAGTTGTTAAGTTAAAACAAAAATATAAAACTTTTCTTTGTATTTCGTGTAGCACAAGGTATTATTCATTACTTTTATGTTTTTGTTTATGTAAGTTTATTAAAGGTTTTTTATTTTATAGAAATATTGCAGCACAGCGATTTTAGGGTGGTTCACTTGATGATTTTATTATACAGGTTGATTATTAATTCAAGGACACTTGATTTACTCTTTTATTATCTATGATAGAGAAAAAGTTTATTAAGTAAAGTTTTACAAGTAGATGAGTATTTTCCAAACTTTGCACAAAATGGCGGACTTCCAGTTTAAGTGGAAATGTTATCAACTTTATTTTATTAAATGAATCATGTAGAATTTTTTAAGCTAAAGTGATTCTTTGATCAATTCTCTTTAAAAATCTATAGCACTAGTATAACGCTAAAGTTACTAATAAATTAGTTATTTATTATTTAAAATCTAAAGAGATGCTTTCAAATGTTACTATTAATCTTAGGATCTTGTTAAAACTATTGTGCACAACGGTCAGAATACGTATACAAAAGAAATTAGGTGTTTTCTGTTTTATAAGTTGCAAAATATTAATTTGATGATCGACTGCTGTTAAATTTTAATTTGATAATTTGTGGCTTTAAACGCTATACCTGCTTTATAGTTTTTTAAAGACTACTAACAATCGTATTCAGATCGTTGTGCACATTAGTTTTCACAACCTCCAAAAGTTAATTGAAGAGTTGGGTGCAATAATAAGGCAGCTCCACTTTTTTACGATCTCCACATTTTTACATAAATACACGTGGAAAAAATAGACCGATGGTTTAGTGTAAGAATTGGGCATCCCCGCTTTTGTTGGTATGCGGGATCGATATTTAGAGCTGCCTTTTTTTCTGTTGGCAGCAAGAACCTCGTAGCTCCTGGAGCTGCCTGGTTTTTGCACTTGACTCTTCTACAGTCTTTAATACGACTTTGTAGATTCCCCACTTAAGTAAAACCATCAATTAAAAACAGTACGGCTGTGATGTCGTGGATAACATATGTGATAAAGATAATGATGAAGAAACGAGATGCAGCATACTTCCGATACGTAACAAGTAAGAATGAATCTGCAAAAATATACTATAAGGAATTAAGAAACTACACACGGAAAGCAATCGCTAAAGATTAAAAATACGCTTATTTCAACAAAAACAAAAACTTTAAGTCACTGTGGTATACTTTTAACAAACTAAATATAATGAACAAACATTCTGGTACAATTCCAATGAGCTTACAGTGCCCTGATACTATAAATACATTCTCTTTAAATCTGAACAATACTAATTTATTTACTAACACAGACACTATTAATTTCTATCTTAATAATTTGTCTAAAAACGACAAAAATTATTCAATTTTGAACCGGTGTTTTGAAAACCGTGTCTTCTTTAAGTGCTGATAAACGTATATGTGGAGTGGATGGCATTTCAGCAAAGACCCTAAAACTCTGTGCTTCAAGCTGGTGTGCTCATGTGTTAACGAACATCATCAATTCTTCTTTACTAGAATCGTCTTTCCCATCTCAGTAAAAAAAGCTTTGATTAGACTCGTGCCAAAAGTGCGAAATCAAGTCTCAATAATCTTCGCCCAATTAGTATTTTGTGCTCCCTATCAAAAGTTCTAGAAAAAATAGTATACAAACAGTTAATATGTTTTCAAAACGACAATGATTACCTACCGCCGCAGCAATCCGGATTCAGGACAAACCACAGTACCATAACTACGATATATATCAAGCTATTGGTAATTCTGAATGCACAATTTTTACGCTCCTAGACTTCAGTAAAGCCTTTGACACTATAAGCTACTCAATCTTACTCGCTGTTCTGCATTATCTTGGTTTATCTCAACATGCAATCTAGTGGTTTGAATTTTATTTTACTGGTAGATGTCAAGCAGTTCAAATGGCCACTACATCTGATTTTAAAATAATTCTTAGAGGTGTCCCGCAAGGTTCCGTTTTAGGACCACTATTATTTATTATTTATGTTTTTGATCTTGACTGTACGATAAAGCATGGAAAAATTAGGCAATATGCGGATGACACTCAGTTATATTACTCATGCAAGGCAAATTATATTTTACTAGGCAGTTCTTTAATAAATTTAGTCGGTCGCTGCAGTTGAATCCTAAAAAGTCGGGAATACTTTATGTCGCCAACCAATACATTAAAAACAACTTGCCCGACCAACTGCCACCAATATACTTGAACAATGAACAGATACCAACAATAAATCAGGCAAGAAATCTGGGAATTACGTTTGACGAAAGCATGAGATTTGAACAACGTATTACTGTCAAGTTTCGATATGCTTTTAGCAGACTTTAGGCCTTATATGCTTACAAAAAATTTATGTCATTAAAACTCATTAACTATGTTAGTCTATTACTCAACGAACATAAAATATTGAATATGCAAAACAGAAGGTTATATCATTTCTGCAAGTTTTGTTTAAAATTGTTAAACAACAGTGAACCGGTTGATTTAATAAACAAACTAAAATTACATCACAACCCCTACAGCATTCGTATTGTTACCTACAAGATCCCGATTTTCGGTACTGAAACCTTTAAGAAATCCTTTACCTACCTGGGGCAGCAAAATGTTTAAATTTTCTAATGGATATGGGTCCAAACCAAAAATTTCCAATTGTTTAAGAGTGCGCTTGCTAGACAGTCAAAAATTCAATTCAAGAATATTTTAGTTCTTTATAATTATATTTCTGTTTTTAATTAAACTTATGTACACTCATGAAATTTAAAACGAGGACACCACAATTTCTGTAAACAAAAGTTTGCACATTGTGAAGCGGGCTTAAGGGTATCATTTACAATTCTAACAGCAGATAGTCTCAGCAGGGATTATCTTATAGAAGGACTCTAAAATGAATCATTACACTAAGCACGTTTCAGAAAATAGGTAATTTACTTAATTTTATTCTTTAAAATATATTTGAAGGTATCGCTAATTAAACACCATAGCTCGATTAATTATCGAATCAAAATTTTGTTTAGGAAATGTTTACAAAATGACTAATGTAACAACCCTTAGAGCAATATGACTCAAAGGAAGTAAATTAAACAATTGTTATTGAAACTTATTCATAAAGTAAAAGCCATTTCCTTATAATGCTAATGGACAGGATTTTTTTAAGTATAAAGATTACAATAGTGGACTTATAAATTTTCGAAAATATCTAATTGTAAATATTTACAATGCAATTGCGCTTTTTCCTTAATAATTTCTTAGCAATAACATACACGTTCTTGGTTTTTAAGTTGTCATAAATTTGATATAAATTTGTGTTTCTAATATTACATCACAAACTAATCTTTATTCGCCAAAAAATTGTTGCTTAAGTTGTAAAGCTTTGTACACACCTGAACAACAAACCGAGCAACAAACATAACAACGAACCGAAAGTCAAACAGAACGACAAACGATCTTTTATGATTTCCACAATCCGAACAACAAACGGAACGTTTGTGCTGTTCCCATAATTATTTTCAGTAGTTTTCAGTTCATATATATTTATTATTGAGAAGAGAAAATTGCGGAAAACAAGAAGATAGTGCCAACCAAATTTTTACGCACAAAGAAGAGTAAAAAATTATAATTTACTTCGTTTTTTTTTTATTTTGAAATTTCCCGCCCAAATGATGCTAATAGGGACATCATTTTTTTCTTCCATTCTTAAACACTGATTAATTTAAAACATTTTTCTTCTGTCAACTCCATAATATTACCTAAAACACAACAAACCCACAAAAGGGAGGACAAAAATAAATAATTTAATTCTCCCGCATAAGTTTGTTCGCCGTTTTGTTTAGATTCGTCCAAACCTGCAAACGCATTCGCGCGCATTTTTTTGATGTCGGAGAAAAACCGACAAGTTGCGGGAACGCCGCAAACCGTTCGTGGAACAATCAGGACTTGCGAATCTGTTCTAAAATTCGTACGTAGCACCGTCCAAATTAATGTTCCGATTGCCGTTCGGTTCGTTGTTCTGTTTGTTCCTCGGTTTGTTGTTCAGGTGTGTACGAAGCTTTACAATAAGCATATTAATATGAACTATATCTTATGAAAGGAGAGTTATGTAACTATAATTAACGACTTAACGTTACGTTAGTAGATTTCATTTACTATTTACACATATTTTCTTGGAACATTCGATAATTAACTATCGGGATATGATGACCCTATACTTTGCAGGTTGTGCGCAACTGGATACAAGCAAATAACTTGGAGCTGTTACCCTGGCCAGCAAAAGCCCAGATTTTAACATTATCGAAAATGTTTGGGCTCGAATACTTGCTGTTATCCGAAGACAACAAGGGCCAAATTTTATACCAGTAAACCGTAATGCACTAATTGCAGCCATTGATACCGCATGGGAAACGATTAATATTAATTATATTGATACCTTGATAGCGTCAATGAGCAGACGCCTCCAAGAATGTATCAATAATAATGGAGGTCACACCCATTATTGATTTCTTATATTTATTTATATAGTAATACCTTTATTTAAAAAAAACGTTTTCATTTAATTTTAAACTATAACTTGGTATCTTAATTATAATTATGTAATAAATTCTTGTCAAAAACTAAATATATACGTTGACAATAAGAATTGCCTTAGTTTTTATTTTCACTTTTTATATTAACTACAGAAAAAATGAAACGTCATAAAATATACATTTTGTAAGGACTAAATATTATGAATAGAGAGTTTAATGATTTTTTTTAATAACTTACAATAATTAGTAGGTTAGATTTATTTAAAAATAAGTAATAATCAGTCAACCCAAATAACCATGTTTAGTTTTTTGATTTAATTTAAAAGTTATTGCTTGTAGACGTTTTTAAATCAAAATTATTTCTAATTTTATTTTGTAAACATTTCCTAAACAAAATTTTGATTCGATAATTAATCGAGCTATGGTGTTTAATTAGCGATACCTTCAAATATATTCTTTAAAGAAAAAATTAAGTAAGCAACGTAAATTACCTATTTTCTAAAACGTGCTTAGTGTAATGATTCATTCTACAGTCCTTCTATAAGATAACCCCTGCTGAGACTACCTGCTGTTAGAATTGTAAATGATACCCTTAAGCCCGCTTCACAATGTGCAAACTTTTGTTTACAGAAATTGTGGTGTCCAAGTTTTAAATTTCATGAGTGTACTTATACTTACGTTTTACACAATTATTTGCTTAAGTATTTTTTCAGTTAATCTGTATACATTGTATTTAATTATTACTCCCATCACGTTGCAGTTAGTGACGCACCTGTAACTGCAAAATGAATTCAGTTTAATGTGCTTGTTTATTAAGCCAAACACAAGTCGTGTATTCGGATTGTTTATCGTTTATTCGGATTGTGCAATCAATAGTAATCATAGTGTGCATTGTTTATTTTTTTAAATGGCAAGTGAATCTAGCGATAATGCAAAAGAGCCGTTTGAATATTCGTCTTCGGATTTTGTTCCTGATTCGGAATCGAGTGAGAATGATAGTGATAAATCACAAACTGCTTCAAATACGTTTCGACAGGTGTGTGAAAGAAACAAATTTGCCACTACATCTAGAGAAGTTGTAGAGGAAAATAAAAAAAACTAAAAGGCAACGCAGAAATCCGGAGATTTAGAAGCAAAACAGGAGAAAATTAAAAAGAGCTAAAGGAAAACAGTATGATAATGTTAAGAAAACGCAATAGCAAAACAAAGTAGGGAAGACCCGTCTAACTGTCGGTTTAAATGTTATGACGAAAGCAACGCTTACTTTGATTTTTGAGTCTTTTTATGCAATAGCTAATAAAGAACAACAAGATGTGTACTTGGGTAAGAAAACCTGTTTAAGTGTATTATAACAATATAGTTTCATACTAACTTCTTTTGTAGGCGGTTTAATACAGGCAATAAGTATTTAAAGAAGGCGACCAAAAGGAGGTGGGGGAGTTGCAAAAGTCCAAATCTTTTTGTATAAATTTAAAAAGGGATCATTTGAAAAAAAAGTTTGTAAAACGGCATTTAGGAATATTCACGGAATAACAAAAAGCAGAGTGGAGGGAAGATCGGCCTATATGGCTACAAACATAGTAAGTCCAAAAGATATGCAAGGTCGTCATGTAAGTAGACCTAATAAAGTCTATTGAGAAGCATATTAATAGCTTTCCAAGAAGAAGAAGTCACTATAGCAGAAAAGATAATATAAATAGGCGATACCTTTTACTAGAACTAAATCTAAAGCTCATGGACAGACTGTATCTAAAAAAGTATGAACCGGATCAACATGATCTATTAGATAAACCAGAGTTTAAGCCAAAAGTTTCATACACATATTATTGACGGATGTTTATAGAAGATATTAATCTGAGCTTTGGCCATTCTATAACAGACACTTGTAAAGAGTGCGATATGCTTGAAAATAAAATACGGTGTCTCAAAAATGATGACAAAGTTTTAACCAATACAAAAATGGTGCACCTGACCAAAGCTGATAGGTTCTATAAAGATTTAAAAGAAAAAACCACCTTGGTTAGGGAAGATCCAACAGCTGAAGTCTTGTCATTTAATTTCAAACAAAATATGCCTCTACCACATGTTCCTTGTGGGGACGTTGTCTACAAACGCCGGACGTGGTTTTATCCTTTTTGCATTAATAAGGGTAGGGTTTCAAAGAGCCACTTTTATGTTTTTGATAAAGTCACAGGTTGGAAGTCACCAAATAAGATAGTAAGTTGTTTACATGACTGTATAAAGAACCACATTAAACTTGAGGTAACAACGCTCTACGTTTTTTGCGACAACTGTGCGACCCAAAACAAGAACGCAATTGTTGTTCACTTTTGGCAATCTATACTGTTACAAGGCAGATTTATCCAGAACCGGGGCACAGTTTTTTGCCCTGTGACAGATCTTTTGCTCTAGTCAAAAAAGGAAAACGAAAGAGAGAAAGAATCTATCTGCCAGAGGAATTAAGTCGCATGATTGAAAATACAAGTAAGAAATTTATTGTCAAAACTCTTACACAAGAGATGATTCTAAACTACAAAGACGTGTTTGCTCCATTTAAAAAAAACAACATAAAAAAATAGTTCTGGTCAAAAATTCCAAATATCAAAGTATAAAATTATCAAATTTAGTGACCAACGGAGTTAGCAAGTGGTTTAATGTGTGAACAGTTTGTTTTTTGAAAGAAATCTTGTAAACCGATTTTTCCAGGAGTAGGAGACAAGGTTTAAAACCTTTAAAACAAGAAAAGCTATTAAATGTCATGGAGTTGGCCAAGCTGAAATGTGGTACTACCAACAACTTGCGCCTGAAAAATGTTTGACATCAGAAACAGACGATGACGATAAATAACAGAATGTATCTGATTTTTTTAATTTGAATGTACAAGCGTTGATATTAGTAGATTTCTTTTTCATAATACTGTAATATAAATTTTTTTTAGTTTAGCCTAGTTCTTGTACAAGATAACTTAATAAAAACTATACAAACACTTTTTTCTGTTTGTTTAGGCAAAAAATAGGCAGCTCCAATTTTTATATATTTTTTTATAAACTAGGTATTGATATTATTTAAAAAAAGTATGTAATATAATTTATTTTTGCAAGCTTTTTACATGGAAAAAATATAAACAATAAAACGACAATTTTAATATTTTAGGAAGGTTTTTTTGATTTCCCACAAATTCTTAAAAGTGGAGCTGCCTGGTTATTGCAGCCAACCCTCCAATTGAAAGTATCTCTTTAGATTTTGAATAATAAATAACTATTTATTAGTAACTTTAGAGCTATACTTGTGTTATAGTTTTTTAAAAAAATTTATCAAACGATCACTTTAGCCTAAAAATACTACATGATTTATATAAAAAAATAAAATTGATATCATTTCTACTTAAACCGGAAGTCAGCGATTTTCTACAAAGTTTAGAAAATACTCATCTTTTAAAACTATTCTTAATAAACTTTTTGTCTATCATCGATAATAAAAAAGTAAATGAAGTGGCCCTGAATTTACAATCAACCTGTATATTGAAAAAAAAGAGAATTAAAATATTTATTTCTCTAATGTCGGAAATTTGTTTTAATTTAAAAAAATCTTAAACAACAGTTTTAGAACTAGTAGTGGTTGGTTTGTTTTAACTTTACAAAGTTCTAGCTACAGTTTGGAAACTTCTTAACTTTAGTATTCCTTCAATTATTAAGTAACAAACCTCATCAAAATTAATGTAAATCAATGTCTTCACATTTCAAAAGCGATTCATTAGTATTTGTAGACTTTTTTGTTATAGTAGACAATCGTTATTAATTTAGGCGAGGTTTAAATTGTATATGTTAGGATTTGTTTTTTTTTGTGCAATGTTTAAAGTTCAAGTTAGGGTTTTGTAAATTTAGTATATATGCAACACTACTTACAACTTTGTATGTCAAAATTATGACGTATTGTACCGGGTGTCCCAATAAAAACAAAGAAGTACGGTATTAGATGAACAATGTTTCTAAAAATAATTATTAATATAAAAAAAGTTTTGTAGAAAGCAGGATTTAAAATTCAAGAACTCAATTTTGTCTTCTGGTGGTTTTTTCCGATAAAATCTTGGATAAACGGAGATTAATGAAGGCTTATTTTATAAGAAATTTTAAAGACTTTACAAATTGTTGGAAGAAATAGACAATCTTTATAAATATGTGGATATACTAGATTTGTTAACACCGACGAAGGTGAAAACAACGTGAATATAATTCATTTATCTTGTTGATCTACCGATATTGCATACATGTCGGTAGAAATTCTCTTCAATACCAATTGGGAGTTTTAGAATTTGTTATTGGCTGTACTGTTTTTTGTTGGGTTTGTGTCTTCTTAAAAGTGAACGAAAAAAGGTGTCGTGCTTTTGAACATTAAGTTTGGGCATCCAGATAAATTAATAATTAATTGTTAATGGTTTAATCCAATGAAGAACTCCCATTAATAAAGAGGCGATAGGCTGGCAGCACTTATTGCGTCGTAAATAGTATTTTTCTAAAATTTCTATTTGTGTCAATTCTTTCTTTGACCACCATTTTGTTTACCGCGTGTAGACCTCCGACGGGGACACTGGTTTATGGCTACTAAATAATTATCTATTCTATGAGACCGTGAAATATGGTTGGTTGTCAATAGATCTACTCGTTTGTTAAAGACTGATCACTAAAAATTGGCCCCTGCTTTATCTGTCGTAAAGGCATTCTGTTGAAATAAACAGGAACCTCATGTTATCTTTTGGGGTTACTTTGGCCATCTATATCTATACCTCTAGTTCCTGTTACTTTACGTAGTTGTCTACAACACTGCTTTTCGTTTGTCGTGGGATATTGCAGCTGTCGAACATGTCTACATCTGATTGCAGTCTACAACACAATTAAGCTAAATTGAAATCATTCTATGTTTTTTTTTTAATTTATAAAAATCGTTTAGTAGAAAACGCCCTTATGTGTAAGAAAAAACACAAAATCTTTAATTAACCTGACCTAAACCTGACAGAAAAACTTGAAAACCTTTATGTGACATGCAAATGCAAATCACGAGAAAGGCAGAGATTCCGAAAAGATCGGTTTTAGAACCAACGCGACGTATTTCCACCATTGGCGCAATTGCTGAAGCCGATGATTAATTAGTGATTTAATAGACTTAATTAAACAAAATAAAATTATGCAATATTACAACTAATTCACAATTGTATGAAAACCAACAAATCAAAAATGGCAACGAAGATATTGTAATTGTTTAGTGACATCGTTATTTTACTTTTCTACTAAAAAATATTCAAAGACAAAGCTGTTCTTCTAAGCTCTAAGTAGGATGGAGTGGCAATGGAGAATCTATTGAGTCTATCAATAAGCAATATCTTAGACAATAGTTAAATATAACGATTTGTTCTTATAAGAATACAGGCAAAACCGCCCCAAATATTTATTAGCCGCGTTAATAACTACACCACTAAAAAAGGGCGTGGAATGCTATACACCCATACGCGTGGCAATTAATAACGTTAAGTGGGTACCAGTACCCAATAGCAAATCTAAAATAACGCAACACATTAAGCAATTTTTAAAAGATCTTTTACATTGCACCAATCAATTAACAATGCGCCACAGTTAGGTTGTTAAATTAACTTTGGTTTACAGATACGTTTTTGGGTAAAATATGAAAGTAACAGAAGAAAAAACATGCAATATGTTTGACTTACATAGTTCATTTGTTTGTAGGCTGCAATCGAATGTAGATAGACTAGACAGCTAGAATATCCAGGGTAGTTTCATAAAAAAGAAGATTGATCAAACGGAACTATATGTCCAGATATGGATACCTACCCAAAATAATAAGCTGGAGGTTACTGATCATCTTTGGTGATGTCCTCGACACCAACGGGAACAGAGATCAATTTTATAGCAACCAGGGTCTAGAAAAGGATTAATTTAATTGGTACACCACCCGGATTTACGGCCTCGTTGTTTAACTAGCATTTATTTGCCTATATCCACACCCCAACAGGTGTTCTACAAAGCGTTAAGAAAATGGTAATAAAAAAAAGTTTTTTCTAAAGTAGAAATACAGCAAGAAATAGTACTCACGACGGAAGAAAGTATCAAGTGCTTATCCCTTAGTTTAATAAAAACTGTTTCCTGGATTTTCTATCCAAATAATAGGTAATTATTGAACCCAGATTCCTTAAGTCTTAAATTTTGAAAATATGCCACCTTCATGCATCAACGATTAGAGCAAAAAACATACGTGCTTTTCAAACTTCTGTTGTAGGACAATATCAATTTTTCAAATCCGGCCAATAGTAGAGTTATAAACTCCTTAGAACTGTTTGTACAGCGATTGCTAAAGGAATTCACCGACGCAAACTCAATTACATAAGCTACAGGTAGGTTTTCTATTAAAAGTCAATTATATGCCATTAAAAAATAAACTCCTATTAATAGCGAAAAAGGACCGTCACATCTTCATAAACAATTTTAAAAAAACCAACCGAAAAGATTCAACAAATACTCAAATCAACAAAAGACAAAAAATATTCTTTCCCAGTAGCCAAAGTTTACTATATTGTTACGGTTTTATTTTAAGAATATGAGACCTGTGTCGAGAGCAATTTTAACATGTGTCGAGAGTAATATGTTAAGACGAAAGTCATATTTGGTGCGCATTTTGCTAGTTTTCTATTGGTTGAAAATAAAATTTAAGTAAGATTCCTAGACAAAAAGCGGACATTTTTTTCTTCCACACTACGGTTTTGCATTAGATAAGCTGCAGGCAACCGGTGGCTACCTCGTCTAACAGGGGTTGGTTATGATTCATGACTTTATCGAGGAAGCCTATCGTCTTTCGTTTCTTTTCGCACACTTCCACTAAGAGGAATCCTGGGGTTACCTAACTTCCCGAACTGTCGATATCGTCGCTAGCAGGAAACTCTTACTCTCGGAATCCATCAGATTACAGCTAAGTTTTATTATCTAAGTAACTTATTCATTATTAATGCGTATGAAGCTCATGTACATATGACATGAAACAGTTTGATTTTTAGTTCTTAAGTAAATCTTCAGTCGGTGGTACTCTTCACAACCGAACGTTTTTAAACAGCTCAATACGGGCTAGAGCGGTTGACGCAAAGACAAAAAGCCTTTTGGGTTTGCGGGAGGTACTTACTTTTGTAATCTTAGTTTAAGTCAGTGTCGTTGCATGTTTGACTAGATAAATCGTCGTGTGTAAGTAATATGTGTACGCAAAGTCTTCCTATTAGCCAATCTTCAATTGGAACGTTAACATTAATTTTGGTGTAAGTAAAGCTTACCTGTAAATCCGACACACTAATTGCAAACCTTACTTATTATTAAGCAAGGTTACTGCTAACGTACGTGAATATATCCGACAGTCTCTCTATTTCTGTCACATTCACCTATTACTATAAGATTTGTTTGTTGTTTTATTAAATTGTCTGTCTTTCACTTAAGACTAATTTTTATGTTTGATCTGGCGTATTAGGCTTTAAGGCTAAAATGCCTACTGGTAAAGTAGGGAAAAAGTATAATATTTTTACGATATATGGAAAGAAAATGGACACAACAAACGCAAATATAGAAAAGGCAATAGAAGAAAGGGATGAAGGCAATTTGATTATAGGAGGAGATATGAATGCTAAGATAGGAGAGAAGGGAGGAATAATGGTAAATGGAGAGATAAGAAATAGGATATCAATAGATAAGAAAATAAACGGACAAGGAAAAATGTTGATAAATAACTATGTGAAGAGAGTGGTTGGACAATAATGAACGGAAATTTGGAAGAAGAAGGAAAAGGGAAATTTACATATGTGGGAGAAAGAGGCCAGTCAGTGATAGATTATGTGATTATAAACAAAAAAAGTAAGGAGGTCATAGAAACACTAAGAATAGGAGAGGAGATAGAATCGGACCATCAGCCGCTAGAAGTATTCATAATGGAAGAGGGAGAGAAAGAGGTACAAGAAGAGGTATGGAGGGAAAAGAAAGTATGGACTGAAGATAGTATAAAAATATATAAAAAGGAAATGGAAGAAGTAAATACTAAAGGAGAGGTGGAGAAAGAGATGGAGAGAATTACAGCCAGGATGGAATTGGCAACAGAGAAGATAAAGTATAGAATAAAAAAACAAGAATTAGGGAGAAGAAAAGATTGGTGGAACGGAGAATGCGAAAAGGGGAAAAAAGAATTAAGAAACGGAAGAAGGAAATAGAAAAAAGGAAAGATAGAGATAGATAAATATAAAAGGTTAAAAGAAAATTTTAAGGGAATATGGGTAAAAAATAAAGAAGAACATAAAAAACAAACCGAGATAAAGATTAGAGAAATTAAAAATGAAGAACAGGCTTGGGAATTCATTAATAAAAAGGAAAAAAGGAGGAAGGATGAAAGAAAATATAGATAGGGAAAAATGGGAAGAACACTGTTAGAAGTTAGTAGGAGAGAGTGAAAAACAGCAAGAAATGAAGAAGTTGGAAAAAAAGGATAAGACACAGAGAGGGTGGAATAGGAAAAGAATAAATGGAGAGAGCAATAAATAAAGTAAAAAAGGAAAAGCAGAAGGGACGGATGGAATACAAGGAGAACAATGGAGATACATCGGAGAAGGAATGAGAGAAAAAGTAAGTGAAGTATTCGGGAGAATATGGAAAGGAGAAGGGTTACGAGAAAAATTGAGAGAGGCAATAATATGCCCAATTTACAAGGGGGGAGATAAGAAGAAAGCGAACAACTATAGAGGAGTGAGTATAATGAATGCGGGCTATAAGATATATGCGGAAATAGTTAGAAAAAATTTGGAAAAAGAAATAGAAGAAAAGAATGTAATACCGGATTGGCAAGCAGGATTTAGGAAAGAAAGAGGAACGATAGACAATATATACATATTAAAGCACATAAATAATAAAGAGTTAGCAAAGAAAGGAGGAAAGATGTACGCAATATTTCTAGACATTAAAGCGGCATTTGATAATGTGGAAAGAGGGGGATTATGGAAAAGGATGGAGGAGGTAGGAATAAACAGAGATATAAAAATGCAATAGAGGAAATATATGAAAAAACAAGGTGTAGAACGAGGGTAGGGAGGAAGCTAGGTAGAGAATTTAGGACGGAAAAAGGACTAAAACAGGGATGTCTGCTAAGCCCAATATTATTATCGATATACATTAGTGATCTTGAGGAGGAAATGGAAAAAATCAAGTAGGAGGAATAGTAGTAGGAAGGAAAAAGATATGGGTGTTAGCTTATGCGGATGACATTGTGGCAATAGCGAGAAATGAAGAAGAGATGAGAGGAGTAGTTAAATTTATGAAGAAATACTTAGAAAATAAAAACTAGCAGCAAATGTCGGGAAAACAAAAATTATGAAATTTAAAAAAAGAAAAGGAAGACGAAAGGAAGTGAAATGGTGGTGGGGGAGTAGGAGGTAGAGAGAGTAGACAAGTATAGATACTTAGGTTACAACATCAGATATGATAACAAAGATGGAGACCATATAAAAGAGATGACAATGAAAGGAAATAGAATAGTAGGACAAGTATAGGGGTTAGGGGAAAGGATATTTGGTAAAGATATAGAGAAAAGGAGATGGATGTTTAAAAAGTTGGTAAGAAGTGTGGTACTGTATGGAGCGGAGATTTGAGGTTGGAGGGAATGGCAAGAGCTGGAGAAAATATAGGAGAAATACTGGAAGTGGACGTTAGGACTAGAGAAAGAGACACCGGGGTATATAGTGGAAGAAGAGCTAGAAATAGAAAAATAAGGTTACAAGCAGGAAGAATTGCAGTGAGGTATGAAGAAAAAATGGAAAGTAGGAAGGAAAATGAAATACTTTATGAAGTTTGGAAAGAGATCGGGGCACAGAAGGTAAAATATGGGGCAGAAGAAAGAAGAAAATACTATGAAAGAGTGGGATAGGCGAGAGAAGAGATAAAGAGATTAAAAGAGGGGGGGAGAAAGATGGAAGAGGAAATAATTGCAAGAGATAAAGATACTCAGAAGCAGGACAGAAGGGCAAAAATAAAGGAAGGAAAATATAACGAGAAATACATAAAAATAATGACAGACAAGACACCAAGGTACATAACAGAAGGAAAAGGAATGAATGA
The DNA here is from genome assembly GCA_030710515.1 of Abscondita cerata. Classification (NCBI taxonomy): domain Eukaryota; kingdom Metazoa; phylum Arthropoda; class Insecta; order Coleoptera; family Lampyridae; genus Abscondita; species Abscondita cerata. The sequence goes on from JALBCR010004184.1 coordinate 351,002, forward strand.
AATAAGAATGATTGCAAGGTTCAGAATGGGTTATGAAGAAAAGGAAAATAAATATTGGATGAGTGATGATGAGAGGTTATGCAGGTTGTGTGGGGAAGAATGGGAAAATATAATACATATAAAAGAGGGATGCAGGGAAACAAGACATGATGAAAAGGAATGGAAGGTACTACTAGGAGAGAAAGGGGAAGGAAAACAATGGATGAGGGAAGTGTTGGAGAGGAGGAAAGGGATGGAGGAGAGGAAAAGAAAAATACTAAAAGTTTAGAGAAGAGAGGGGTGGAAGGTTGAAGAAGGAAACAGGAATTAGTGGAATTATAATTTAATGAAATATTATGTTGTTTTTTGTTTATTTTTGTAACAGAAAAGAAACTGAATCTTTTGTTATAGTAATTTTAAGACAAAATAAATATTGAATTGAATTGCCTACTAGTACTGAGCACTGAATTTTTTTACAAACGTAACCTGCTCATGGCATGGACTTAATTAGTCTGGATGACTTCTGCGTCAATTTTTTGAATTACTACTTTTAAGCGCCAATTAGCCAGAGGAATTAATTTAGGAATTGTTACACTATTCAAACTTATTGGGGCTTGTCGACAAAAATAGTTAAAACAGAACGTTTGCTAGGTGTTGGGTTTTCAGTTGAACAATAGCTTTGGAATAATATTTCCACAAGAATTGTCAGCTTTTTGTTACGTCGGTCTCCGGTTTAATCAAATGTTTTTTTATTACTTAATATTTATTAATATTTACAAAAATCGACTTATATGAGCGAGTACGTTCGGGGGGTCACAGTTCAGATCCATTCATTTTCCGTTAGAAACAAAGTTTAAATTACCAAAAATTTTGTGCAGTTGATAATATACAGGGTGTTTCATTAATCAGTACAGAAAATAAAACTGGAGATTTCTTGCAAAATTTAAAGGGGGGTTTAACATAAAAAAAAATTTCCTTAAAGCCTCCCCTGAAGAGTTACAGCCCCTTAAAGATGTGTAAAAAATTCACATTAATCGATTTTTTCTTGAAATGACTTGAAATAAAAAAAAAGAAATCTAAACATTCAAATACTACTACCAAGAAGCCTCTATAATTTCATAATTTTATTCACCCTTGTTCTCTGTAAGGGGTGAGTCTTACTACCCCTTAGAGTTTTTTTACCAGAACTTTTTAACTAATTTTTTTTTTCAATTTTAAAATTCAAATTTTGGAGGGCCAATTCAATTAAAAACTTTTTTGTCTCTTAAAAATTTCACGTAAACTCAATACTTTTTCACCAAAAAAATAAATTAAGCGAACTTGCAGAATTTTTAATTAATAAGTTGCGTATGCAAGTTTGACATAAATAACAATATTATTATTAACTATCATTTTTAATTTAAATTAACAATATTATTTCAGAGAGTGTTCAAAATGGGCACCATTTTCTTGAATACAGGCTTTTATTCTTTTGAACAAATTTCCGTGAACGCTACCTAGCATTGCTACAGATTGTATAACTTATTCCGACGCATCAAATACTCTATCCCTTAGCTCTATTTCTGTATTTATGGGAGTCGCAAAAACAATATTTTTTAAATGACCCCACACGAAAAAATCCATCGGTGTTAAGTCAGGCGACTTTGGTGGCCACTGTAGCGGAGCATCTTGCCCTCTTCCTATCCACTTCCCGGGAAATTGCTCATGAAGCCATCGTATGACAGCTAAAGTAAAATGCGGGGGTGCTCCATCGTGCATGAACCACATTTGTTGACGAACATCGATTGGTAAATCTTCTAATAATTCAAACAAATTATTTTGTAAGAAGTCAAGAGACTCATTACCACCAAGACGTCTTGGAAGAACAAAAGGTCCAATTAATCGACTTCCTACAATTCCTGCCCATACATTAATAGAAAATTTATGTTGAAAACTTTCCGTCCTTTGACAATGTGGATTTTCATCAGACCAATGATGCATATTGTGATAGTTAAAAACACCATCCCGTTTAAAACTAGCTTCGTCGGTAAATAATATGTTCATTGAAAATCTCGGTTCTCTAATACATTGCCTGAGAAAACATCTGCAGAACGTCGTTCGTTTGATAAAGTCTTCTGGTGTCAATTCCTGAACTTTCATAAAATGATAAGGATGGAGCCCTTGCCTTTTCAAAAGCCGCCAAATTGTTACGAAACTGACGTTTAAATCTAGAGCTGCACGCCTTACACTTTGCCTTGGATTCATTTCAAAATAATGTAAAATATTTTCCTCTTGTTGAGGAGTTGTTCTTCGCGGACGTCCACGGTCACCGTTTCGTATATGGAATCTGCCTGTACTTCTAAGTCCTGCATGTATTCTCACAAAGGTTCTACTGTTAGGAATACGACGATTCGGGAATCTTTCTCTGTATAATGTCTTAGCTCTTTCTGAATTGCCACGACATTCTCCATAAATCATATGCATATCAGAGTATTTTTCGTTTGAAAATGCAGCTGCATTAGCCATATTAGTTAACTAAATTTATCACTTAAAAAACTTCAAATAAACACTACAGAATTAAAATAATAAAGGCAACAATATGAAATTTTAGAAAATTGATTGTTAATATTGTGATGTCAAACTTGCATAGGCAAGTTGTTATTAATAAAAAAAAGTCCGCTTAATTATTTTTTTGGTGAAGAAGTATTGAGTTTACGTGAAATTTTTAAGAGACAAAAAAGTTTTTAATTGAATTGGCCCTCCAAAATCTGAATTTTAAAATTGAAAAAAAAATTAGTTAAAAAGTTCTGGTAAAAAAACTCTAAGGGGTAGTAAGACTCACCCCCTTATAGAAAACAAGGGTGAATAAAATTATGAAATTATGGAGGCTTCTTGGTAGTAGTATTTGAATGTTTAGATTTCTTTTTTTTATTTCAAGTCATTTCAGAAAAAAATCGATTAATGTGAATTTTTTACACATCTTTAAGGGGCTGTAACTCTTCAGGGGAGGCTTTAAGGAAATTTTTTTTTATGTTAAACCCCCCTTTAAATTTTGCAAGGTATCTCCAGTTTCATTTTCTGTACTGATTAATGAAACACCCTGTATATAAATGTTGGTAAATTGTATGCAATCAATTGAATTTATGTTACAACAGGTTATTTTTCGCGTTTTACTTACAATGCTGCGGCTGAAATTTTCTCGAGCAAGTGTTGTTGCAGCAACACATAAAATGTGTGGTATAGAAAACACCAAAAGACATTTTAATCAATCTAACTATAAGAATGGATATTTTATCGTAGCAATTTAAAACGTCCCAAGCATTTACCCATTTCTTTTCATATCTTTAACAATTTCATTGGCTGCATTTAATTCCATGCTAAAGTAGTTGTACTCCTATTGCGTACTCTTGCGCAGTTCAAATAGATTGTGACTGTAATTTTTAGCCAAACCGTTAATTTCGCATTAAGCGTAAAAGTTTCTTTAACATGTTGCGTTGTATGCCTCTGGTGACAGGTATTTACCTTGTAAATAACGGGAGAAATTTAGTTATTTTTGTTTCTGAAATTGGTGGTCATAGCTCCACTATGTAATTAATTAACTGTAATGCCAGTTTTCGTTACTAGAGATTGTACAACAAAATTTAGATGACTTCCTACTTTATGTAAGCTTGATGCACGCCGTAAGTTAATTTTTATTTCAAAAATCCTATGTTTTTATATCGCCATTTTTTTATTTTAGAATTACTATTCGGTAGATCAAAAATAACGCAATCAATCGCTATCACTGGACGACTCGTTCGCAGGGTTAAACTAACCGATATTCTAAAAATTGGGAAAATGCTTCTTAAAGAAAGAATTTTACTTGGATATATATGTTCTTCTTAATCTTGATCTGTTACACCGTTGATATTTGAGGTCACTCTTTATCTTATCATAACTCGATGTTAATTCTGACTTGCGTGGTGATATTAACCGTATCTTTCTGATAAAGCTGTTTTCAGTATACACCAATTTAAGTGATTAAGTATGGATTTTTATTATTTGTATTATTATTTTTAATGCGGTTGTCAAGAAACGTTATTTATAGCTATTTATTGTATATGTGTTTTAGTAGGCAGATTATCCACGCAAGAATTTTTAATTGCGAGCACGAAGTTCGAGCGTTTAATTTTCTTAAAGGGATAATATGCCACTAAAACACGAATGCAATACACGGGCAATAGTATGCGCCGTTCGTCGGCGACTCTGTTGGCTAATGCTGGTAGTGATATTCTCACTCTTAAGAGGCACGGAGCGTAGAGATCATCTAGTGTTGAGAGGTATATAGAAGAAAGCAAGTGAAATAAAATCGATATTGCTAGAAAAATTTAAGGAAATTCCAGCACAATGCAAGAGACCTCCGCGATGCAGTCTTCCTCAAACGTGGTTTGTGTAAATGTAAATCCTGATATTGCAAATAAGTTTACTTTTAATATAAACTAAGAAAAATGCCAACAGTTAATTGTAACGGCATGTGTGCGTTTAAAGTGCATAGCGCTATCTAAGCGACAGCTTTAATGCTTGAAACACACGTGTGTCGATAAAACCAAGTAAAACTTGTACAGAAACATAACACGCAACGAAAGAACACCTGATGCAGCATTTCGCTCTTATTATGAGCTCATCAGAGGTGTATACTTAAGTGCGGTATACAACTGTACAAGACGGCGGTTGGTCTTTTAAACTCTCGTGGAGCAATAAACATAAGTAAAATGTGTGTCGTACAACATCTCGTGTAAAACATTGACACGTATGAATAGTATAGTTCTGTACAAGTTTTACTTGGTTTTATCGACACACGTGTGTTTCAAGCAAAAAAGTTGTCGCTTAGATAGCGCTATGCACTTTAAACGCACACATGTCGTTACAATTAACTGTTGGAATTATTCTTAGTTTATACTATTCATACGTGTCAATGTTTTACACGAGATGTCATACGACACACATTTTACTTATTTACTTTTAATGTTAACGTGAATGTTAATATTAATGTTAATAAATAATTATTAAATTTTCTGCAAATTTTTCTTGAATTTTATATATTACAAAACACTAATGTTTTATGGAATATAAAACACTAGTGTTTTATAGGTGTTATAATACGTTTCATAACGGCATAATAATAGCTCTTTAATATGGTGATTGTGGATAAATGTAATTAAATAAACGTTCGGGTACCATTATCAACTGAATAATCTTAGAAGTCGACGAATCTTTTATTTGTTTTTAATCTTAAACGTTAAATTTGTGCATAATAATTTAGTCCAAGCCATTAAAATTTAGGCTAAGTATTATTAAATTTTAATCGGTTTCTCTGAATTTATATCGAGTATCACTACTTGTGGTTTGTTTAATTTTGCGTCAAACACTGAGATATATTTGTGAGGTCAATACTAAATTTAAATTTTGATACGATCACGCTGTGATTAATGCATTTATCTGTGATAACATATACTATATTGTGCCTTTGTTAATTTAAATCTTAGTTTTTTATAAATGTCAAACTGATAAAATTTTATTAAAAACCAACAATTGTTTCGGCACAACCCACTTCAGAAGTAATAGATTTATATTAATTAGATCGTAATGTTTGTCTGCTGTATGTAGAATATATTCTCAGGTCCTTCTTCTACAAATTTGTGTGTTATACTTTTCTTAAGAATTAAGAATATTTTATTGGGTTTTTTAGGTGGCGCCCACTGTCGTATTAGAAACTTCTCCCAACGTTTTATAATACCTTCCCACGACCCACTGTATAAAAACGAGCTTCGGGTAGGTTTATGGGCAACTTACTAATTTATTCTGTTTATATCTGAATATCGACACAACAAAATAGTATCCGTTTATAAACGTCACACATGTAAAATTAACAAAACTTAGTAGCCAAGTAGCTCTTTTGCTATTCGAGAGACTTAGATTCCATACCTGCCATGAGTTTTTTAGAGCTGCCTCTGTTCTTCATTCATTCTTCCGTTACGTAGCATTACAAATTCCCAATTTGTTTTTATTTCCAAATTTGTTTAAAGTTTGAGTGTAAAATGCGCGTAACAGCATAATGGATCAGCAAATGTTAATTCAACGACCTCTAACACCAGCTGAGTTTGAATTATCCCAGCAAAACCAAATTCTCGTACAACAGAATCAATTAAAAACTCAAAATGAGATTAATTTATGGAATGCCAGGCAACAATCCCTTGCAACCATTGAAACTCTAAAAGAAAATATCAACCTACCAACGCAAAGGGTAAATAGCCTCGAGAAACCAGTGGCGGTACCCAATGTAGAACAGGGAATAGAAAACAAAACAGCATATCACACCGATGAGGAAGAATTAGCGAGAGAAATAATGTGTTTAAGATCAACGTTCTGGACGAAATACAATACCGGAAGCTAATAAGCACTTTACGTGACTATGAAATTGAATACTATACTTACGAAGATAAGCAAAATCGACCCATAAAGGTTATGGCCAGGGGCATACATCCAACGTGCTCAATAAAATTGATTACAAAAGACCTGCTCGCAAAAGGTCTTAAAATTGAAAATGTTACCAACATCATGAAAAAATTAAAAAAGGATAATGTCACTACTATAAAGCCTCTACCGCTAGATATGCTATTCTTTAACAAATCAACAGACATTAAAGATATCTTTGCGATTAATTTAATCGCGGGATTAAAAGTAAAAATAGAACCTTTACGCAAAAATAATGTCTTTATTCCACAATGCAAAAAGTGCCAAGCATTTGCACACACTCAATCCTTCTGCAATTAAGAAACTAGATGTGTCAAGTGTGCTGGACACTATGTTACTAATGATTGTAACTCAGCTACACTTGCAAAAACCAAGTGTGTTAACTGCGGAGAAGCTCACCCAGCGAACTACCAAGGTTGTGTGATTGCAAAAGAGCTTCAAAAGGGAAGAGAAAAAACGCTAAAAGAGATAAAAGAATTGCCAGAATAGATAACAAACAAGTAGCAAAAGTAGTAGAAAAAACCCAACAGAATTTTCCTACTCTACTAAAAACTGACCCAGTAAAACAACGCGACCCAACGAGAAGCAATTACGCACAAATGATAAAATGTAAGCCACAACAAAGCACTGCTGAAGAATCAAATCTAGATGCAATAAACATCACGTTGCAAACAATTCTAGAAAAAATCGATAAGCAAGACAAATCAATCAAAGCAATCTCAAACAGAGTTCAAAAGCTTAAGACCAGCAATAAGGCAGCTGCCAAAAGCAATAAATAAAAATGGCGACTATTAGAATACCTGCTTGGAATGCTAATGGGCTTTTGCGACATGCCCATGAACTAGTACTATTTCTCTAGAATAAATAAATTGACATCTGTCTAATTTCGGAAACACACTTCACTAGAGAAAATTACCTGAAAATAAAAGGTTACAAATTATACCACACTATTCATCCTAACAACACAGCTAGGAAAGGATCTGCAGTAATAATAAAGGACAATATCAAACACTATGAAGATTCTAATTATGAAACTTGCGAGATACAAGCAACAACAGTCTTTACAAAATCTAAGGAATTTACCGTTGTTGCAATATATTGTCTACCTAGGTACGCGTTAGAAAAAGAAGATTACTTCAGACTCTTTTGAACATTAGGAGATCACTTCATAATTGGAGGCGATTTTAACGCTAAGCATACCTTCTGGGGTTCGAGACTCATCACCACTAAAGGTAAGCAATTATACGAAGCAAATCAAGTAAGTTAAATATAAATGTCAGTCTACCGGTAAACCAACTTATAGGTCAGCAGATGGCAACAAAATACCAGATCTAATTAATTTCTTTATATTGAAAAACATATCATCTAATTACATCAGTATTGAAGACAATTACGACCTGTCATCAGACCACTCTCCGATTATCTTGACGTTAAGTGAAACGATTATCAATAAATCACACCCACCGTCACTAAAAAACAAAAGGACAGACTGGAATGCATTCAGAACAGAGCTAGAAGAACGTGTTCATTGCTAACATACAACAAGCGGCATAGAACAATACTCCGGCGTCTAAACAGAAAACAACTGGGCTAAACTACCCAAAAGAAATTCGTATCATAAAAACGTAAAGCACGGAAAAAATGTCAACAAAGCAGAGCACCTACAGACAAATCAGTGCTAAATCGACTAAGTCAGCAATTTAAACAAGAAATTCGTACCGTTAAAAACGAAACATTTTCTAAATTCCTAAGAAGTTTTTCAGATGATAAAGATAATGAGTACTCCCTGTGGAAGGCAACTAAGAGGTTAAATCGACCACAAAATCAAAATCGACCTATCCAACCTCACCCTGCTAGTGAAAATAGCGTTATTAATTCAATAACCCCGAACGAAATTGCCACGGAAATTCAAAAGAACTTAAGCGCTAAAAAAGCACCTGGCAACGATTTGGTTAGTGCGCAAGTGCTTAAAGAACTACCAAGGAAAGGCATAATGAAACTTATGCACTTATTACAATACGTACCGATGCAGTGGAAGGTAGCAGAAGTTATTATGATTCCAAAACCAGGGAAACCACCTAACGCGAAGACATCATACCGACCAATCTCACTATATTACCAATGTATCCAAATTGTTTGAGAAGCTGCTTTTAAAACGCCTTAAACCAATTATTGAGGAGAAGCAACTTATCCCGAACCATCAATTTGGATTTCGAGACAAACATTCGATTATCGATCAAATACACCGAATCACGGATGTAATTAAAAAATTCTTAGAAGAAAAGAAATTTGCTCAGCAATATTTTTAGACGTAGCCCAAGCATTTGACAAAGTGTAGCACGAGGGTTTACAATACAAATTGGAAAAGAATCTACCCAAACAAATAAGTCAGATTCTTAAATCATACATCTCCGACCGTCACTTCAGAGTAAGATACAGCGAAGATTACTCAGAATTAAAAGACATTGATGCAGGAGTACCGCAAGGAAGTGTCCTTGGGCTAATCTTGTACTTACTCTACACCAGCGACATCCCTATGAGCGATGAAGTAAAGATAGCTACATTTGCTGACGACACTGCATTGCTGGCCACAAGCAACGAGATAGAAGCAGCTACAACCAAACTGCAAACAGCCGTCAACAACGTTACTAATTGAACCAAGAAATGGCGTATCAAGCTAAATGAGGCGAAGTCTACTCACATAAACTTCACTAATAAAAGAATTAATTACCTACCCATAGTGATCAATCAGAAGACAATACCACACGCTAACACAGCAAAATATCTGGGCATAACACTTGATACCAAGCTCATGTAGAAAGAACCCGAAGAACTTGGCAGTCAGTTTAAAAAAATGTGGTGGTTACTTGGAAGACACTTCGAGCTACCCCTGCATAATAAGATACTGTTATATAAACAGATTCTAAAACCCGTTAGGGTCTACGGCGTGCAACTTTGGGGATGCACAAAGAAATCGAATGTCAAAATTATACAAACCCTCCAGAACAAAGTACTTCGGAGCATTGTTAATGTTTCTTGGTACATTAGAAATAACGACACCCACAAGGATCTACAAGTGCTAACAATCAGTGTGGAAATTAAAAGGTTTGCGAGAAAACATGAAGCAAGACTCCATGAACACGAAAACGTTAAAGTGTTACAACTGCTCGACAACATTCAACTTACTCGTAGACTAAAAAGGCTAAAACCCTTCGAGCTAGTGTAAGTATAGTGCAGTGACATAAGGGCAATTAATACATGTGAAATAAGTGGAGTGCACCAGTGGGGGTACATCCATCAACCGCTAAGACTTGCTTAGATATAAGATAAATTAGATTTAAGTAAGAATTGTTCAAATTAAATTGCAAGACAGTTATTAACTAGTTGCAATGTATGCGCCAAGTGTGTAAATAATAATAATAAAAAAAAGAATTTGTTTAATATAACGTTCTTGTTAAATATTTTGAAAAAAATGAAAGAAGGACGTACCTGTAGCTTTTGTTGTAGAGTGGGTAGCAGGAATGAAACAAAAACGTAGTTGAAAGCTTTTGAAGCGGCAGCAAGCTCTATTTACATGATTTTAGTAAATATTCTTAAGCACTAGGATTAATAAAAATAAAACAAAAAAAATTGTAAAAGAAGGATTAGAGAATTTATACTGACGAAATTTGCCGAAGTATAGCAAGACACTAACAATTTTATAATAATAAGAAACACAATAATACATAGATTTTCACAGTTAATGCATCAATCACAATTAATAAAAAAATACTTAAAGCTAAACTTATCTGAGGTATATCGGTGTCAGCTTCACAAGAACGGTTACATATTATCACCACACAAGACTGGACCGGTAATCTGTGTGATATCGGAGAGCCTCTTTAAAGCAGCGACCCAGGTTATCGTTGACGAAAAACGCACCAGATCAAAGTGTATGACATACACTCCTAACAAATTTTAACTTTGCAGTTGACATTCACAGAGCGCACATAATTCGGTAGTAGATAAATATTTCATATCTTCCAAAGAAAAACAAAATGGCGATGTAGCCACCTGTTGATTTTCCTAACGTTGCTGGATTAACGAGTTCTCCAATTACGCGTTATAGGACGTACTTACGATTAATTACAATATTTTAGCGGTTCAATTATAAGAACTATTGTAATTACCTAACAAAAATAAAGGCTCTAGTTACGCACGAGTAGAAATACTAGCAAATAATCTTAGCAAGTACGTTTGGTTAAAAATAAAATTTGAAAAGTAATTCAAAAATGAACAACACTAATATAAATTGCCGTCTCAATTTGATTTCGTCAAAATATTTATTTTGAAATTTCTTTTTATAATAAGGATTAGGTACTTACAAAGTCGTCATAAAAACAATAAAAACATTGGTACCTTGCTTGTTTTAGTACTGGATAAACTATTGGCTAATTTTGTGATTATGACAGTCTTGTTTATTGAAGAAAAAAACCGTTTATTTAAAACAAGTCATTGGGTAATAAAAAAAAATACAATCATTCCCGGTTGCACAAAACTTTAACGGGTCCTTACAGTAACGATAGAATTCTATCACATCACAAATTCAACTGTTATGGCGATGGTTGCACTAATTAAAAACCAGTCATAAAATTTTCACGGTAAATTATTTCAGATTTTATTGCAAATGAACTTTACTTAGAATTTGTCGATTACTCTCATAATTTTGATTTTAATTAATTTTATAGTATTTAATTTTTGAAAATTATTACATGTAGTTAACTTACAGTCACGCAATTCAGATGCGATTTTTCTATATTAAACGCTAAACGTGTACAACTTTCGTCAACAAACATTGATTTTAAAACTTCAAACTACATAATAAAATTTCTTACCTTGTATGCATTCGGTGAATAAGACATAATAAAACAATTGCATTAAAAAAGCGTTCATTTTCGTCCTCACAATTACCCGCTCGATCACACTCACGTAACACTAATACCCGAAATTACCTCAAAAACAAAAAAGTCGGTAACGACACTATTTTTTTAAATTGGTAAAGTTTCACTACCATTATTAGATGAATAAAGTTAGATAAGTTAGTCGAATTGTATATTTTTTTCTGAGGATGACAACTCCAATCTCTCTTGATTTATTCTGATTATCCTCCTGGAGCCTCCTTTTTCTTAAGCGTCTCAACACACGAGTGGAGAATCCTGTAAAATAAATTAAGGTTAACCTCCTTTTCATAAACGAACTTAATCTAAAATTGATTTAACTTATAATTGGTGGATCGGGTTCGTAAAAGTTTTCGTGCCCGTTTAATTATGATTTTATTTTATTACAAAACTTTATTTCAAATCCTAATCTAATCTCAATTCCATAATTTTATTTAACCAAAATAAATGGGAACGCAGGACATTGTTTTACTTCATAAACCAAAACTTGATCAAAGCTTTTATTGTAGAGTTAAATTAATACGCCAGAAATGTTTTGCCGAATAGGGTAACCATTTCTAAAATATCAAATAGGTACATCAAAACATTTTCAGTCTTTACCTTTGCTCAGAGTTAGTTTTGAAATTAAAGCATCTTGTTATGATTATTACTTAAATTTAACTAAATTATCGCTTTAAATTGGTTATCTTTTGTACTTCTTTATGGAGTCTTCAAAAATTAACCACCGCAAAATGATTTAAATAATTAAAGTTAATTGCTTACGAGGGACATGCATAATTTATCATCGAGTAGGTATTGCAATCAATAAAAAAAAACTGTGGATACGTACAATGGAACAAGAAAAATGGTTTTGCGTGTGCGACAACAATTAAGAAACCTAAAGAATTAAAAATGTCAGAAAATACTTTTATCAACGAGTTGATACTGAAAGGTAATGTGTTTCTATTTTTTTTTTTTTTTTGAGGGACGGCGGCAGAGTACTCCATCGGAATTTTAACTTTATGTCAATAAGGGTTATTGTGAAATATGGTTATTTTGTTGTGTACATCATGTTCTATAGCTTTACAGGTCGTGACAGTAAAACATTAATAACACACGTTTATAAACATTAAAGTTATGCATGCTGTGCTGAATATTCTTTGTTTTACTAACACTCAGATTAACTTACTAATGTTTAAATGGTATTTGCATTTGGTTAACCTTTTTGATTGTTTTATTACAGATGATGTAGGTGAGTTTGTGTTACATTAAAATTATACTAGAGACTAATAATTAATTTGAAACTTATTTTGTTTAGTTTTTGGTTAACTTTAATGGAATGCATTATAATTGTTAATAGATATTGCTATGACAGGGTTTTAAAATTTTTTATAAATTTACTTTTTTAAACTACTATAAATTAAATCTGACCTCGGTCATCGGTATCACAGGTACACTTATGAAATTTAAAACTTGGACACCACAATTTCTGGAAACAAAAGTTTGCACATTGTGAAGCGGGCTTAAGGGTATCATTTACAATTCTAACAGCAGGTAGTCTCAGCAGGGGTTATCTTATAGAAGGACTGTAGAATGAATCATTACACTAAGCACGTTTTAGAAAATAGGTAATTTACGTTGCTTACTTAATTTTTTCTTTAAAGAATATATTTGAAGGTATCGCTAATTAAACACCATAGCTCGATTAATTATCGAATCAAAATTTTGTTTAGGAAATGTTTACAAAATAAAATTAGAAATAATTTTGATTTAAAAAACGTCTACAAGCAATAACTTTTAAATTAAATCAAAAACTAAACATGGTTATTTGGGTTGACTGATTATTACTTATTTTTAAATAAATCTAACCTACTAATTATTGTAAGTTATTTAAAAAAAATCATTAAACTCTCTATTCATAATATTTAGTCCTTACAAAATGTATATTTTATGACGTTTCATTTTTTTCTGTAGTTAATATAAAAAGTAAAAATAAAAACTAAGGCAATTCTTATTGTCAACGTATATATTTAGTTTTTGACAAGAATTTATTACATAATTATAATTAAGATACCAAGTTATAGTTTAAAATTAAATGAAAACGTTTTTTTTTAAATAAAGGTATTACTATATAAATAAAGATAAAAAATCAATAATGGGTGTGACCTCCATTATTATTGATACATTCTTGGAGGGCGTCTGCTCATTGACGCTATCAAGGTATCAATATAATTAATATTAATCGTTTCCCATGCGGTACCAATGGCTGCAATTAGTGCATTACGGTTTACTGGTATAAAATTTGGCCCTTGTTGTCTTCGGATAACAGCAAGTATTCGAGCCCAAACATTTTCGATAATGTTAAAATCTGGGCTTTTGCTAGCCAGGGTAACAGCTCCAAGTTATTTGCTTGTATCCAGTTGCGCACAACCTGCGAAGAATAGGGTCATCATATCCCGATAGTTAATTATCGAATGTTCCAAGAAAATATGTGTAAATAGTAAATGGAATCTACTAACGTAACGTTAAGTCGTTAATTATAGTTACATAACTCTCCTTTCATAAGATATAGTTCATATTAATATGCTTATTGTAAAGCTTCGTACACACCTGAACAACAAACCAAGGAACAAACAGAACAACGAACCGAACGGAAATTGGAACATTAATTTGGACGGTGCTACGTACGAATTTTAGAACAGATTCACAAGTCCTGATTGTTCCACGAACGGTTTGCGGCGTTCCCGCAACTTGTCGGTTTTTTCTCCGACATCAAAGAAAATGCGCGCGAATGCGTTTGCAGGTTTGGACGAATCTAAACAAAACGGCGAACAATCTTATGCGGGAGAATTAAATTATTTATTTTTTGTCCTCCCTTTTGTGGGTTTGTTGTGTTTTAGGTAATATTATGGAGTTGACAGAAGAAAAATGTTTTAAATTAATCAGTGTTTAAGAATGCAAGAAAAAAGTGATGTCCCTATTAGCATCATTTGGGCGGGAAATTTCCAAAATAAAAAAAAAAGCGAAGTAAATTATAATTTTTACTCTTCTTTGTGCGTAAAAATTTGGTTGGCACTATCTTCTTGTTTTCCGCAATTTTCTCTTCTCAATAATAAATATATATGAACTAAAAACTACTGAAAATAATTATGAGAACAGCACAAACGTTCCGTTTGTTGTTCGGATTGTGGAAATCATAAAGATCGTTTGTCGTTCTGTTTGACTTTCGGTTCGTTGTTATGTTTGTTGCTCGGTTTGTTGTTCAGGTGTGTACGAAGCTTTACAACTTAAGCAACAATTTTTTGGCGAATAAAGATTAGTTTGTGATGTAATATTAGAAACACAATTTTATATCATATCAAATTTATGACAACTTAAAACCAAGAACGTGTATGTTATTGCTAAGAAATTATTAAGGAAAAAGCGCAATTGCAGTGTAAATATTTATAATTAGATATTTTCAAAAGTTTATAAGTCCTCTATTGTAATCTTAATACTTAAAAGAAAATCCTGTCCATTGGCATTATAAGGAAATGGCTTTTACTTTATGAATAAGTTTCAATAACAATAGAATATCCTCGCTTGTTTAATTTACTTTCTTTGAGTCATATTGCTCTAAGGGTTGTTACATTGGTCATTAAAATTATGTAATAAGTATAAAATTAACTACTGTTTGAGAAGGAGTAGTGTGAACGAATAAATAAAGTAAGAAATGTGAATTCCATTTTAGTTTAAAATTTCAAATGTTGTGTAAATGCCACCTCATCTCGGTGCTGATTTAAAAGCGCGGATTGTTTCGGAATAAGCGGCGGGCCGTAGCGTGCGTGAAATTTCACGTATGTTAGATATGCCAAAAAGCACCGTAGGGCATTACCGAGTAAAATGAAATCTTGAACACACTTTGGAAAGAGCCATCGGAAGTGGTAGACCTAAAATATCTACACGTGCTCAAGATCTCGAGTTGTTTCATTACGTAACAGAACAACCATTTGGTACATACTTCAGGGCTATAGCAGATACACATTTTCCCGGATGCCGTATAACTGCACAAAAAAGATTAAAGGAGATTGAAATAAAGTAGTATAATGCTGTTGCGAAAGAAGTTCTCAGTGACGAAAATATGAGACGTCGTCTGGAATTTGCAAGACGATATGTGAACGAACCTTTGGAATTTTGGAATCGAGTAATTTTTAGCGACGAAAAAACGTTCAATAGCCACAACGATGGACCACTAAAAGTTTTTAGAATAGAAGCAACTCGTTACAAAAATAATCACATAAGTCCTAAAAAACGAAGTGGTTATTTTTCTGTCAATGTGTGGGGTTGGGTTAGCGCGCGGGGTCCAGGAGTTTGTTGGGCTATCGATGGACGTCTTGATTCTGCTGCTTATTTAGATATTTTGAAAACTATTATGAAACCTTCAGTCAAAGTGTTTTATTCAGACGAAGATTATATTTTCCAACAAGTAAGTATTCTTATTTCACTGTACTTTCTCCAAAAAATAGTTCGGGATCTGTTGAATTAATATTTTCGTAATGTATTTTTGTTGTTAAAGGACAACGCCCCTATTCATACTTTGCGGGTTGTGCGCAATTGGATACGAGAAAATAACTTGGAGCTGTTACCGTGGCCAGCAAAAGCTCAGATTTTAATATTATCGAAAATGTTTGGGCTCGAATACTTGCTGTTATCCGAAGACAACAAGGGTCAAATTTTATACCAGTAAACCGTAATGCACTAACTGCAGTCATTGATACCGCATGGGAAATATATACGTTGACAATAAGAATTGCTTTAGTCTTTATTTTCACTTTTTATATTAACTACAGAAACAAATGAAACGTCATAAAATATCCATTTTGTAAGGACTAAATATTATGAATAGAGAGTTCAATGATATTTTTTTAATAACTTACAATAATTAGTAGGTTAGATTTATTTAAAAATAAGTAATAATCAGTCAACCCAAATAACCATGTTTAGTTTTTTGATTTAATTTAAAAGTTATTGCTTGTAGACGTTTTTTAAATCAAAATTATTTCTAATTTTATTTTGTAAACATTTCCTAAACAAAATTTTGATTCGATAATTAATCGAGCTATAGTGTTTAATTAGCGATACCTTTAAATATATTCTTTAAAGAAAAAAATTAAGCAACGTAAATTACCTATTTTTTAAAACGTGCTTAGTGTAATGATTCATTCTACGGTCCCTCTATAAGATAACCCTTCTGAGACTACCTTCCATTAGAATTGTAAATGATACCCTTAAGCCCACTTTACAATGCGCAAACTTTTGTTTACAGAAATTGTGGTGTCCAAGTTTTAAATTTCATGAGTGTACATGCTGTATTTTCATAATTCTGTTTTCTGCCTCTTCTTTTAAGAACTCGTTCAGCGTAGAAATTCCTGAATCTTTTTTGGATGCTTATGGCTACTCTACCATCAACACTTGCTTCTCAATACGCTTTATTCGTACAAACTTTCACTTAGTAAGTATTCGTTAATTTTATTTCTGTGTTTGCACGGATAATTAAAATACGTTTTTTCACTACTAGCTGTGTAGTGGACAATTATTGAGTTTCCTAGCCAACTGAGAAGTTGAATTTCTCTATTAGTGGTTAATAATTTTATATTGTTGACCTAGGTTAATAATGGACAAATTCAAATTTTTGAGAATGCAAATATAGTTGTTTAACAAAAACGAGTGAAACATAATTTTGTATATCCAGGAGATTATCTATAACGTATTTGCTGCTTAAAATTACCTAACACGATAAAATTATTTGAATAAAAAAATGCCATTAGTTTAAAATTCGCGCCACCATCCCATAACCGCAAATACATAACCTGAATTTATTTATTTAATAAATATGATAGTAGAATCAGTTTTTTCAGGTTTCTCAAAGGAGATTTAACCAAGCAAGTTAAGTTACATCAAGAATTTAAGTAAATTACAAATATTTGGTTGTAGGTGTTTTGAATGGTTAACAGAATCTGTAAAGTCCAATCTGTTGCATAAAAATGTCGACTCTAAAAACTTAACGGGTATGTGGCGAACACTTGCCATTCCTAAATGAATTACATGTGTCAATTTCTGAAATCCAATATTCAAATGATGCAAGGTATATTGGCGAAGCAATAAATGCCAGTTAACATCTGTAGCTATACCAAAACTACTTAAGCTTGCAGCTCAAATACTCTTAGGTAAAGAAAAAATTACGGAGGAACATTCTTAAATTGCAACGTGAAAAGAAAACACTTCAATTGAAGTTAACATCTCCCTACGATTACTTTCCGAAAGCATAGCACAAATTGTGACAGCCAAAGTGGACTTAAAAAATAAACCACTAAGAAACAGGAGATATACAAAGGAATACAAACAATTTTCACTAAAATTATATTATACGAGCCCCAAAATGTTAATTTTAAAGTAGGTTTTGAATTTTTTGCCAACTCAAACTGCTACGTGATCATGGTTAGAATTGTATTTTAAAAATATAAACTACCCTTGTGCTACATCTTTACAAATACTTTATGTAAAGATGACAAATTGAAGTCGACTGCATAGAAAAGCTAAAACTACAATGCGGTGCCAATGTTAGGGCAGTAGTAAAATTTTCGAAACCTAATTAAAAGAATAGATGTATCACCGGAAAAACCATACCTTCTTGTAAACGATAAGAAAATCTATTATTTCTTCGATGTCCCCTATTTATTGAAGTCGGTGCAAAATAACTTGATTAAATACGATATAATCTTTAATAACAAAAAAGCATCATGGAAAGACATTAAAAATATCTACATGTTAGACAAATCAAAACCGCTGCGATTGGCTCCTAAATCAACTAATTTACATATTACTCCGAATAATTTTCAGAAAATGAAGGTGAATTATGCCACACAAGTGTTTAGTAAATTAGTTGCAGTTGGTTTATCAACGTATGTAACTAATAATGCTTTTTGATTTATTTGCATTCCTGTGCTACTTGATTTTTACAAGAAAAATGTATATTTTTAATTTTTGGTTTAAATTTGTCTAGCAGTGGAAAAAATAATATATACACCATGGTTGTGAAGTCCATTATTGTCTAAGCACCTTATTTCGCTCGGGAGTTCACAACCTTGGTGTATAATATACTATTATTGTTATTTGTGCACTCGCTGAATTACCTTTATTTATTTACTTTGCGCACTTAATTTTATTTTCGCTTCACATGCATTTATTAAAATTTTTTTTGTTTTACTTTTGTGACTTCATCCACTGCTCTTTTTATTTTAATTTTTATAGTACTGAACTGACGATTTTTTACCGCGTCTGAATTTTAAGAACCTTAGCGTTGGTTTTCGCCACCTATTTATCAAATTTCAAATCATTGCCTATTTGATTTTGATTTTTCCGTTAAAATTTGTACCTAGGACAACCACCTTTTTTTAAACGCTTTCGCCACAAATTTATTGGTCATTAAAATTTTGACTATTATTTGACTTTATTTTAAATTTTTTTTTGAATTTTTTATTAATTTCACTACCTTGTGCTGTTACTTTGATTGAAACTCGTTTATTAATCAGATTAACATTCAACCCAAAGTCTCATACGCGCAAATAATTGTTTTTTTTTTTTAAATTTAATGATTTTGACCAATGATTACTAATTGTTTAAATACTACCATTAATGCTACATTTCTTTAAGTTAAATTACTGGATAACATTATTGGAGTTGCTGTATGATTTTTACTGATTGAAATTTACAAGATACATGGTCCAATTACATCATTGACAGCTGCAATAATCTTTCCAAACCTCACCGAACCACCTAAGAATACAAAATCTGGGGTTTATTTACAATTGGTTCATCGTGGGAATGATTTAAATGCTTTTTTTTAACTTGGAAATGCGGATAACATCGCAATATTCTTCTGAAGTACAGTGATTTATTAGATAACTTCCTACACTAATCGTTAAGAAAAATTAATTTTACAGACAAAGTATTTTACTTAGAAAAGTATGTATAAAATTGATCATTGGATAAATAATAAACATTCAAATTAAATTAACAAAATTTTGAGTTAAAATTTATTTTTTAGGTAATGAATACTAGGTACTTCATACCTCAAACAATTTAAAAAATCCATCGTAACAGTGGAAAAAGTTGAATGTTGCGCAGGTAACGAAAAAGAGTAGGGACCCGGTTACACACTCAGAGGTAAAATGATTTCGTAACTGTTGGTTATTGCAGCATCGGGCACTGGCGGTATAAGAAATCAGCGTACACCGGAGATCGTTGAAAATATTGCTTTGCATTTAAAGATATAAATATTATAAAACATTTTTATGAAAAGCTACGATTAAATAAAACGTATATTGCCAGAAAATTCTTCTCTTCTTCTTCTCTTGTGGCTTTTTTTCCATTATGGGTTTGTCGTTGTCAGGTTCTTCTATCCTTCCAGTTACCTACATTGAACCCTTTGTCGAACATTACATTGTTTATATAAATTTTTCATTTGACAGCTGACCGTCCTCTTTTTGTTTTTTCCCTCGGTTACCAGTTTTTTATGTTCTTTGGTCATCTGTTCTCGGCTATGCTTTTTACTTGTCCATACCACTTTAATGTTTTGTTTTTGGAGTAATTAATGTTGTAGCATCCATTTCTTGCTATACTCTTTCAGTTCTTATTTTACTTTTTCTTGTATGCTGTAGGCATCTTTTCATGTAGTCTAATTCGACTGTTTTTGTTTTGTTCCAAACTTTATTTGAAATACCCAGTGTATGACGTAATAATTTCCACTATAGATCCAAAGATATTTTTTTTTGTATATTTGCTAATATTTTTAATCTATATTGTACCATGCCGTTCTCGACAATAACCGTTAACAATCTTATCTTTTATGTCTGTTTCTATTTTCTCTGTACTTGATATTTAAATTTTGTTTTAACCCTTTCATCATCAATTCTTAATTTGTTCAGATGCTCTTTAATGCAAATATATTGGGTTTTATTAAAGTTTATATTTAGCCCTCATTTTTGCATTCCTTTTTTAATTCTTGTAGCATATACGTCATATCTTCCTTACTTTGCGCAGCTATAATTTGATCATCTGCAAACATAAGGGAATGTAGAATCCAATTTCTTATTGGAATTTCCATTCATCCCCATTTCTTTTACCAAGCTTCTAGTACCTGTTCTATATAAATATTAAATAGCGGGACAACCGTTTTAACTACCGTTACTTCTAAACTTTTGTAAATTTTAATCCTGTCTATATCTTTGCCTTTGTATATTTATAAAAATTGTTTATTATATCAATCCATTTCTTTGGAACTTTTATTCTTCTCATTGCTTGCTATAGTTGACATCTGGACACCTTATCATACCACTCCTCCAAAAACTCTAACTATAGTAGGTAAAATACTTATTACACAATAATTCTGACATAGTTTTTTGTCACCTTTCTTATAGATTGAAGTGATATGAGACATATTCCATTCTTCGGGTATTTTTTGTCAGTTTTCAATTTTTTAAAAACATTTTAGTGATTATTTGTATTCGTTTTTTTCCTCCAGCTTTTAAAAGTTCTATTCTGAGGTTTTCAGCTTCAGCTGATTTATTCTATAGAATTAAATTATCATTACTAGAATTTAATAATGAAAAGAGGAAATCGGCCCAAAAAATTCTTTAATTTAATTTTTAATTATAATGGCGTTGTTTTGCTAATTATGTTATTAGCATATTTATGCCTAACTTAATTGTAAATAAATTAAAACTAAAATTATAACAGATAGTTAGTTTCTAGTTTCCGTCCTTTATAATGGAAACTATAAATTTTTACTTTGTATCTTCCATATTTAAACTTAGAAACTACATTTCCGGATGTAAATTGATATCATTGGAATGCAAAACTTTTTTTTAACAATGACTAATTTAGAATACAAAAACTTGGTTATACACATTATAATTAAGTCTGTTGTCAAGTAAATATTGGTATGATTGGTTAAAATCTAACCAGAAGGATAATAAATTATAGGTCATTATAATATATCCTGCACCAATTTCTATTATTTGCTAGTTTAAAAAAAACGTCAGAATGAATTACTGTAGAACGTTCTCAATCTTAAGTTTTATGTCAAGTATATTCCTTAACTGAATCGTCCATTATGGCCCAAAAACGTTTTGTTCTACCTAAGTTCATATTGATGAAATACCAAATTCAGACGCTTCGGTATACATACAAAAATTTGGGTAAGCCATCTAGCAAAGCCTTCTTTAGTTCTAGAAAAAGGCCTTGACATGCTGACGACTATACAAACAAAAATTTTTCTTAGTAAAATATGTTTGTGAAAAAAAAGAAAGAAATTTGTAACATGTTTGTTGTTTAGGTATTAGAAAAAATATTTAATTCTAAGAAAGCCGCCAAGATACCTACCCACACCTTTGTGAAGTAGAGTGGGGCGCAGGAAAGGGACAAATAACGTAGTGTACGTTCTAAGTAGTAATTTAAATAAGGTTTCATACACGCAAGAAGAACACGTTTTGTTGTTAACGTTTAATAAAGGCAAATACTTAGAGCTAAACTTATCTGACGTATATTACAAAAACGGTTAGAGATCATCACCACATGAGAGTAAACTAGTTAATTTGTGTAATCGGACAACCTGACCATGGTGACCCATGATATCGGTGAGAAAGACGGCACCAGGTCAAAGGTCTATTACGCATACACCGCAATTAAATTTTAATTTAGTTACTAACGTAGACGTTCATAGAGAGTACATAATTCAGTAAACAAATTTTTTTAATTTTCTAGGGAAAATACCTGAAAATTTATAAAATGGCGACATAGCCAACTGTTGATTACTGATAACATTTAACCCAACGTTGCTATTTCCCCAAATATGTTATAAAAGTTTACAGGGACATATCTACGATTAATTACAATATTTTAGCGGTTTAATTAGAAAAAACATTGTCATTATCTAAAGTAGTTCATCCAAAGCATATTCATACACACCGATTCTTATAACGAAAACAAAATAATAGCTGACACATTGTCACCAACAGAAGTTACACATACTTTCAGCACGGAGAGTTAAACAACAAAAACAGAATTGATCATACATACCAAACATTACTTTTAAGTGTAGTTCAAAGATAGAGGTAGCTATAATAAGGCCGTCAAGATAAGCAAAACGAAATAGTTCAAAATCAGCACCAAAAAGACAATGGAAAGTAGCTTGTGAATAATGTAACCTATAAAACATTTGGCTAGAACAAAACCCTTTTGCAGTCGTAAATGCAATAATGACCTTTTAATCTTAAGCTACCAAAACCTGCCAATACGTCGACCTAACATTCAGAGAAGATGGATATATTTCATACAATAATTGTACAATATAAAAGAGTTGCAGAGTATTGAATTACTATTTTTTGCGTCACTTCCTTAACTTTACTAAAATTTACACAAAAAAAGGTAACTGTCATCTTTTTTTTACCACCACTATAGATAAAGACCAAGGAGAATCTAACCAAAACCAAGCAGAACCTAAGGATTTAACAACAAACAAGAAACAGTCATCTTTATTTTACCACGACTATAGATGAAGACCAAAGAAAATCCTACCATAACCATGGAGAACATGACGATTTAACAACACCCAAATCCACCATATCGCCTAACTCCTTATCAGCTATACCTTAATAAATATGTGATAAAAATTTTTATTTTTGTTTAACAAATATTGCAGTAGTACGTATACTATGTAGGACCAAAGAAGTACAGCTGATACTAACTGATACCACTACAGCTTCAAAATTAAGTCTATTCGCAACAATGTAAGAAAAAAAATTTAATTCAACAAACCATTAAATGTCTGTCAAAAAATTTGAACTTTTAGTTATTAAAATTTGCTGTTCCGTACACTTGCGAAGTCATAATTTAAAAGAACACAATGTTGTTCACCTTACCCAGCAAAATGTCTATCCAGATTTAAAAAAAACGTAAATCTTGGATTCAGTCCGTAGATTTCAAAATTAATTTTGCAAAATAATTCTTGCAGATCATCCTGGAATTTCTCGTTGATGCGCCACAATCTCAGTAACTGTACTACTACAGAAAGGAGAGGTTTTTGAAGGAATATATCTAAAAGAGCCCGAGATATAAGAAATGTTGACTAACAGATAGGAATTTTTTTACAAATTATCTAAATTTATTTAATTATGTGTATTTTTATTTAATTAAAAAAAATAAACATTACACTGTAATGTACTGTAAAAGTGAATGGACTGTAAATAAAGTTAAAAAATTAATTACATTTAAATTTCATGTATTTTTATAAAATGTCCTTTGTAAATGTTATTTGTATTTAATAAAATCGTCGCAAATAAAATTAATAAAATTGAAATGAACGAAATAAATGAAAGTTTAATCTGTAATACATTTTTACATTTAATTACTTGTTTGTATAGCTGATTAGTGATTTAATTTAGGTTTCTTTACCTAATAATTATTTATTTTAGTTTAATTACATTGGGAAAGCGTATTCATAGTTTTGATTAAATTAAATTCATTAAGTGTACACAATGAAACTACGAATTATAATAATTTACTAAAATAAAACATTGGAAAACTAATTACAGTATTTGTTAAATAAATAGTAAACCTGTTAAAGTAAACCTATTCAAAGAAATGAAATGTAAGCTCATTTTTCTTGTATTACACATTGGAGTCATACTTTAAAGGAATGACAAGTAATATACATGAGCTTTACTAGAACATTATTTCCTTTATTGCATTATCTTGTTATTTTCAAGCAATAAACACATTGTGACAATGAGAATACTCAGACACTTTGTTGTCTAACGACTGAAAATTTATATTCTTAGTGTGAAAATACTTTTTTAGTTTTTTTGAAACAATTAATTTTATTACATCTTTTTATGTGAAAAGTTTTGTATAATATGCTCATCAAATAAATATGACGAGTATCATTTATAATGTAATAAAAGTTGTTCAAACTCGTCGTTTTTAAAGAGGCTGAAACTATACCATGGGATTTAAACCAAGGATTTAAAATTTTTAAACAAACCGATTAGCTGCGAGTTGAGGAGCAAATGAGTGGTCTTCTAAAACAATTATTTTTTGTAGTACGAGGGCAGTTTAGAAATGATGTAGCGGTTGACAGATAGTGTTACTTGAAAACGGTCGGTTTTAACATTTGCTATCCAATACATTACGTCTGTAAAAATTTCAAACAAAACAATTTATTAGTTTGGTTTTTACAGACGCCAGAAGCAAGCAACTTTTGTGTTTTCGATAAAATGGAAAAAGTAGAAATTCGTTCGGTGACTAAGTTCCTTCACAAAAAAGGGATAACCAATGCAGAAATCAAAGCCGAGTTAGATAAAGTTTATGGCAAGTCTACACCATCGTTAAGAACAGTAAAATTTTGGAAAACTAAATTTGTTTGTGGTAGTACGAGTGTCTTCGATGAATCATCCACCGAAAAGCCGATTGAGGTCACTATGCCAAAAATGATCAATAAAGTGCACTATAGGATTATGGCAGACCGTCGAATCAAGCTCCGTGAGATAGCTGAAGCTTTAAACATTTCATGTGATCGTGTTTGGAACATCGTCCACCAACATTTGGAAATGAGAAAGCTTTTCGCGCGATGGGTGTAGCGTTGACTCACAATCGATCAAAAGCGCCAACGTGTGCTGACTTTGCAGAAGCTTTTGGAGCAGATCCAGCATAATCGAAAAATTTTTTTTTAGCAATTTGTTACCGTGGATGAAATCTGTGTGCATTATTACACACCTGAAACTAAAGAACAGTCAAAGCAGTCGCGCAAGAGCGGCGAAGGGCCGCCGAAGAAGGCAAAGACTATTTGGTCGGCCCCGGGGCAGAAGTCGGCATTCGCCATGGCAAAATTACACAAATTGGGCTACAAACTGGTCGACCATTTACGTATGCTCCAGATCTTGCAGCCAGCGACTTTTTCCTGTTTTCAAACTTAAAAAAAATACTTGGTGGGTGCCGTTTTGCTAAAACTTTGCAGTATTTGGAAGAGCTCGAGAAAACGTATTATTCGAATGAGATAAAAAATTGGAAATTTGTCTTACTAAGTGTATCGAGCTAAAAAGAGACAATGCTAAGAAATAAATCGTTTTAAACAAAAATGTGTTTTTTTTTACTTAAGGGCAGATCATTTCTAAACTGTTTTCTTAGTTGATAACTTTATAAAACCTTTATTATCCTGTTAAAACAAAAACGTCTTCTTGGATGGGACAGGGTCGACATGACCACCATAGTCGTTTCGACATTTAAGGTAAGGAGCTTAATCAGAGCAAGAAAAAAAGAATACTCTAGTCCCTCGGGCACCTTTTCAAAGACTGCTCGCCTATCTACAAAAAAGTGCAAATTGCATTGGAATATTAACGTAAGAATGCATAAAATAGTTTTGTCCAAAACTAGGCGTGGCTTCAAAAGTTATTAACAATTTATTAAAAGTTTACCTTTTCCGGTAAGGTTTAGAGAAAAAAATCATAAAAAACTGCAATTTTTTGTCACTTTCGTTGAAAAATATGACTGTTTGTAATAAACAATTAAAAATATTAAGCAAATAAAATAGAATAACTAGGAATCAATTTGTATTAAAAATGTAAATTAAAAAAACAATATCATTTGTTTGTTTAAAAGCCGAGATATAAACAATTTACATTCTTAGGTTTATATTTTGATCTAAAAAAAATTTTAAATTGTTTTCGATATATTAACAATTAATCTACAATGGTTTAAAAAACTTAAGATAAGTAGTTATAAAAAATAGCTTTCGGAGGGTAGCGCAACGTGATTCGGAGCACAGCTCACAAGCGATGCTAACCACGTTATTGGTCTGTTCATTGTGTTTTTCTATAAAATTAGTTGTGACGATATTATTTCGCAAATAATTGATTTATAGACCAATTTCTTCCTACAGTGTAAACAGCCATGTTTTAACTCATGCGTTTGAATATGAATTTTTATATTAAAAACTTTCTGGGAATTTTAATTATTTGAAATTGCTACTTCCGATGATTTGTCCTCATTTTCTTGCAAAATTTATACCTCACTTCCTATGTGCTGACTGTCGCGAAAAGGTGTACATGGAAATATTGTCTAAAAATTAAACAATTAGACATGTGCTTTATAATATGGATTGAAGTACAATCATCCCACTTAAATTAAGGAATAAGTCATCGACTACTGTTCCTGTGTAAGTACTTTTTTTTACTTTTCTTTGTTTTAATAAAATATTTGCTTTAACGGGTTCTATTAATTGCAGGCACCTTTTCTTTCATTTGTGGGTTTTTCCCTTTGGCTTATTCTGTTGGTCACTGTAGACGTCTTTCGTTTTAATTAATCAATTGATCATTAATTATAGTTATGCTGGCAAGGATAATTATCCTAAAATTATAAAATATTGAAGTAGGTTTGGTATCACCCCAACGCAGGAATTTTCATCTACTTTGAAACCTTCTTCGGGTCAAGGACACCACCAAAGATAAGCCGTTTATCTGGTTTTTTGTGAGCAGCCCAGCAACTTTTATTAACGGAGTCCATTTTGGTGTTTTCTTTTCTTTATTGGATAATAAAATATTGGATATGGATACGGAAGCTGTCACATCTGCCGATTAACTGTCGAACACCGAAGAATTCCTATTTATACAAGCTAAGTTAATTCTTTATGCATGTCATTCATAAATTTTGTCGCGTTTTATATAAACGTACCGCAGCCGTAAGTTTAACAACGTACCTTTTGGCCCTGCATAGATAATTTTGTGAACCACAAAGATCTTTCAAAATACCTAATCAATTTTGTGAGGTTTGGAACTATTTAAATAATCGGCCAAGGTCCGGTGCTCTCCATAAATGTTGTCAAATACATTTGGAACAATATCCTCTACGGGAATTTGGTAAATTGCTTGTAGAGATAAATCGGTGCTACAACTTGTCCAATGTGTCTAATACGCTAACATATTTGGAGATTTTGTGCCTCGAATTTGTATTAGTGCTTTAACTTGCTTTCGTGAATTATTATTATCTATTGTTGTGTCAATGTGTTTCTATGTGTGTTAATTCAACTCTAGTCACTATAATAATATATATATTTTTATTCACATACGGTTTGTTTCTGTGTCTACGAGTTTCTAGTGGTTTTAGATATTTCTTATACGTAATCCTAGGTAGCGCTTTATAAATTATTAGTGCAGTGTAGAAGCCTTCATTTCGAACAATTCTCAATCAACCTACGACCACTTTTGACAAAGAGGAGCTGCCCGGCAGGCCTTCTAATATTGTTTTTTTTTAGTTTGTTTACATATAAACCGTAACACAGTTAATAGATTTATTCATTATACTGCTAATAACATTATATTAACAAGTACGCAAATGTACTGCAAAAATAATTAATTTATACTTAAAACATACTTTTTGCAAATCAAGAACAAATTTAGAAAATTTTTGAATTACATTTTTTTTTTAAAAACATTTATTCAATGAAGCTAAATATTATGTAGTTACAGAATAGTTTTAAACTTATATTCATAAACAAACGCTGGCTTATTAATTATTTGTCGTGAAAATAAGTCTAAACAAATTTTTTTTTTATTTTTTTTTGGCAAGAGCTAATATCAATTTTTTTTAAAGTGCTTTAGCAGTTTTGCTTAGTTGTACAGTTCCATGTAGGTAACATTAAAAACACATTTATGACAAAAATGTTAAGCATAAATTACAATACAGTTATAAAGTAATAAAATCACATTCAACTTTGTCAAATTATTAAATAAATTAATAAATTTTTTCAACAGAAGTGACAAAAAATTGCAGTTTAGTCTTATGATTTTTTTCTCTAAACTCTAATTTTTAATAAATTGTTATTAACTTTTGAATCGGCGCCTACTTTTGGACAAAGTATTTTTCCCATTCCTACATTATTATTCCAAAGCTATTTGGACAATTTGTTTGCAGGTAGGCATACAATCTCCAAATTCCTTATTCTTCAGCTAGTACTACTAGGCCAAAACGAGAATTTAATTTACTAAAAGTCAGTCGATTAAGCCAGCTTCCAGACAGAAAGGAGTCTAAGTAATTAAATCTGTTATCCTTTGCTATGATGAAGTTTATAATTATTTTCTTTTCCTTTTCATATCCACCTATCCTTTTCTTTGCGAGTTTGACTATTTTATTTTTTGTTTTTTGGACGATTTTCAGTTTGTCTTCTGTTTTTTGCTTTTAATTCTTCTTTCTTTTTAGGTCTATTTCGCGTTTTTTTCTTTTTGTTACAATTGACTAGATTGTGTCGTAGTTGTTAATTTGTGGTTTAGTCGTTGAATTGATGTGAAATTTTATTTTCGTACAAGTGTTTGATGTTTGGTCTTTAATTATTTTTTCGACAATTTTCATGTTTGGCTATTTCTAAGTTGGACGTTGGAATTATACCATGATGTGATGGTTTATAAATGTTTAAAGTTCTTTTCTTTGTGTTGGTTATGTTACGTACATTGTCTATGGAATCACTATAGTGGTGATTAGCTACATCAGTTTTTCAATGCTGTTACTACTTTTGCTGTTGAGTAGTTGGCAAATACTTGTCGCTTTCTGTCTACAATATTTGAACACTATTTTTGTTAATTTTTGATATTTCCTTTCTATTCTGTTTTGTTTTGTTACGGCTTTATTTCTTGTATTGAGGACTTAGGTCGTAAGCCGCTTTAGAACGTGTGTCGCAAGTAGTACGTATTTGGCGCGCACGCTTCTAATTTGCCATTGGTGGAAATTTAATTCTCGTTTGTCGTTGTTACACGTGCGGGTGTTTCAGCATCTTTTATGAAGTGAAATTCTCACCAAAAACCATTTAGTGTGGGTTTTACAACTTTCAATATAAATTGGCGTTTACATTACTCTAGCTATATTTACCGTGAGTATTTGGGTTTCTTTTCTATTTGTTTTAATTCTGATTGCTACTAATGCTTTTAGCACGTTGTGTTCGTTATATACGATACTAAAATAACACTCGAGGTTGACGGAGTAGCCAACTAAGAACTTTTCTAATTAATGCACGACAACACCACGGCTCCGCAATAATTAAGCCGCAGACCAACGTTAAATACTACGTCGTCAGAGGTTGGCTATGTTGCATACTTCTAGCGAGAGAAACATTTGTGTGCCGTTCTTCTCCGTACGCCACCCCTAGAGGAAGAATATTTAAGAACTTTTATTTGGTGTATCCTCGCTAACCGCAAGTTTGTTTAAATCAGTTCAATAAAGGCTGGGGTGCTTAATTTAAAGCGGTTGTTGCAGACACAAAAGGCCTTATAAGTTTGAGAGAGGTACTTACCATTTATTTTGTTGTTTAGAGTTAGTGTAACTAGCCGTGTGTAAATGAAATGTGTACGCAGAGCCTTAATAGCAGCTACTTTTTCTGTTTAATTTGAATGAGAAATCTTAACTTAAGCATTTTACTAAAGCTACCTGCAACTCGACATCTTAACTAAAAACCTGATTTATTGCAAGCGGGGCTACTGTTAAAGCACGTAACTATATGCGACAGTCTCTCTATTTTTGTCACATCTTCCTACTATTTTAATTTTTAAGATTTGTTGGTGATACTGTATTGTATGTCTCCTCTCTCGCTGGTTTGTGTTTGATTCAGCATATTAGTTTTTAAGTAAAACCTGTTGATCTCCTGTTGGTCAGTTTTATTTTTCTTTTACCCAGCAGGTGGCGTCTTGTTAGACCAGCAGTCAGAATTCTTATAGCTATTTAGAAATCCACGCAACTTCTCAACAAAACCGGACGCTGCTGCTCTTAACTATTATAAATATTTTTATCTTCCACTAATTTAGTGCGCTACATCGAGCCAAATTCCCTTAATTTTTCTTTCTAGGTTGTACCGCTAGAGCCGTCGCTTCTTTTGATATTTTGTAAACTACAACTGTTACAGTGTTTCAACATAATTGTTTTAGTTTTGTTCGCAAATAACTGTATTCTCTAAATCCTTTTGAAATTCACTATTGTATTAACGTCAGTTTTGAGTTAAGTTATTACGATATTTCTCGTACCTCTATTGCTGCAAATAACAGTGTTGTCGGCGAGTGGTGTTATTTCAGAATTTCCTAGTTTAGACATATTGACAATGTAGATGTAGAAAAATGGTGGTCCAAGGACTGACCCTTGCCGTACTTTTGCTTTAATTTTCTTTGGCTTGGATATTGCGTCTTCGATTTTTACTATGAACTCTCTATTTTTTAGATTATGTGATGCTTAATAGTTTGGCTGCTTTATTTTAAACATGAGTACATTGTGATAGGGTTTTTCGAATTCTTTTTCAATACCTAATAACACTCCTACTGTTAGGTATTGTTTATTAGTGTTGCACAATGTCTCTTTCTAAATTTGTATTGTTCATCAGGTATATTTTCAGTTTCTCCGGTTCTTCCAGGAGGTATTGTCTTTTCTACTTCATTGCTAAGTTCTAATCGAATTGTACTGTAGCAGATTGGCCTTTTTGGGGGTTTACTGTTCTTGTGAATTAGGATTGTTTGCAATTTTTCAATTTTGTGGGTATTTTTCTAATGTGTGAATAACTGTGGCTATGTTTTCTATTTTTTTAAGACTTTTTAGGTAGGTGTTTAAGTTGAGCGTTAGTAACTCAGTCAGCTTCCGGTGTTTTTTTAATTCTTGAGTATTTTTTTATTTTTCTTGATGTAATTAGTTTGTTACTTTGTTCGTTAATATGTCTTCTAATTTTCCGTGACAGCTGCAGCCATTTGCCAAAGGGTTTTTAACTTCTGTAGTTTTAATTCCCATTTGCTTTGAGAATGTTTTTTAGCCAATGCTTGAACTTATTTTCTTAATTTGTTGAGGTTTGTTTTTGTAGTAACGTTTAGTGTTCTTGCGTCTTCTCTAGCGGTGTTGCGTTTTTTTTTAATTTTGAAACCTTTTTTCTAGGCTATTTTGTGGTTAGCTTGCGACGTGGTCAATGTGTATTGTTATTGCGACCAGGATGTGGTTATATGATGATACTTAAATTGTTTTTCCCGGCAACGTAAAAGTGGGTAGGTTTTTCCAAAACCTATTACCACTGCTCCGATGTCGGTTACATAAGTTTTCGGCAGTTTTCCTTTGTTGTTTGCGTTATCACCGTTTTAGTACTTATGTTTGGCGTCGAGGTCACCAACTAGGATAATTGATTTTCCGCTTTGCAAGAAAAGTTGCAGTTTTTTTTTCTTATTAGTTCTGATTCTTTGTCAGGTAGAGCGCTGTGGCTAGTATTGCTGTCCCGTTGCCTTTGCCTATTTTTATGTCTCTTCTATAGGTTTTATAGAATGGGTTTTGTATACTCGCGATGACTTCAGGTGAGATTTGCATATTTTCTTTGTTAACTTATGTCTTATTTTTAGATTCTTTGTTTCTTTTTAGATTTTTTTGGTGTTAGTTCTGCTTGTAATTTTTTCTTTCTGACTTTTGAGTCACATATTTTCTAGAGGTTTTGTGTTTTTGGGTTGTTAGGGTTTTTGATGCATTTTGTAAACGTCAACACATGCTCGCCCCCGCAGTTAGGGTTTGAAGTTACTGTCACATTGCTTGATAACAGATTTTGTTCGTAGGAATTTTTCGATAACTATCAGTTTGCAAACTCTGGTAATGGTCTATATGGATTAGAATTCTTTGCTTATTTTGACCAGCACCATTGTACCAGTTTATTTGAGATATTTTTGTAGTTGAATAACCTTGTTTGTTTAGGTTGTCCTAGACCTCGCTTAAGAATGATCCCCGTCATGAACATTTTTAATTTTTTTTCCAATACAACTTCATACAAGTAGAATTACGTTTTCTCACGTTTCATCAGCGGTAAAAGCTCTCTTCGGTTTAAGGATAGACGCTTGCGCTTTAAACAAAAACTTCGTTTTTGCATATTTTTGTCGTTCGTTATCTTGCTGAAGTGATTACATTTTGTTTTTTTGTCAGAATCAGCCGAACTATGTTTTGCTTTTCTGTAGGTTGCATTGTTTTTTTTCTGGGCAGAGCTAAGTCGTCGTAAATTTTTAGACATGGATAGTTCGTCGTCGTCGTCGATGCTATCTCTGTCTCTAATAATGGAGTTAAACATTTTTGAACTTTTTTTTGGTTTTTGTAGTGATTCAAAATCATCATCGTAGGTACTTACATGCTTGTTGCTCGCTTAAGCCTAAAATTTGCTAGGTACATGGAAATGAAAATTTTTCTATAACATGCTGTTATTTGCTGCACAAATTGCTGTCAATATGTGGTATATTTTTTTATCTTTTTTGATAGAAAAATTAAGAAAACTATAGAAATCATCAAGTTCCCAACTTCAATCACGACTACGGTTTTGAACATTTACTTTTGTGGATTCATATCGTTAACTCCTTAACATCTCCTATTCTGAACCAATCAGCGCAGAGGTTAACAACCCGTATGGTTTCTCTTCGTATAATACGGAGGGTTTTTTCTAATTGCTCAGCCTTTTTTTAGTCTAGAAAGCTTTTTACATTAATTTTTCGACGTAAGTATGACAGTTGAACAACATCAATACATTCATTGTTATTAATTTATTGGCGCAAGGGAACGGCCTATTCTAACACTCAAATGACGTCATTTTGATACTAGAATAAGCACATTTTAAACCCAAAGTAAAAAAATTTATTTTTATTTTATGCGCAAAGCCATGTACTCTACCTACTTTAATTTTTAATTTAGAAATGAATGGGGAACAAACTCAACCTAAGGTATGTTTGTAAAAATTAGTTCCACCTACGGCATAATTTAACAAACAATGCATTAGTCCAAAGTTGAATTCATTATTTAATAACAGGAAGGCATTAAGAGTAAATAAAAGCGCGTTGAATATTTATTTGCTTTAATAAATAACAGGTTCAGTAACTGTCGTTTATCCCAGAACTTGCAAATACTACAAAGCAAACTACAAATTTGATGAAATCTCAGGTCGTATAAATACAAATCCATCTTCTCTTGATTAATGTTCGTTCTAGCTAGAGTAATGAAGAGAATTTGTAAATTATTCTTCGACCGACTTAATCAGTGATCACGCGCAATCCAATTAGATTAAACTTAAAAATAATAAAAGAACCGATGATGTTTACATTGTTGTAATACATAATGTACAGATTACCTCTGATTAAAGACTTTAGTAGGGTCGCCTTTAAAAACCAAATACATTTAGTCAACTTGAACCGTAAAAGCTTCCACCCGTGAATAATAAAACTGCTGGAAGAAAAAATTACTGCGCAAATTTTTTAAACGTTACCAATACAAATTTAAATTTTGTTCCAATTTTGTCGCATTAAATGAAATAAAAATTTATTGATTTTTTTCTTTGGTGAAATGGAAAGTGCGTTGATACGATCCTGAAAGTAATTTTTCGAAAGTACGCCAAGCTTAGCTTCATTACCAATAAACTTTATCTTCTCATAAATCACTGCAGAGAAATATGTACCTATACTAAAAAAAAATATTAAAACCTTAGAGAAATTTAATTATCTGAATTTTTTCCGAGACTTAACTTTAAATAGGTATATATTATGTTATTATTACAGGGTGTCCCAGATCAGATACAGCTTAATTAAAAATCACATTAACATTGAGTTTTTGTGGTAAAAGATATTCGCTTTCTGTATAATAGTAACAGTATTTAAATAATGGTGCAAAAACAGAAATTTACGGCAAAACAGCGTTTTGTAGTTAAGTAATCGTAGATGTTATTAGATATTTGTTTTTCGCATCTTCTAAATAATTTTTACATAATACGTACGGAAACTAAAATTTTCCCAAACGTGACGTCTTGGGGAAGAGTGATCGTAGAGCATTTGCAAATAATATTTCCACCCACACGTAATGGTTAAAGTAATACGAACATAAGGTTAATATGCTATTGTTTTACACGTTTGCTTCACTTCTTTTAAAATTAATTGCTAATGGTATAATTGTGCTAGATAATACAACGTCTGGGCCTTTTGTAATGGAAGTGAAGACAGAAGAACATCATGGTTTAAGGCAGCGTTTTGCAAGTAATTCCTTTAATTTGAATGTTTGCGTGTTGTAAGTGTCCGTTTTCGTAGTTATAATTTATTGTGTATCTTTGATGATCGTTTATAAAATTCTACAAAGTTTGTCTTAATTTTGGGCTTAGACCTGAAGAAGCAACTACATCAGTTGCTTAAAACCATGAACTGACAAGTTCTTCTTTCTTCACTTCTATTACACAGGGCCTAAACGTACTATCTGGCACAATTACACCATCTTTACATTTTGGAAGACTCAATAACTGAAAAATTAATTGCTAATATTGGGTAGGTGGCGCCTTATATAGTTTTGAAAGCCCTTAACTATATTTCTACAAATAATCTTCGCAACCCACTCTGAGGCGTTAGGGGTAAAGGTAAGTGTTTTGAACTGTCCGATAAATAAGTTTCGCCATAAATACAAAGTTAAAGAAAAAACTGATCCATAGTAACAGATCAACGCAATTGCGACATTTGTGAAAGTAACTATGAGGGCAACTTTGGTTATTGTAATGAAAACATAATTTTTTTACAGCAAAATTTATATTAAAATAAACTTTTAGAGAACACTGTTGAAAAATGCTTATTACAAAAACTATTTTTATCTTTCTTTATTAATAATTGATTAAAATTAAAAAATACTTTAGAAACTTTTATTAAATCAAAACTCACAATAGATGCTCTCATTAACGGGAACATTAACGTCTATTTTATGCAGAAGTTAACATTGGTCGGCTTATTTTTTTTGTATAACCTCAGAAACTAAAAATTATGATAAAATGTCACATACATATACTATAAAAATTGTTAGGATTCAAAGCTTTTGATTAATAATAAATACAAGCTTGTGTAATAGAATTATTGTGTGTAATACAATTTTTCTTCATTCGTCGACAAATCTTGGTACATCCTGTATATAGGCATTATTAGGCAAATATCTGTTAAGAGTGTAACGTGTTAACGCGTTCTGTTTTTTCTTTAACTGGTAGTTTTAAAATGGTTTGCGGTTCGTTATACAAAAATGGTTGAATTTCTATATTTTACATTACGACTCGTTAAGCTATTCTTTTCATGGTAACCCTTGAGTGTAAAGAAGAAATTCCTGCGCAGAAAACTTTTATTGATATGTTAACTAGTCTTGTATTTCAAAAACGATTGCTTTAGTGATGGGATTTCAGGATTATTTTAACCCTGTCTTGTAAATAAATCTACTTCTACTCCGTAAATTAAGAGAAGGAAACTTAATTAATTTGCATTTTAGTTGGTTCTATAGATTCGTAACTGTCACATTTGTTAATGTTGATTTTCAGTTTTAAAAGTTCATCAGTAATTTTTCCAAAAAGTATAAACGCAACGAAAAATAGTTATTTGTCCAACAAGTGAGGAAAACGATTCTTTTTCCCACTCGAGCTCGAGAGTGAGAGTGGAAAAAGGCTTTCTTTATGTGTTACACACAACATTTTTTCCACGACATTCTCCAAAAAAACAACTTAATGAAAGAAATAATATTTAATAAGTGGGTCCTAATAGTCTCGCATGTTTTTCCAGAGAATTACTATTTTGGTTTCCAGACTTGGTCATCAAGGCCTTCCCGGAAATTAGGAAAAAATGTACAACACAATTTCACAAAACACAATCACATACTAATATAGGGCACACAACAAATATTCTGCAAATTGGTGTTAAAGGGTTGAGTGAGGACAAATCAGATTTCTTGTCTAATATTTGTTTTAGAAACAGGGTCGATATTTTACTTTTACAGAAAACACACTGTAGAGATGAGATTGTTTTGCTATTTCTTTAACATACTTTTTTTCCGTCATTATCATGACTGCGCTCGGACCGGTCTATTATGTGTCGTCATGTAATGGCTGTGTTGTTATATTTTATGTTCCTATTTACCTTCTATAATGTTTACACACTTGGTTAATATTATTACATATGAATACTAGGGTGGGTAAGGGTTAGCATGTTTAGGTTTTAGTGGTTTTCTAAAACCTTAAAGCAAATGCTTTGCCAAGACGTACCAATCCACAATTGCACACCGTTTTGTCACTACACTGTACAAGTTTATGCTGATCTTCTGGGGCACCGTACATAATACTTACACCACAATACAATATTTAAAATATACCATACGATTAAATAAAAAAACTAAATAGTCTCGCTACAGTATTCTGTAGTATCGGTGTGGTCTCCATCTGTCATAGCGCAGCCTCGTAATTCTAACCAATAAATGTAGGTTAGCAATTTTTAAGAGTCAAAATATAAGATATTAAATTAAACAAACCTGATTGAATACTAAATTAAATTGTTTAACTAAGCTCTAGGCGCATACAGTTCTAATAACATATTCTTACATTTTTTTAAAGAGGCACTTTTGTAACATTATTTTCCTTGCTAGTGAGGAAAAACGAATTTTCCTCACTATTTGTAGAGAAGAAATGTCCGTTTTCTAAGTATGTCGTGGAAAAATGTTTTAAACAAAATTTTTTAGATTTTATACAGAGACCGGCAAAGAGTTTCCAATAAATGGGAAACATTTTTGTAATTGAGAGATCCGAAATTTTCTTTTGGCAAATGAATTTAGCATATTGAATGACATAAAAAACAGTTTGACAAATGTCATGTGATTACTGTCATGGCGGCAAATTTAAAAAATATTTATAAGAATATGTAAAAAGTGTGGTTAGATGACAAAATATTAAAAAATGCCTATGAAAAAAATTGTTCAGAATTAGATTTAATAAAGAAAATAACGATTTTTCAAAAATATCAGTTTTCCGGCATTTTTTCCGGAAATTTTTTGTATGTTTTTGTATGAGCTTATTATCTAGGCAATATTGTAAAAAAATGTTTAAATTGGTCTTACAATAGAAGAATTGATCATTTTCGGACTATTATAAAATAATTCTAAATTTGTAATTTTAACCTTTTGTCTTCTGTAGGCCATGCAACAAAGTCCGTCCTAAAAAACAATGTTTGTTGTTCTTTACCGTCCATTAGTAGACTAATAAATAAAAATTACTGGATTGTAAAATTTATTAGTTGGTTTTATTGTGTTTTATGCAAATCAAACGCAAAAAATTTCCGGAAAAATTCCGAAAATCTAATATTTTTAAAAAATCATTATTTTTTTTGAAAATTTGCACATAGACGTATAATCTAATTTTGAACAACTTTTCTCTTAGGCATTTTTCAATATTTTGTTATCTAACCTCACTTATTACATATTTAAAGGATATTTTTTTAATTTTCCGCCATGACAGTAGTCACATGACATTTGTCAAAGTGCTTTTTGTCATTCGATATGCCGAATTTATTTGCCAAACAAAATTTTTAGATATCTCAATTGCAAAAATTTTTCTCATTTGTTGCAAACTCTTTGCCGGTCACTGCATAAAAACAAACAACAAGTAAATTATGTTTTATTTAGCCCCAAGCAATCACAAGACTTCCAAAAAGACGAAACCGCTGTCGTGTGATTATTGGTGTTTGTTTGTTATTGCACATTCTTTTACGCATTTACAACAAACGATTAGAAATCGGTTTTTTATGACAACGTTTAGTTGGCGTTAATAATCGAAGAATCAATTTTTTGTAAACTATTCATACATCTGTCGGTAAATTTTTGATAAAATAATTAATTACCAATTTTTTGAGAAATATTGTTTATTTTCAAACTATCAGTTGTAAACAATACAGAGTAGTCTAGCTTATAGTAGCAATAATTCATCACTTGAATAGTCCAACAAAAAATGAGTCGATATACATACTTTGGTTTTTTTTTTAGTTTTTTTAGTTTAGTTTTAAAAATCGTTTTATTGTCATTGAAGCGATTTTGATCAAATTTGGTAGAACTTAGTGTTTAGACTCAAATTAATAGAATCACTAGGTAAAACTTACCTAAAAAATTGGTGTCAAATAATAATCAATACTATTTATACGAATATAGTGAAACACTAATAATAAAATAAATAAATGAATACTTACTTAAACAAACTTTCTATGAAGACTAATACAATATAAACAAAGGTTAAGAGTCAATAAAGATAAATATGCTTAATATAAAGTTAAATATCGTACAAATTAAACTCAGTGTTCAAGGACTAGAAGAATATTTTTATTATTTAATCGTTGATTGAAAAATTTGGGAAGATACGCAACAAAAAAATACCACGACAGGTAGATGTGCGACTGATGTATACATATTAATTAGGGTATAAATTCTTCTTAGTTACGTCTGTGGTTTCTTATTACTTTCCCGAAAGTAGGGGTCGATTTGGGTTACTTGCATTTTCTTGTGTATGTTTCTCCAAAGAAGCTGCGTAGATATTATTAATTAATTACATATTCGAGGGGTTGCAATTAGGTCACATCTCAGTCAAGAGCCGTTTTGGTCAATCGATCTATTTGTTCAAATTAACAAACAATTTTTTTGTGGAAGAAACATAGTTCGTGAGCTATCGTTCATGCAAACCGGTCGAAACCACGATGTCCTTATCATTGATAGCAGTACGAGCTAGTGTAAAGAAAGTATTGTCTGGCAACCTGATAGCTACCCGTTCTTCCGAGAGAAATCTAGGCGATTCCCAAATTTTTAAGATAAGTACTCTTGCATGGTTGTATATATTAAAAGTTTGCTGGCGAGGCGTTAGCCGAGATAGGAATTAAGCGAAACAATATTATATTTAGTAAAATTTAGTAAAATAATCTACTATTTCAACCGCCTAGTATGACACCTTTAGAATTGATTCTGAATGTACCACAAATCGAAACTGATTATTGTTGTTATAGTTTTTAGACCTCGACACTTAAACATATGTCGTTTAGGTTTCTAAGTTTATGGAAATGACATTGGCACATTATTTACATAAGTAGGAGGGGGCTTTTGGTCTTGCCTATTTTTACAAGTAATAATGGCGAGATAATCATCATTAAAAATTTTAACTTAATTATTTAACATTACTTCTTACTAAAAAAAATTGTTTTTAATTATTAGTAGAATGAGGACAGCTTGGACTTTGGACCCTAATTAGTAAAAGTGAAAGGCAACTAGTCTAATTAGGCTAACAACCTCTCACCTACCTCTCACCTCATCAGGCAGTTCCCTAATTAGGCCTCTCACCTCATTAGGCTGTTGTTGTCAACAGGCTGTTGACGCAGGCATTCTATTTAATTACTTGTTTTTGTTTGTGAAGACGTCAATGGAAAATACGGCCTCTCACTTCATTAGGCTGTTGTTGTTGAAGTTGATTTCCATCATGGAGGATGTTTCGGCGGTTGATTTGAATTTCCATCATGGCGTCCTAAAGTTTTTTTTATGTATTTAAAAAACTTGGTTGAGATTCGAACTTGCAACCATTGCATTACCGAGCCAAGGCTTTAACCACTAGGCTACGGTGACAATTGAGAGATAGAGTTTGAAGTTTGTATATAGCTGTAAGGGTTGATTAAGATGAATAAATGATGTATGATGCTGTAAAATGTAGGATAAGAACTGTTAATTAAAAAGTTGAATAAGGATAAAACATTTAATAAACAAGATGAAAAAGGATAAAAACATATATTTATCACTGTTATTCATTATAAACTAATTCACAACCAAAAATAGCAATTAAGTACCGCCATCTTGTATGACGTATGATTGATCATTTAATAAACAAGATGAAAAAGGATAAAAACATATATTTATCACTCTCATACTTTATAAACTAATTCACAAACAAAATAGCAATTAAGTACCGCCATCTTGTATGACGTATGATTGATCATTTAATAAACAAGATGAAAAAGGATAAAAAACATATATTTATCACTCTCATACTTTATAAACTAATTCACAACCAAAAATAGCAATTAAGTACCGCCATCTTGTATGACGTATGATTGATCATTTAATAAACAAGATGAAAAAGGATAAAAAAAACATATATTTATCACTCTCATACTTTATAAACTAATTCACAAACAAAAATAGCAATTAAGTACCGCCATCTTGTATGACGTATGATTGATCATTTAATAAACAAGATGAAAAAGGATAAAAAACATATATTTATCACTCTCATACTTTATAAACTAATTCACAAACAAAAATAACATTCACGTACCGCCATCTTGTATGATTGATCATTTAATAAACAAGATGAAAAAGGATAAAAAACACATATTTATCACTCTCATACATTATAAACTAATTCACAACCAAAAAATAGCAATTAAGTACCGCCATCTTGTATGACGTATGATTGATCATTTAATAAACAAGATGAAAAAGGATAAAAAACATATATTTATCACTCTCATACTTTTATAAACTAATTCACAAACAAAAATAGCAATTAAGTACCGCCATCTTGTATGACGTATGATTGATCATTTAATAAACAAGATGAAAAAGGATAAAAAACATATATTTATCACTCTCATACTTTATAAACTAATTCACAAACAAAAATAACACTCACGTAGCGCCATTTTGTATGACGTATGATTAAACATTTAATAAACAAGATGAAAAAGAATAAAAACATATATTTATCACTGTTATACATTATAAACTAATTCACAACCAAAAATAACACTCACGTATCGCCATTTTGTATGACGTATAATCAAACATTTAATAAACAAGATGAAAAAGGATAAAAACATGTACATTTTTCTTTCTCATACTTTATAAACTAGAACACAAACACAAAAAAACAATTACCTAAAGCGCTTCAATATGGCTGTCAAACCAACATTTTTCTTTATTAATTACAATAACCACAGCTTTATCAACTACTTTTAAATTTACACCTGATTAAAAAATTTAACATACTGAGGTTCGAACCATTAACGATTGATGCACAATCTTTTGTAAACAGATGACACCATTTTGACATGGTGACTTATGATTTTAAAAACATACCTGTTCAACATGTTAATTACATTAACCACGTATTTAACATATAGTTTTGAATTTACACTTGATTAAAAAAAACTTTAACATACTGAGGTTCGAACCATTAACGTTTGATACACCACCACCACGTATTTAACATATAGTTTTTAACTTTACACTTGATTAAAAAAAAACTTTAACATACCGAGGTTCGAACCATTAACGTTTGATACACCAACACATATTTAACATATAGTTTTGAATTTTATATTTGATTAAAAACTTTAACATACCGAGGTTCGAACCATTAACGTTTTAATATACCACCACGTATTTAACATATAGTTTTTGAACCAAGATCTTAAATTCGTATCTCGTTATACTAACAAATATATATATCATTGCCTGGTATTTATACGCGAAAAATATGAAAATAACATCGTTAATTGTGTTTTCACATTAAAAAGTGAAAGATCAACTTTCCTGCTAATTAGGTTTGTTATATTGCTGTTATATAGAAAAGTTTTTTGACAAACTTTTGCTAACAATACATATCAATTAATTAAAATGTAAAACAGTAAGATGATTTTATATCAGGAATGAGATTTTGAAAAATAGAAATACGAGGATATAACCATTTCAATGTCAACAAAATAAAAGTAAATTCCGAAAATAAGGTAATTAAAATGTTTACGTTTTTTCCAAACTGTAAAGGTTAAGTTTCAAAATGTAATTGAATTAAGGGGATTGTTAAAAACAAAAATGCAATCATTCAAAATACGTAATATGTTTACATGTAACCAACGCATTTACACAAACTTAATACACTGCTTACAAGATAATCAATTAAAAACTTTATTGTACAAAAATTCGTTTGATATGAAAAGTCTGTTTTAAATGATGACCTAACAAACAAATTTAACAAACGTATTTGATTTTTAAATGAAACTACTAATTCTTTTTAAAAATTAAAAAAATCATCTTTCATCTCACCAATACAGATGAAATTAAAATAAGTTTTCGTAAAACAAAATAAATAAAAAAAATTTTTATTATGTTGTTATTTGTGATACAGAATATAATTAGTTAATAGAACTAGTTTAAACAAAATTTTAGTTTATTTATTTTTATCTTACGAAAACTTATTTTTAATTTCATCTGTATTTGTGAGATGAAAAGATGATTTTTTTTTAATCTTTAAAAAGAATTAGTAGTTTCATTTTAAAAATCAATTACGTTTGTTAATAGTTACAAAATTTGTTTGTTAGGCCGTCATTTAAAACAAGGTAAACAACATTTTAATTTACATTCCCTAAATATTTTCGAAAATAAAGTTTTTTTTACACTTTCTACATTCAAAAT
Source organism: Abscondita cerata (assembly GCA_030710515.1). NCBI lineage: Eukaryota > Metazoa > Arthropoda > Insecta > Coleoptera > Lampyridae > Abscondita > Abscondita cerata. The sequence continues at coordinate 393,721 of JALBCR010004184.1, forward strand.
ACATGTTTGCTTATATCATCTTATTAATTATTATTTAAATAAATTATAAATAAGAAACTGAATTAATAATTTTATTATACATCTTATTAGAAGTTGTAGGTAAATAATATGTTTATGTTTTTACAAATCTTAATATGTATTTTATAACAGTATTTGGGAAAAACAATATTTAATAAGTTAAATTTTTTGGTTTTAAGACTTGTTTCAGTTGTTTACAGGTGTTAAAATTGAACTAACACATACGTTTGTTTGTTTTCTTATTAAGTGCCATTTTCATTTAAGTTCTGGTTTAAAATAAAATAAATTACTTATTACCTAACACTTTAGATTCCACCAACTTCTTAATAGATTTAAAGATATGCTAATTGTATAATTAAAAAATACGGTTGTAATAGTTTACTCGGTGAATAAAGTTGGATTATAATTCTTCTATACCCTAAATCTTTATTACCTACGTAATGATGAAGTTAAACATGGTCCAGTTGTTTCATAGAATTAGTAGTTTCATTTAAAAATTAAATTAAATACGTTTGAATACGATTCATTATTGTAACTATTTTTTCTAGCAAGCGAATAAACGATTTATGATTATATTTAACTAAATAAATCTTATTTAATCTAGGTAAAATTATAAAACATAGAGGGTATGTCCAATAGAAATTTATTTTACTCAACCTGTTATAAATTTTCAACTTTGAACTAATTTAGAAAAAACTTGTCTTATACTCTGACACAGTTTATTATTATAAAGTTAGAGAGTATATTGAAGGTTGGGTTAATTTTGAATATAGACACACCGACTTTTTTAATAGATGTAACGTACGATAATTTTTTTTTTAATTTCATCTGTATTTGTACATAATATTTTTTCAATGCGTATAGTTTAGTTTTATGAGATGGTAAAACCATTTGATTATTATAAAAATTGACAAAAAACAACTTTCAAAAATCTTGTTAATAGAATGACGTATAACAATAATTAATTGAATGGTATAAAACCGTATACCAAACACTACAATACATCATAAACAAGTCGAGTCAAAAATAAGAAACCTGTTAAAAGAAAAATAATAAAAAAACGTAAGTTATTATTTATAATAGTTTATTGAAAAAACTACTATATGTGTTACATTTTATTGTAATTTTATTTATTTATTTTTTAATTTTATAGAATGGATTTATCGATATTAAACAAGGCAGCTATGTCTCAAACAACTGAGTTACCAACGTTTAAATCTTCAGATCTAGAGGTGGGTAAAAATACCCAATATCGAAGATTGTATTAGGAACGTCCAAATGGGAAAGATATGCTTTATGCATAACCACCACATGTAAAGTTTTTCTACCAAAGAGGGTGGTTGAAGTATTGACAGAGGAGTTCACCAAGAGTTTACAACCTGAAGCAATCGCATTGATTAGTTTAGGTGTGAAATGTTTATCTGTTAATCTTGTATTCGAAAATATTTGATTTAATAAATATTTTAATATTTTATTTGGTGTTATTTTTAAATAATATTCGCAAAATAACTTACGTTGTCAATGTAGGGTTTGAAGATGTATTGGCGGAAACTGTAAACTGTTTAGTATACGCAGAGTTTGACAACGTTATCGAGATTGATAAACACCGAAATGTGATGGTTGATTTCAGTAGTTAAGAACATATCAAAGGAAAGGAACACCAACTGCAGTCTATTTAACCAACAGAAAAACACCAAAACTGCACCAAAAACTTGACTCGCAAGTCACGAGTCAAGTTTTTGGTGCAGTTTTTGTGTTTTTCTGTTGGTTAAGAACATATCAGTTATTAAACAACGTCTCACCAGAATGGATGCTTTTGTTGACATACAGAGATTTCGAGGAGAAGATAAAAATTTATTCCTAAGGAAATTGGTATCGTGTCTTCCGATGGACATTGTTGTGAAGTTTTATTTATAAAACCACCAAGTCATTATTCAAAGTTGCCAAATTCAGTAAAACGAGAAATCCGTTATTTAGAACATTATTTTCACGGATTACGGTGGAGTGATGGCTACATTAATTACGAAAATTTTGAAAACAAGCTCGCAAAAATGTTAACACCTTTAACACAATTTTTGTGAAAGGTAGCGTTAAAATTGAAAACAAAAATAAGTTCTGAATTATTAATTATCAGATCTAAATACAATTTGTAAAATTAGTTATATTGTTAGAAAGATATTGAAGTGTATCCTCTAACGTTACAAAAACTTATCTTCAAATATTTTTTATCTTAGAAAAATATTTTCAAATATATTAGATTTTGTTAACCTAATCTAATGATATACTTCTTAAGGTATAATTTTCCATATCTAAAATAATTCAAAGAATTGGATAACAAATATAATAGTTTCTAAAAACTTGGGGAATCTTTAATACTTAACTAAAAAATTATTCTGAATAAAACTAAAGGTTGAGAAAATTAAACGATACTACAGGAACACAAACATTGTAAAAGTATAAAAAGAATACAGACTCCACAACATGTTGATCTCATGTTAAAAATATTTGATTTAATAAATATTTTATTTGGTGTTGTTTTTAAATAATAATATTCGCAATATAAGTTAAGTTGTCAATAAACTTGAATTGTCGATAAAACATCGATTATTTAATAAATTATAAATAAGAAACTGAAATAATAATTTTATTGTACATCTTATTAGAAGCTGTAGGAAGTACTTATTACAGATTTTAATTACATAAATAAAATAATGGATGACACAGTTAATCATTTAGAAGTTATAGAATCCTACAACTTATTATTGAGTTGGGATTTCAATAACGTTGTTGCGAAGAAAAAATTGAGAAGATTTTTGTAAGGTATAGTACAGACGGAATACAAAATTTTGATGATCAGTTAACTAAATAATTTCCTCTAGGAATCTGATCCTTGTCGTTTGTTGGTAATTTTCGAAAACATGATAACTGGAGTTGTTGCTTATTTTACCGATTCTTCAACTTCTACCACAACTAGACGTCCTGTTGATAAATTAAACATTTAATTAATTAATATTTACAAAATGTGTTTTATTGAATTAAATTTGATATATCCATTTGCATTAGTTCATTGTATTAAAAAATAAATGTGTAATAAAATAATTTATTTAACTCTTAATTCTCGATAGATATACAATTTTAGTTTTGAAATAGTTATGTAAATAAAAATGAAATTGATTTTTGTGTAACTATAATGTTTACAAGTTCGTTACAAAAATTAAAATAGTTTAACCTTATAAGACAATTTTGCAAAAGAAAAAACAGTTGAAGAGTTTTTTTATCTTATTCGATATCATGTTTATAATCGTTATTTTAATTTTTTCAACACTGTAACATCTTCTTTTTGAAACTATTAAGAAATTTGAAATTTCAATTCAATAAATATCCCGAATAATTTCTAAACAAAAAAAGATTTATTGTTTTTTCTCAATCCGCTGTATGGTTTTAACTTAATAAAATACAATCTTTTTTATATAATTCTTGACGTTACTACTTAGGTATAAGTAGTTCATCTTATTCTCTACACATAATTAATTATTCGATTTTGTTTTTCTTTCATAAAAATAAGTTATTACAATATTAAATATTAATGGTAATTACCATGACGTCAACAATAAATAAACACTGTCCAGCGTGTTTGTTTAAACTTACCTATTATTGTATCTAATTTTATTGAAAAACAAACGTAAATACATTTGAAATTAAATTTGTTAAATAAAATTACCTCTAGCCATATGGTCGGGTTTTGGATGGTGTCCATATCTTTAAATTTAAAAACCATGGTCCTACCCAAAACTTATTAATAGATTTAAAGATATGTAAAATGTATAATTAAAAAATACGGTTTATTATTATAAACCTTTTAAAATAATCTAGTTATAATTCTAATATTTGAGCCAACGCTAAAAATGTGAATAAAGTTTGAATTTGTCAAAAAGAATAATAAGAAAAATTTTTGGTCTTAAACAAACTGCTTCTTGCAGAAAATACTTTATTATCGGTAGAACACTCCAGTTTAACTTTGTTCAAGCAGTTACCAGATTCAATAAAAATGAAACAGATAAAACATTTTCCAAAGGAATCATGAAGATCTTGCAGATGAATTTTTTATAGCATACAAGAATTTTTAAATTTTGTTTAAACTAGTTCTATTAACTAATTATATTCTGTATCACACAAATAACAACATAATAAAAATTTTATTTTATTTATTTTGTTTTACAAAAACTTATTTTTTAATTTCATCTGTATTTGTGAGATGAAAAGATGATTTTTTTTTAATCTTTAAAAAGAATTAGTAGTTTCATTTAAAATCAAATACGTTTGTTAAATTTGTTTGTTAGGTCATCATTTAAAACAGACTTTTGCATATCAAACGAATTTTTGTACAATAAAGTTTTTAATTGATTATCTTGTAAGCAATGTATTAAGTTTGTGTAAATGCGTTGGTTACATGTAAACATATTACGTATTTTGAATGATTGCATTTTGTTTTTTAACAATTACCTTAATTCAATTACATTTGAAACTTAACCTTTTACAGTTTGGAAAAAACTTTTGGAATTTACTTTATTTTGTTGACATTGAAATGGTTATATCCCGTATTTCTATTTTTTAAAATCTTATTCTTGATATAAAATCATCTTACTGTTTTACATTTTAATTAATTGATATGTATTGTTAGCAAAAAGTTTGTCAAAAAACTTTTCTTTATAACAGCAATATAACAAACCTAATTAGCAGGAAATTTTTGAAAGTTGATCTTTCACTTTTAATGTAGAAAAACACAATTAACGATGTTATTTTCACATTTTTCGCGTATAAATACCAGGCAATGATATATATTTGTTAGTATAACGAGTTACGAATTTTAAGATCTTGGTAAGTATACATTTTTTTAATTTTAAAACTGTGTTTCTTCATCTTTTAAAAAACTTTTGTTTTTTTTGGTGTTATTATTCTTGTTAATACTTTTTTAAAATGTGTGTGGTTTATTTTTATTTTAAATTACAGATGCTGGAGACGAATAACTGGTCGTCAGTATAAGAAAACTCTACGTTTGCAGAAAGAAAATTTTGGTGACACCGTAAAATGATTCTCAAACTGGTAAACGAATGCTGGATATGGTGTGCCATTCATAGATGGAACTCTGAAGTTGTAAAGTTTTATATTTTTGTAAAATAATTTTTATATTGTGTGTGAAACAGAGAGAGAAATAAAATTTGTTTCCTGCTTTCTTTATTCTTCCAATTAAAAACATATGTTATTGGTACTTGTAAATGTGTTGTGTAACAGAGATACAAAATAAAATTTATCCTCCTTGTTGTTTTTTATTTTCCTTAAACACATACGTCAGCTTGATGGTGTATTAAAACGTTAATGGTTCGAACCCTGAAGTGTTAAAGTTTTTTTAATCAAGTGTAAATTCAATAACTATATGTTAAATACGTGGTGATATATTAAAACGTTAATCGTTCGAACCTCGGTATGTTAAAGTTTTTTTAATCAAATATAAATTCAAAACTATATGTTAAATATGTGTTGGTGTATCAAACGTTAATGGTTCGACCCCGGTATGTGAAAGTTTTTTTAATCAAGTGTAAAGTTAAAAACTATATGTTAAATACGTGGTGGTGGTGTATCCC
>JALBCR010004185.1:0-107130 GCA_030710515.1 Abscondita cerata
TCGATGTGCTTCGTTCGGTTACGTATTGCTAAGAATGTATCAATAATAATGGAGGTCACACCCATTATTGATTTCTTATATTTATTTATATAGTAATACCTTTATTTAAAAAAAAAAAAGTTTTCATTTAATTTTAAACTATAACTTGGTATCTTAATTATAATTATGTAATAAATTCTTGTCAAAAACTAAATATATACGTTGACAATAAGAATTGCCTTAGTTTTTATTTTCACTTTTTATATTAACTACAGAAAAAAATGAAACGTCATAAAATATACATTTTGTAAGGACTAAATATTATGAATAGAGAGTTTAATGATTTTTTTAATAACTTACAATAATTAGTAGGTTAGATTTATTTAAAAATAAGTAATAATCAGTCAACCCAAATAACCATGTTTAGTTTTTGATTTAATTTAAAAGTTATTGCTTGTAGACGTTTTTAAATCAAAATTATTTCTAATTTTATTTTGTAAACATTTCCTAAACAAAATTTTGATTCGATAATTAATCGAGCTATGGTGTTTAATTAGCGATACCTTCAAATATATTCTTTAAAGAAAAAATTAAGTAAGCAACGTAAATTACCTATTTTCTAAAACGTGCTTAGTGTAATGATTCATTCTACAGTCCTTCTATAAGATAACCCCTGCTGAGACTACCTGCTGTTAGAATTGTAAATGATACCCTTAAGCCCGCTTCACAATGTGCAAACTTTTGTTTACAGAAATTGTGGTGTCCAAGTTTTAAATTCTCATGACTGAAACCTCAGCCACCAGTCGAGCTTTATATTTCAATGGGTTATCGAATTCATCATTTTTAAGCACAAATACACATTTACAATCAATAATATTTTTATTTTTTGGTTTACTTACTAGAGTCCAGATTTTGTTTAACTGAAGAGATCGAATCTCTTCGTTAACAGACTGTTCCCATTTCACCCTATCCTCCCTATTTTTAAGTTCTTGATAACATTTAAGAATCGTGCATTTTATTGATTGAGCACACATGACGTAATCCCCTGTTATTTCGAACTCATTATATAAAACCGCAGGTAGGTTCTGTATTCTATCACTTCTCCTTAATTTTCACTCTTATTATCAATTTCTTTTTCATGTACCTTTGCTTGTGCGACATCTTTACCCTTAACCTGACAATATTTATTTTTATTGCCTTTTCGTTCCACCAACATATTGTTTTCTGATTTAGCATTATCAGATTCACGTTCGTTTTCTGATTTGGCATTATCAGATTCACAGTTGTTTTCTGATTTCTCATAATCAGATTCACGAGACAATACTGATTTCGACCCTGACCAGAATCATCAGCTTTTGTATATCACTGGAGTTTCCAATTGAAACTCCATGAGCACCTACTACAGGTCTCGATATTACGAAATTTGTCTCGTCAACAACTACATCTCTCACCGTAACATATTTTTCATTCTCCACATTCCATACACGATACCCATTCAGTTCATATCCTACAAGTATACCCTTCCACGATTTATCATCAAATTTACTTGTATTGATTTTTTTATGTACATAAACCGTGGAACCGAATACTCTCAGATACTTTATTTGCGGTTTGTTATTATGACATAACTCATATGGTGTTTTAGACTGTTTGAGTGCTTTTGTTGGACTCATATTTATTAAATATGTAGCAGTCAAAACTGCATTACCCCAAAAACTTTTATCCAACTTAGCACCTGCTAGACATGCTCTAGCTCGTTCAACAATTGTTCTATTCAGTCTTTCAGCTACACCATTTAATTGTGGAGTTCTTGGAACTGTTAAATGGCAACAAATGCCTTTTTCTGCACAAAAACTTTTCATTTTATTTGATAAATATTCTCTACCGTTATCCAAATACAAATTTACTACTTTTAAATTAAAATGTGCTTCACTTTTTGCAATGAAGTCACAAATACTGAATAAACATCGGATTTGTAGGTAATCAAATAGGTACTACAATAATGAGTGAATTCATCAATAAACAAAACAAAATAATTTTTATTATTACAACTAGGAGGAGTGATAGGACCACAGACATCGGTATGTACTACAAACAACGGCCTTTTATATGACCTTTTTCTTTCGCCTTCTGAAATGGTAATCGTGCTTGTTTACCTTTTATACAAGCTTCACATAAATTGTTACCTGGCAAAATATTTTTAATTTTGTTAACATCATTGACCATTTCTTTATTTTTTAATTTAAGAATTTTCTTTTACCTATATGGCCTAAACGTTGATGCCACAATTCATAATTACATTCTGCTTGAACAGAATTTATTATGTTTTATTAATTGTGCAATCAACAGTGAACAAATTATTAAAAGGCTTACCTTTAATAATCACTGTGTCACCTTTCTTTATTTCTACCCCTTTGTTATCAAATATTAATGTATACCCGGCTTATTGCATTCTTGCAACTGATAAGAGGTTATTTGGGATCTCCGGGCTGTATAAGACGTTCTCCAAAATTCCATTAACACCCATGTTGCTTACTACATTCAAATTGCCTCTTCTTGTAGCAATTATTGAAGATCCAGCTTTTGCGGTTGACAACTTCATTGGCGGTTCCAAGGTGTGAAAGTTCTCGATTACATGGACGCGGTTAATGAGGTAAATCCGTCGCTGCTGAATCCAATAGAAATGAGATCTTATTTTCGGTTCATATTGTCCAATCATGAACGCATATTCTGATGAGTCCTGACCAGTTGATATTGGATTAATTGTTTGCACACTGTGAGCTGTTGGTTAATTTTCGCCTTTATAATTGACCGACTCTTTGTTGTAAAAACACTGATTTTTACATGTCCGAGACGACCGCATTGGTGACATTTTAATTTGAATGTTCTCTTTTATTAAAATTCTTGTGACTCTGACGACCACTATACTGTCTCTTCAGGAATTCTTTGTGCAGTTTCTTCTCTGCACTTTGCACTTGCAATACTTTGGCACTTGTGTCTGTACTTTCACGTTTTAATTTAATTTCCTGATCTAGGAGTCTTGTCTTGACAAAAGCCAACGTCAAATTGTCTTCTGACAATGTTTCAATTGCGGTAATTACACCGTCATAAGAATTTGGGAGCGTTAATAATAAATGAGAGACTTGATCCATCTCTTCCAGCTTAGCACCCGCAGCTAATAAGTCACCAACCATTTCGTCAAACACGGTAAAATGTGTTATTAATTGTGTGTCACCTTGCAACTTTAATTCTAATAATTTTTTTCGAATTGACAATTAAGTTGCTCATAAATGCTATCTAATTGCTCAATAATTTGTCTTGCGGTTTTGTCTTTTGTTGCGAAACCGAGAAAAGAATATGACAAATATTCCACAATTACACTTTTTGCAGTCAATTTATTCTTTATCAGTCCACATCCGGTAGTTCTGGAGGCACATTTTCAATCACATTAACTACCTTAAGTACAGTTAACAAAGTCACTATTCTAAATTTCCATACGCTATATTTTTGTCCGTCAAAGGGCTTAATGTTTCTTTTTTACGCATAAGTTATCCATTTTATTAAATGTAATTAAAATAACTAACAACACTTTATTAAAACACTACACTGAACCATACTGGGCCCATAACCTGTTGGAAATGGGCAAGGATTAAATAATACAATTAATCAATACCACAATAAAATAATGTTTATTAAAATGCACTATTCTGTGTCGACAACCCGTTTCTTTTACAGACGAATTCGAACTAACTTTTACTTAAAAAGAATTTTCTTAATACGCGACCCGTGATATGCATCGATGCATTTTGTCACCCTTATTTATAATTCGTTAGTAAAAACTGAGGCAATAACACTTAACCCGCAAGCTGAACTAATTCTTAAGGAGTCAATATTCAGATTAAATTTTGTAACTTATGGTTACATTTTCAACAGTGAAGGATCTTAGAAATAAGTTACCGAATGACAAATAATGAAGTGTTAGAATGAATTGAAGAAGGAAACAAATTTGAAAAAACAAACAAGATAGACGGTATAAATGTTTAGGAGCACATATTCAGACACCATCAGCGTATTATCAACATAACAATATATATAAAACAAACAATCAAACAAGTGAAAGAATAAGGGACTAGATGGAGCGCTGCAAACCAATCTAAGGATAAGAAGAAAAAATTTTCATTCAGAATGAAAAATTCAAATAACAAAATACCTGACAAACAATGAACTTTATCGAAAAAGTAAAGGGAATAGTATGAAGTTATATATACTAGCCTAATATAGAGACTCACTATAGTTAATAATATGGCGGATTTCTTCTCGATTTATCTCCTTTAACTTCCCAATTTGTTTCGGCTTATTATAATACAATTATTCTTTTCTTTGTAAATAACCCAAAAAAAATAATTCAGACTGAACGTGGTGCAACATTTTTCTTCAACCAAATTATGAAATTAGAGAAATAATTAGAATCAGTAACAGAGATTATTTCAAGTTTGAGGAAATCCGGATACTGTGCACCTTCAAGCATTCTGTTAAAAATGTTGGTTATCCACGATTCTAGTCTGTACGTATCTTGGATCCGTATTTTTACAGATCCGACTTCGGACGACCGTCAGGAATTTAAAAAACCCCACAATTTTAATATGTTGTAGATACATTGGAGATCGTAGTCCAATCCATCAACGTCCGCATAGACCCAACGTTCTTAAATCAAACATTGTCTTCTAGGTGACGAAACGCTAGATCAAGATAAGACCTAATAAGTCTTTGTCGTAGTCTTGGTATTGCTTATTCAGTCTTGCTCGTGGTTTTGCATTGGTATTCAAAGTCTTGGCCAGGCATACACATATTCAGTATGACAGCGCCTTAAGAAAATGCGTTAATCGTTTTAAAGATGTTTGAGGAAATAACCGGTAGGCTTAGTTAGCTAGTATTTGATACGTCCGCTAGTAGTGCTTACTCAAGAAATATAGTTTATGAAACTACCTCGTAAAGCAGTGTATGTATTTACAAAAAGATTTTTTTTAAATATAGTTCATGTAACTATAGCAATAACGGCTTCAAAAGCGCTGCTCAAGAGATATCCTAAAGAGTCTCAAAAAAACAAAACAGCTGTCGAGTGATTCTTGGTGTTTGTTTGCTATTGTACAACCTCTTGCGAACTTACAGCAGGCGATTCGAGATTGTTATTTTTGCCAACACATAGTAGGGCTATAATAATTGATAATAAATTTTCGGACGTGTTCGTTATCACGAGTTGACACCCAGATGTCGCCACAGTGATTGTTCGTGAAGAGTTCCAAAGGAGGAAACAGCTGTCAAGTGATTCGACTGTTTGTTTCTTATTGTACAACCTCTTGCGAACTTACAGAAGACGATTTTTCAATGAACGTATTCAAAACACCCATACCCACGCAAGTGGAAATTAAATATAGTGGTAGAATATCACATATACTAATTTTTCAAAACGACATGTCTGAGGAATATCTGATTTTTGAAAGAATTCAGTTTTGATCAGTCATTAAGTATTTGTTTATAAAAGGTTTGTCGGGGAAGAATTTTTTTGCTGATATGACAGAAAGTTTTACTAATCAGCCAACCTATTAAACAAGTTGCTGAATTTAAGAGAGGAAAATCAGTTGTTAAAGATGAACACCGATCTGGAGAAAGATGGGCTAATTCTAATAGATTACTTTGAACAGGGTACATCACGGGAGCAGCTTATACTGAGTTGCTAACTAAATATCGTCTAAAAATTGTGGAAAAGTCGAGAAAAACTTACTAGGGTCGTTCTTTTTGCAAATCTTGTTAATTCCTCTGCAAAAGTTGGATGGGACTGGTTTTAAATTACGTTGACTATCCATCTTATTCGCCGGGTTTAGCACCGTCAGACTATTATTTGTTTCCAGAACTAAAAAACATTTAAAAGATAAAAAAATTTTGAAGAATGAAGAAGCCATGTGTACAGTTGAGGAGTGATTTGAAAACAAAAAAAATTTTTTCAAAGGGTTTAGAATTACTTTATGATTGTTCTATTAAATATGTAAGTCTTAAAGGAGAATATGTTGAATCAATAAAATTTTGTATTTAAATATCATGCCAAATTATATAGTATGCTAAGTACTTATGAATCCACCCTCGTTATACGATCTTTTGTGTTCTGAGTTGGCAATCACTTGATAATTGTTAACTGTCTTCATGTATTATAAATTACGTTCAATTAGCAATGTATCAAAGCCCAGATATCTGTTTTCTGGGTATTGTTTTTTCACTTTTAGTTTTCTTTCACAATATTTTGCAGAATGTGTCTAAACATGCAGTTTAAATGTCTCCTTACTTCTGTTTCCTTGCCTAATCATTCTCAGTATTTTGTTTTTGCTTATTCTGTCTACCCAAGATTTCTACACTTATTTTAACTTCTATAGTTTCCCATAGTGCTTTTGAAATAAAATATATATTCAGAATAGATTTGAACTGTAATTATGACACGTTTTTTCTTCAATACTTTTTGATGAGATTGATCTCTTGTTTCCTCCTCCTCTATTCTAAACTTTGTCTTTTCTGTCTATTCATATGTTATTAAATGCTTTCATTAGTGTTCACTGTCGCACCTTAACAGAAGCTTTTTGAAAAATCTATAAAGCAGACAAATATAGATCTTTCAAAGTCCCTACACTTTTGCAGTGGTATGTTCGTACTAAAAAAGCATTTCGCGTTCCTAACTAACTTGTTAGTTGTCGATTGTAAGTTCACTTCATTTGTAAATCCTGTTTTGCATAATTTTTAGTACCTAGTCTAAGTAATGTAAAGTCGTTAGAACTCGTTGTGTTATTTTTCATAGAGAAACGTATTAATATAGATTTCCACCAATCATTAGAATTTTAGTTTTATCCGTTTTAAATTTTATTTATTTACTTATTCGTACTTTTTTCATTATTGTATAGTGATGTAGGTAAACAATTGCTTCAAGGTTAGGAGAACCACTACAACCTAAACATGTCAACCCTACTCACCTAACTATTTATATGTAATAATATTGATTAAGCGAGTTATAAAGGTAAATAAGAACATAATAATAAAAGCATGGCTATTGCATGACGACATATAATGGACCAGTCCAAGACCCAATCACGACAATGACAGAAAAAATAAGGTTAAACAAAATAATAGAAAAACAGATAATCAGGACAAAGAATACAAAATATTGCTTAACTTCAGATGTTCTTCAGATTAGTAAGTCATAATATAGCTTCGTCCGTTAAGTTACAAATGTTTACAAATCATCCCTTAAACTTTGTTAATTTGGATTAAAAATCTCACCTCATTTACACAATACATAGATGCATTTTGAATTACCTGTTTTTATGCGATTTAATTTTGAGAATATTTTTGTTTTTTGATCAAAGTCCGGTACTTCTATTGCTGGATCATCAGTAAGTTGTTTATTAAAAACATCAACTCCAGACCATAATTTTTTCCACTCTTCAACTTTAGAAAAGCAGTACTTAAGTAGTCTTGTAACCATACAGGACTTCAAGATTTAACTTTTAGATGATTCGCAGGCAATTTATCAGACCCAACTAATTCATGGGATTCTTTATTGTGTATTCTACTTCTGATTGCAAAATGTGTGGCCCTGGTCGGTCGTCAAATAATCAATTTTCATTGTGATTTACCTTGGCTGCTATTGCATTATCTGGAAGAGTCTCTAACATCACGCCGTTAGTTTGCTCTACTTGCCTTGTCATTATTTTTCTAACGTCTTCTTCATCTATAAGCATCGGTCATCTACTTCTGTTTAGGTTTTATTTTCTTTTTACTTCAAATTTCTTTTCAATTTTTATCCAATATCTGCTGAATATTTTTCCAATCATTTTGAATGTCATTTTTTATTGCCTCTTCTGACAATTCTTAGTTGAGTTTACTCTTGATTTCAACAACTGTTTCGTCACGTCCATTGCGTTAGTCAGCGTTTGCTTTTGGTAGTCCCTAGTTTAAATGGTTACTTTGTTATGATCTATTTGTTTGTCTACCCCTGGGTGTGCTTTTACGCTTTTAATCCCATTTCAGAATCGTTTATTGATCAAAGTGTATTCTACTGTGTGATGTACGTTTCATGACGTCCATGTTTATAACCTGCATATTAGTAATTTATACCACGATTTGTTATATTGAATTTCTCTTCTTGGCAGAATTGTGTCTCTTCCGTTTCTATCTCCAAATCCATACTCTCCTACTATGACGACAGTCTTATCCTTTTACTGATTTTTTAACGTTAAAATCGCTCATTATAATAATTATTTGTTGTTCCTTTATTGCTTTCAGTAGAGTTTGTTTTTATCCTATAAAAATTTTCAAGCTAGAGGGTGTTTCAGAGATAAGATGCTGATCCTTAAGGGTGTCAATCCTTACGCGATTTTAAGAAGAAAAGATCAAATAAACATATGTCCTAAACCTCTTAACTTTTGATTCTCAACATGTTCCAAGTTTTTTAGAAAAAAACGTTTTTTTTTATCATAACTTTAATATTTTTACAGATTTTTAATAAAATTTGGCATATGCCTTCTAAGCTACAACAGCTATTTTTGGTTTAGAAATTTTTTAATTTTTTTATTAAGTGGTTATTTAATGTTAGTTCTTTTATTTTAATGTTAAAATTATTATGTATTAAATAATCAATAATTGTTTGCCAAATCTTTTTTACGCGAAAATATATCTATAAAGATATTAAAGTTATGATAAAAAAAACGTTTTTTTTTCTTAAAACTAGAACACCTTGTAGATCAAAAGTTAAGAGGTTGGGTTTGCATATGTTTATTTGAACTTTTCTTCTTAAAAATCGCGTAAGGACATGTTACCACTTAAGAGATCAGCATCTTATTCTTGAAACCTTTCTGTATTCAGTCATTCTTATCTATTGTAGAGTAAATGTTTTGAATGATATTAATGCTTAACAGCGGATCTCATTTTACTTGCACCTCGACCAGTCTTCCTGAGTAAGAGGGCAAGATTTAATTACTGATTTTTCTATTGCCCTATCAATGGTATAAACTATTCCTCTTTGGTGCTCCTTTACCATTTCTGCCCGAATAGTAAGTTAATTAGACCTGTATATTTATATTTTGTTTTTTAATAGTTCTCGTATTAAGTTGGTTAATTTTTCCTGCTTAGAATATTATTTGTATATTTCAGGTTTCAATTTTTCTATTGTTGTTCATTTAAACCGCCGAGGATTCTTAGCACCCCTGTCATATCTAACTGACGCCGGGAATTCAAGGCTGTATTAATGTTTCTCTGTCTGTGACATTTCTTGGGATAATAATGAAATGGATTCTCTTCGCTTCCTTCATCGCGATACTTGGCCATTACATCGCCTGAAGAAATCTGTAAATATACTACGGAGTATGATACATACATATTATGTAACTGTATTACATTGCTAGAACATTTGCTGCTCTCTATCAGGTGATCGTGGTTATCTTCTTCTTTTACACAGCAGCCGCCCTTAGGTACAGAAGCTTAGATTTTGTTCTATGCCTCATTCGCGAGAGGTATTTTATTTCCCTCCTACCGTTATATCTTATAGTCTTTCACTATCCAAGGAATTCGTATTTTAGAATTCACAGGCACCTTCCGATGGAAGCAGGTTGAAAGTCCATCCGGCGTAGAGGTTTTATAATTACACAGGAGTTTCCATTCTAATTAATTTATTTATTTCGGTAAAAATTTAGATTTGCAACTAGCTTAAAATAACTAAGTGCAGTTCTTCGAATACGTCTACTTTTTTAAATGCCTTGATAAAAAATTGGACCTACTGGTCGAAACGTCGGCTCAATAAGGAACATCGTGTCTCTTTAATCCATTAAAATCTATTAATGCAGAGTAGCAACTTTTTGTAAAAGTTATGAATCTCTTTCGAAAATATTACGTTTATAGCTAGGTCTGCAATGCTACTACATAAAGTAATTATACCGTTCTTTTAATTTTAGAGCAATCCCAAGCACGTCATGAGTTGAATTCCAACTTCTTTTTATTACTGCAATTAAAAAAAATAGTGGAAAGGGTATTCGAGCTTTTAAGATCAAAGTAAACCTAAAATTGAACTTATAAATAAACTGAATGAAATTTTGTATGTTAATACGCCTCCCTTTCTCCTAATTTTATCAAAAAATCCAGCTTCATTTTATAACATTACTTATATCATCGTCTTCATTTTCACCTTCTTTAGGTTCGTTTTTTCCTCCTTCTATTTCATATTTATTCAATCCCCGATGTTTATTTTAAGATTTTCATTAAATCTTGAACACCTAAATACAACATATTTTTACAGCAGTAAGGTAATACTTGTACTCTAGGAATTCATTTATATTCTTAGAAACATGTATAAAGAATCTTTGCGATATCATTTCCTGTCCATCTGTCTACTAAATTGCAAGTACATAATTCGAAATGGGTAGTGTTAATTTTGATGTGGAAAAACCGAGCTGTGATTCTTCTTTGTGCGTTAACAAAAGATATTACTTTAATCCTGAGGTATTATTATGATTAGATTAGATTTTATTCATAATTTACAACAAACTAAATGGGTCTAATTCAACCACCATGAAATTCAAGAGAATCCGGCGAATTTGTTTTTTTTTGCCTGATCCTGAATTGTTATAGGGCTTAAACTTTTAAGATTGTTTCATCAACCAATTCATGGCTCATTTTTAAAAGCTGATTCACAAAAAAAGATTTTTTTAAATACACATGCAGGTAAAAATGTTTAGGAAGTTACTAAACATGTGGATAAAGTGCCGAGGAAATTTTTTGTCATAAACATCTGTGCCATAAATTATATCGCAGTTGTAGTACCCCTAATAAACCAATACCTAAAGTCTTGTGTGAGAAAATATAAACACTATATTTTAAACTGCAATGTGTTATTTTTATATCTTGTTTAGAAGAATTTATTTAATCATAGAAAGTTATTATTAAATGAAAACAAGACAAGACTGTATATAAAGCAGGGACGTAAAATTTAAGTTGAATTTCTTTGACCTTTTGCTGAGACGCAATCCTGCAATAACTCCCCCACACTTAATGGTATTACAAGAGCTTATATGATAGAGTGCCTTGGCAGGTCTAGTGCAATAAACCGATCGAACCCTTAAAACTTCCTTTTGAAATTTTTTTTAACTGCGATTCGTTTTATTTTGAAATGCAGTGACCTTAAACGAGCGAACATTGCTTTCTCGGTCTGTAGCTGTTGTTATCGCAGACCTGAATAAAACAACCATGTGAAATGATGTATTGCATTAAATTGAAAATAAACCGACAGAAATCGAAATTTTACTCCACATCTTATGAAATAAGGTGGGAAGTTATGCGACGGTTTCTAAACCGAAAATGTTAACACTTCTTTTTTTCACTTTTTCCGACGAATTAGAGTTAAAGTCTGTATACTATTGGCGCGGAGTATAAATCATAATTGCTTGAAATAATTCTTTATTTTCTTGTGAAAGCGGTACTTCTACGGTTTTAAGTAAAACCACCAAATTCTAACCAAAAATACGATCATTGTGCCGCTCTTGCAGCATATCGACCCATCTAGGGTCTGAGTAAACACGTTGCCATCAGCCCAGGCTACTGACGAAACGAGAATCATAGCCGTAGATGTGGGTATTATACCAAGATACAAAAATAATGGTATATAATACGTAAGAAGTAAAATTTGTAATGTGATCTACTATACAAATAAAATAAATAACATATAAATAATATATGACATAAATATAAAATAAAATAGTAATGCAGATATCATCAGTACATTTATTACAATTACAATTAATTTGCGGGAACCACGATTTTTGAGGCATCAAAAAGTAAATTTGGCTCAATTATAAAATTATGTGGTTGTCATGAAAACTTATCAAAATGAATAGATAAAAGTAACAGGCATAAAATGTTCATTTAAATAACAAGACATTAGTAGGTAAAAGTCGGTATATTTAAAAATAACTGACAATACTCACTCATGGTTACAATAAATGGTGTTTAGAGAGTAGAACACTGTTTCAGGCACATTACGCTTGGTCATTTAACTTTCTTCCTCGTCTGAAATTTCCATTTCGGAATCAGAATCGCTGTCTTGTGTGTTTACTGATATATTAATGGGTTCCAATGTTATCTCTACTAAATTATCCAGTTGCCAACATTTGTCTTGCTTGTTTAATGCATTTTCCAGAAGTTTTTTCACGCCGTCGAGTTTAAAAAGTGGTATTGTTACGAGCGACGTCACCCTTTTACTTGAACCCAAACCAACTCTATAGGATCTCAGCTCACTTAATGGTAAGGTGGTAAACGCATACTTCAATGCCTTGATTCTTTGCCATTTCGTCAATAACATGACGTATATACTTATTCTTATGAACATTAACAATATCCATAATTCTCTTTTCACCATGTTATCCTCAAAAGTTATATTCTTAACAGATAACCAATCTATAATTTCTGCTTTCCTCCAAGCGCTGGTAGGTAAATTTTCCTATTCTCGTGAGTGGTAGCTGGCATTGTCCAACACTATTATAGATCCTTGGGGTATCAAATCTAGCATCTGCTCAAAATATTCTTCAAACACATTAACGCATTCATGTCTTTGTGGTAGTCGCCAGTTATCTTTGATTCGAATTCTAACAAACCACCATCTACAAAGCCATTTTCATTGCCAATATGAGTAATAATGTAACCGTGTTCCTTTCCCAGAAGGCGGTCAAAATCTTGTCGATAGCCCTTCTATAAATCCTTGTCAAGCACTCGCAACGGTATTATCATGCCATGTTTTTTACGGTATGTCCTGCATTGATCCAGGTTTCATCCAAATAGAATATACGCCTGCTTACGCTATATTTTTTTATTTCCCGAAGATAATTTCTCCTCCATGTAATAATCTCTTGTTTTTCAATTAAAACGGATCTTCTATTTATCTTCTCCCAGTAAACTTCAACTTGCAAAGAAGTTTCCACAGTGTTCTACGACTCATTTGGGGGTAGATTTTCATCCTCATTTATGCTAGTAAAATCTTATCGATTGTAGAATCTTTCCGTAAGTAGAACGAGTGAACCTTTCTACGGACAGAATTCCTCATTGCATCATCTAATTCCATCGGGCGCCGACCAGGAGATGGAAGTGGGTGAAGCACTTGTCCCAAATTTTTCTTTCCCTCACTAGTTTATAAATGGTGGATTTTGATATTCCCGTCATTTTAGAACATAATCCTACAATATCATCGACATTTTTGCAGGGTGTTGACATCGAACAGCGTCATGCACATTTAAAATTATAATTTTTCATTAGCAGATAACGCACCACTTTTAACACGTTTTGCTGGTGAAAAGTTTCCATTTCAAAATTATTTGCACTAACACACAAACAAACAAACTAAGCCGATTCATTGCTAATAACAAACTAAACATATTTTTCATTTAGAAAGTATACGAAGCCCTTCGGTCAAACAACTAATTATCTGTAATCTTTCGCAGAAATTACAACCCGTCTGCCGTAATGACTGCGCTAACGACCCCACTTTACCTGATGATAGATAATCCAACACACATTTTGACGCTAAAGAATAATTGTTTTAAAATTACTTTATTTAGCTATATCGATTCTTAATTGTAATAATAAGAAACAAACCACATAATAGTAAATAATTTTTTTGAAATATTCCACAGTTTAATAAGATACAAATAGATTCATAACTTTTGTAAAACTCAGTATACGTACCTATATAAAATTAAAATTTAAAATAGACAAATTGAGAAACGACACATTTGTCATTTATCGATTTTAGAATTTAATTTTATATTCAAATACTGTGTTTTACAAAAGTTTTGTATCTATTATATCTTATTAAACGGTGGAATATTGCTGAATTAAATTATTTACTATGAAAAATGGATTCCACAAAGTAAGGATTGAAACAATAAAACAAACCACATAATAATTCATATCAAGGTAGATTTTACTATTATAATATATTTACCTACTAAAAATATGATTTTCCAAACGTATCAGGTACCTACGCCACTGCAATACGGGAGATTCGATAATTCTGACAAGTTTATTACTCCGCGCCAATAGTATACTGAGTATAGTACGTCATAATAAAGCAAAAAAAATGTTATGTCCGATGGCCGGCTCGGCCGTCCGTCTGTGTGTTAACAAGATGTCAAGAAAAACCACCCATCAGATTTTTATGAAACTTTGTACATGCACCTTATTTATAATTTTGCAGATCTGATTAGATTTTGGGCATAATCTATTTGGACAAAAAGACCGTTAATCTACACATATTTTAGAATTTTTTAAATACCTAGAAAAATATTCATTTTACATTTTTATTTCAAACAAAAATTGTTTGTAATTTAATTATACACAACTTTTGTTTAAACTACTTTTCTGATTCGATAAGTAATTACTGAGACAAAACAATCACGTGACACATAGGTGCACGATACCCCGTTTTGTCCGTCGTACGTTAGATTCATTTAACGACTCTTGGACGATACTGAAATGTTTACTTCAATTTTACAAATTGCTTCGCGGTGCACTTTAAATTTATAAATAAAATGTCAGGAAAACCGTCGTACTGATTTTTATAAAACTTTGCATATGAGTTTATATACTATAGTCGCAAATCTGATTATATTTTTAGCATAATCTATCAAGCCGAGAGGGTCATTAATCTAGATAGATTTTCAAATCTTAGAATATTTACAAAAATATTTATTTTTACACATTTTTCATTTTTTTACAACATATCAACATATCATTTGTTCTTTGACGTTTATTAGTATCGGGTTGATGTGAAGTTCTGCGGTAAACGTTTGTTTAAAATAATTATTAAGGATCTGCAATTGGTGCTTTGGAAGAGCTAAAAATTAATTTGTTGAACAGTTGACTATTTTGAAAAGTGCAATAAAATACCTACAGTTAGGTACATGAACCTATTTAAACCGCTATTCAGATTCGAACAAACCGTAACAAATTATTTTTGTTTGGAATTAAACAAAAATATTTTTCTTATAAATCATGAGTTTTACATCTATCTTTAAAACCTTTGATAAATTCGTTTCATTAATCAAACGAATAATGTACGGGATACCTATATTTCTTTATCTTCAAAATCACAGCTTGTTTCAAAGAAACACCACGTGTCTAAAGTCAAAGAAACATTTTCTCTTACACAAAAAACGAAATTTTTAGGTCCAATAAATTTTATTTGAATTAAATAAGCGAAAATTTTAACACTCCCTTTTTTTCACTTTTTGCAACGAATTATAGTTAGTACGTTATAACACAGTATACATCTACGAATGCAGTAGTTGCACTTGATGGAAAATTTTGTACTAAAAATAATTCGCCCAAACTACAGAGCATTTGTTAAAATTGTTATTGAAATGTAGTGAAGGTAACTGCCAGAGACTTAAAATTTCAAAAGCTAAAAAATGTATGTTTTAAATACCTGGAACCTAGATTTACTAGTCTTTCTCATGTAATCACTATTGTGATGTATTTTATTACATTACTTACTCTGATTTAACACGACCAATTGATCCAAATTTAAGACAATTTCGCTTTAGTTGCCGCCACTGGTTACTGCTTTAACCTTACTTTAACCTACATTTATGTTTTCGTTGTATTTCATGTATTTCACCACTTGTAATCCTTGTTTCTTACTGAGGAATTGTTATGTCATAACAATCTGTGCAAAAATAGTGAAAACATAGATACACATTTCCACAAAAATGTGATGATAAAGTACTATTTAAACTTTGCTTCGAATTTTAGTTTCACCAATTTCACCGCATATTGCCAACGCGCAGTAACCTCGCTAAAAAATTCAATACTACTAAATTTTCGTAGATGTGTACTGTGGTTATACAGGGTGGGGCACTACCAACGAATTATTCTATAGCATTAAAACGACAAATAATGTTAAAATTTTAAGGCATACATATGTCAAGATTATTTGAAACCACATTTTAAAAAATATTTTGGATTGTACAGGGTGCTCCAGAAACACGTACCATATCAAAAGTTGGGTTATCTTAAATGAATTACCCTGTATTTTTTCTATTTTTGAATTGTACGATAAAAAATAATGTATGTTCTTTAACATGTCCTATACCTACTTACTTCCGTTTCTGAGATAAACGATTTTACCCTGATTTAGACCCTCCAAAAAAATGCAATAACTTCAAGATAAATAAGAACAAGCAACTTTGATTTACACCACCTTACTATGAGTCTTCAACATCTCTTTGCAATATTTACTATTATGTTATGATGTACAGGGTGTTTTTAAATCAAAATTGCTTGTTCTTATTATCTTGAAGTTATTACATTTTTGAAAAATCTGTAAATCAAGTAAAATCGATTTATCTCAGAAACGAATGTAAGGTGGTATAGGAACATGTTAAAGAACATTATTTTATCCTACAATTCCAAAAATAAAAAAAATAAAAAAGCTCTACAGAGTGTTCCATTTAAAATAACCAAACTTTGATATGTCGTACCAGAGCCCTATTTTAATAGAAAATATTTTTAAAATGTGAATTCAATAATCTCGATATATCGATACATGCATATCTATGCCTTAGCAGATTTTTACATTATTTGTCATTTTATTCGTTACAGAATAACTTCATTGATAGTGCCCCACCCGTATAAAAAATTCTGACCGATGACCGGCTCCGCATGTAAACAAAATATTAGGAAAATCGTCGGTCCGATTTTTATAAAACTTTTTGTATTAGCCTTTTATAACATCACAAATATGATTAAATTTTGGACTACATAGATTAACCTACATAGATTTTCGAATTCTATTTACAAAAATATTCATTTTACACATTCTTCTTTAAATAAAAGTTTTTGTATTTTAATTATACACAATTATACGCGTGACACTAATTGTTTAAACAATATCTCTACCAATATCAATTATACAAAAAGTTATGAAAGAAGTTGTGTTAAATTTTATTGTCTATTACTTTTGAACAATTTTTTTTATTATCATTTTCGATTTGTTTAGCAAATTTTCAACCTGTCTTAAAATAAAGTATTTGGGTACGGAACATGGTTTGCCCCGAGGTGGTTAGATTTTACAAATCTCAAAGACAAAAATCGCTGGTTTCTCATTCAGTTTTAACTGCACTAGAATTTATTTCTGGCTCTGATCTATTGCAAGTGATTTTCAAAAAACTAATGAAAAAAATCTACAAAAACAGTGGAGAAAAATATCATCCTGCAACGTTTGTTTGCACTACCACTACATTTTAATTTCTCGTGTCTTGTTGCTTCGTTCGAAACAAATTTTTGTACTCATAGCCTAAGATTACTGATTTCCCGGTTATTCTCGATACACGGGAAGTTCAATTTCCCGCACCGCGGTGTTTTTAGTTTCCGAGAGAATAGGGAAATTTTTGTTAGGTTGGTATTAGTTGACAACGCAAAGCAAATTGTCAAGCAATCGGCGGGACAGTGCTACCAACTCAAATTTCTTGTAAAACACAAATAACTTAGCGCTGTGAATTTATTTATTTATGAATTATTACTACAGTTACTCGTTTCAAAAATAATATAGGCACCTAACTTTTCGAGAAGAAATTTCCGCATCCCTACGGTCGTGCGGCAAACAAAATGCTCATGCAGGAAATTTATCTTCCCGAACTCGTTAGGTAAACAACTATTACAAATTACAACCTGATTCAGGAATAATATGGAAAACTACGATTTATTTCCGACAGTTTTGAAACGCACTTAGCAAAAGTAAAAAAGTTTTCGACATTTTCACATAAAGTTTACGTTGACATCTGAATAGGTAATGTCTGTACAGATGAAGCACAATGTGCTTATGGTGTTGGATTTGACGGGAAATGGAAATTGTCCTTAGCATATTTTTTTCTAAATGGCATGGATAGTCCGACATCAGGTGAAGTAGTAGTAGATATTGTCTCAATTACTATTGAATGTCCACTATACATACCAGTTTTGTGACCTACCGAAAAGTTAATTCCATTTTAGATCCTTACTACATGTTAAAACTGAGAAACTCTTTTAGGGAATATAAAACTTTACAGGATAGACAAGGAAAAACAATTAATTAGTAATTTATAGAAAGTTGTGCATTTTACAAGATAATTTTCTCTGAGTGCTGAAACGGTTCATTTTTAATTTCCAAAAATCCATTCAGGTAAAGGATTCAAATAATGTGATTTAGGATTGATTCTTTGTATGAACTAAATATTAATTAGTAATTAACAAACTGTAGTTAACAAACTATTTAATTATAATCTATAAAAATTTTAATAATTTGTAAGAAAATTTTTTAAATCGTATCGTAAAAATTGAAAACAAAAGTCTTATTGCTGCTTTGTCTTGAAAAATGAAAAGTTGTTCATAGTTGTTGTAATGTATTTATTTATGTCATATTGACATGTTAAGATATTTTAAATAATTAAGATCAAAAAAGTAACTGATTATTCCAATGCAGATATCACTTGAGACATATGGGCTTGTCGGATGACTGACACATGTAGATACTGTGGTGAAAGAGGTAAAAATGATTAAACACATCATCATGAAGTGCCCGGTCTTGTGCCCAAAGAGGATAAAATAT
Organism: Abscondita cerata; assembly: GCA_030710515.1. Lineage (NCBI taxonomy): Eukaryota > Metazoa > Arthropoda > Insecta > Coleoptera > Lampyridae > Abscondita > Abscondita cerata. Next base: position 18,644 of record JALBCR010004185.1, read on the forward strand.
AGGAAATGTCCTCATCAAGGAAAAAGAATTATTACAATTGCTAACCAGGGACTGATCGACTTCATCAAGAATATAGATCTCTCCACGTCTTGTCGCAGTGCAAGAGAAATTGAGCACTCGCCCCAAAAAGCAAAGGTGTAGCGGTTGAAGTTTATGAGAACTATGGGGCGTAACTGAGACAACTTTACTGAATATAACTTTTTTAAGTATAGTTCTACCTGCTACTCTGTTACAGAGCGCAAACCTCTAAAACTCCTCAATTTCTGAAACATCAATTTTATCTTGTGAACGATTTGAATTAGATTCAGGCAAATAAATTAAGTTTACGAGACTGCCTTTCGTCAATGTTAATTACTGAATTTGACGATATGTTCATTTTCGGCGTTGTGTCCAACAAATGATGTCAATATGGTTTTGACGTGGTGTCCATTCGACTTGTTAATAGTCGGTTAAGTGTCAGATCCCTTCCTGATCAGTAAAACACTACATAGGTTTTTTAATTGTTACGACAAGTGTGGTTCAAGTGGTACCCCATAATTAAAAAGTTGCTTTGTTGGCCGTGTGTATTATACATATACATCGATCAAAATGTAAATATGGCAATCGTAAAGTTTATCTTATTTTTTGGGAGATATTCAAAAAGTTGATACAATATTAATTTTTTGGTTTCTTTTCTCTTGTCAAAGTGAATTTCTATGTTTCAGGGAAAGAAAATTCTGTTTGAGACATTTAATCAGGACATTTGTATTTTTCTGTAGGTAATTAGGATCCGTTTTTTGCGGATATGAGAAGAACAAAAGCTAATTTTTGGGTAGTAATTCAGATTTTCAGGGTTCTCTAAAATTATTTAAAATTGGTGAAGTATTTGTTATTTCCCCGGTTTCATAGAGACGTAAAAAGAAAAAATATATGTACCTATCTTTAAATATCGTATCCAAATAAAAAATTATTTGCCTCTCTGACCAAATAGGCAGGAACGTTACTATTGGTTAGCAAATATAGTGAATACAAGAGGATGTCGGTAGCACTAAACACATAATGCCCTATAATTAGTTACTACAATAATGATTTATTGTACATCACACAAGACGTGAGTGTAATTTTCCGTTGATTCGTTTAGATGTGAATATCTGTAGCAGGTGCTGTTTATAACGAATGTTTTCCGGTCATTATATTTCATGTTTTGTTTTTCTTAATGCAAAACAAATCAAGCATAATCCTAAACATCTACCAAAGATTATTGATGGGTCATTAATAATTTTAAAGGTGATAGACATGTAGCCACTTTAAATATTTTTCTACAACTATGCAAGTAAGACATCAAAACATAATTGAAATATTATGTTTAAAAGTTTAAAGGCCTTTGATGTTCCTAGAAACTACGAACGACGTTGGCGTTAGTTATATTTATAACATACTTGTAAGAAGGTAAAGAAATCGTCAATACACTATTGAGAGGAGTTTCAAAGTGAATTTTTGTTTACATGGTTGTAAAATGCGTTCCCAAATTTAAATTTTATGAGAGTTGCTGGGTGGATACGAAAAGCTATATATCAAGTAATCACCGCTGTGTATGCCAGAGATTCTAAAACTTTACATTCTAAATAATCAGCTTTCTCTGTAAAAAGTAGAAAAAAAAGTATAATTTTAAAAGTACACATTATAAATCTTGAACTAACAGAAGCCAATTTCAATCAGAAGCAAAAATTTAAAAGCACAAATATGTACGAAGATTTTATTTGTTTGAGTAAGATTCTTTAAGTAAATAAATACTTATACGTATCTTTAAAACAAACAGTTTGAAGTGCCCTGGAAAACATTGAGCCAGATTGTCGGACAGATAGGACGGCAGGGCGCCTCTGGTACCGCCTATAAAATCTGACAGATACGTCTTTATTGTGAAGGACTGGTTTCATCAATATCTAGAACAGCTTCGTGTTCACCCAACCCAACACTTTAGTATCGCCAGCAGTCGTTTAAACATCCTCGCAAAGGGCATTTTACATTCTAAATGGATTAAAACACCGACTATACGTTTCCTGTTCTTTTATTTCAAAAAATAACATAAGAATTACCATAACCACCTATTACAACCACACTCACATGTTTATTCTTCAAAATCATTACCCTTTTGTTAAACGGAAACCGTTTATTTTGAAATTATAAAATAAGAGAGTTGAATAAAGAGAATAAAGTATTAACTCAATTAAAAATCAAATATCTCGTATAAAATTGAATAAAATTAAACGTTTACAATTTTTTGTTTCTCCTTTTCCAATCTCTTTTGCTAAATCGATTTCAGTCTAAAGGTCGAAAGATATTAAATAATTTGCATTTGGAAATACTATTACTTCCTAGATAATAGAGTAGCGTTGATAAAACCCTCATACGTTTGGTGCGAAACGTCGAAAAAAACTATCTTGATTAAGGCTACCTCCACCTAACGAAAGCACCTATAAAAACAAAATTTGTCAATAATACATTTACGTCCTATATTTTATAACAGTTGCATTTTTTTATTAACACTGATATACCATACTTTACTACTTATAATTAAGTTAATCATTTTGGCATATACCTGCTTAGTAGATATGAGCCTCTCGGTTGCTGGTTAACCGACATTGAAATTGATGTTTAATTCTGATATCCTTTTCGAAAACATTATGCACAATAAGCGTGTGAACGTAGACCACTTTATGTAAGATACTAGGTATAAAGTCAACAAGTTATTTAAATTATTGCATAACAAGTAAATAAACTCCTGTAATGTAAATTCTCATAATCATAAATCATATTCATATTTATGTTTGTTCTTACAACAGATTAAATGTTCCAAGTCTGAATTTATGAAGCCATTTTTAATAATATGCAAACAAAATGCAACAGATCGGTATAATTTTTTTAATTTACCTTTTTATGACGTCTTACTTCATACAATAGCAATCGATCAAAGCAGTAAATTAAAAATAGGCGATCGTTTCATACCACAACAACATTTACATTTTTATTCTACTTTACGTCTATTGGTGTTTGTAATTTGAGAATTTAAAATTTTCAAACATTTTTCTTTACTTACGTTCCGTTACTTTTGTCCGATAATGTGCCATCAGCTTTTTGGTTATATCTTTTCTCACCTATTTCCAATTTTTACACCCCGTTCTATATACACGCCGGCGCTGTTGCTGTAGGACTTTAAGACGATTTCAAAACCCAAACACTCTATTTTTTAACTTTTATCTTTTCTCTTAAGCCGGGTATTTTAATCGTCAAATAAGCAAACTAATAATTATTTGTCTAGTAATCAATAAAATCGACCAAAGAACTACTAATTTTAAATACCGTAAAACGGGGTGAGATTGATTACTTTTTTTATATTTTTCCGTTACTCTAAACTACTCACTTTTTGAGACGAAAAAAAACGCGCATGTTCATTGTTGTTAAAGGAATAGATATCATAGTATGATAACTTCATAATAGTTAAAATTGTTGAACAAAAAAATATAAAAGTTATTATCAAAGTTATACTGAAAATGGTGTCACTTTGATAGTTAACTTTTTTTGGTAGCAATCGAGTGTTTAAAATATTAGGCTATCAATCTCAATCCATTTTTGTTCTGCAATGTCGTTTTTTTTATCAATTTTATCCACGTTTCACTTTCATCATCTGTTTCTTCAGTTGGACAAGCTATACTTCTTCCAGCTTCAATATTTAATCGTTTTTTTAATGTGAGTTTCTTGGATTAGGGGCATCGTATCTTGTTTCCTTTAGAAAAGACAGAAGATTATTCTCAAAATTTTGAATCCAATGGATGGATTCTAGTTGCTTAAATCCGTCCGCAAATCGTGTATCATTGCCTGTCCTGCATGGGTGCCTGAACTGTTCATTTTTATTAACGTTTGTTTTAATAAAGCTGGAAATGCTTCCCTCTTCAATAAAGACTATTTTGGATTCTGAATTTTACACTGTAGTAGGGTTGACCTCCATGCTGACTTTAATGGGCGAAAAATGTCACGTCAAAGGTTGCGATAAATGGGTTGAATTGGGGGAAGACATATAAAATCAATATTGTTTTGATTACACAATTGTAACACCTCATCTGTAAAATGCGATGAGATTGTCCCAATTAAGACCTTTTTCTAGAAAGTTTATTTGGATGGGATAACAATGTCGTTATAAACCAGTCGGTAAAGCAACTAGCTTCAATCCATCCGTTTTTGGTTCTGTTGTACCTAGAACCTTGGCTACAGCACCGATCATCACAACAAGGATAGCCCTTGGGACCGTTTTCGGTCCAGCGATCCCACTTATGTTCGGATTTATAAATAACATAAGGCGGTAGTAACGTACCGAAAGCAGAACCGCAGAAAATTATAGATATGGCAGATTTAGAGTGGTTTATTACATTTTCAGGATACTTTTTGCTTCTGCGATATAACCACTTCTTTTTTCCAGGGTCGTTGGCCATATTTGTTTCATCGTAGTTGAATAAGTTTGATGAGGGTACATTTTCAATGCTTTGTTGTAGATTTCTAAAGTATTGTTGAATTACTTCCGTTCGCTCGTGCTTGCTTTATATTGGCAGCAATGCGTTGCGTCAATATATCACCGTGTCTTTTCAGGAGGGAATATACCTAGTACCGGCCAGGAATATTATTCTTAAATCGAGGAACCTGTCGCCCTTGTCTATCCAAAAAAGATTTTGTAACCATCTGTAAATCTTCAGAACTTAATGGAAAACCCCAATCACTGCAGGTTACTACAGATTGAATTATTGCTTGCTCCTCTTGTTTTGTAAATACACTTTGACCTCCATGTTTCATTATATGTCTGCCTTTATATTTATTAAACAACGTTCCATAAGGAATTTTATATTTTTGGCAGCTTTGTTAATAGACAAATTTTCTGAACTATCTTTTCAAGTGCCTTCTCAATGGTGTCATCAGTATAGTTTCTATATCCTCTGCATCCGACTTTGCGTTTATATACGCGGCCCATAATAAGTTACCAATCTGAAATACAGAAAACTTGGAAATAAGCTTTTTTAATTCTATAGGAGGCGACTTTGATAACTATCAATCTCTCCCCGATTGTATTATCAAAGTGACCCCACATAATATATTTAGCCATATTTAATAAACTAGAGAAATTACCGCCAAACGAACATAAAACCAGGTTAAGTAAGAACCACAAAGCCATGCATTAATGTAAAAGCACTAAATATAATAATCAATAACTAATTACGACAGGATTTTGTATAGCCTTCATTTTTTATTAATTTCACACATTGTATTAGACTTTCTATAAAATATTTAGAATAATACTTACAGACACGTTGTCACTACACAATAGTTACCATTAGTTTGGCAGCTAATATGAATCAAATGACTAATTTCTTTTAGTATCACAAAACACCCACAAAGTTAATCTCACCCCATTTTACGCTACCGTAAATTGTTATTGGTCGATTTTCTTTATTAACGGTACAGTAATTATTAGCTTATTCTGCTTATTGTTTATTTGGCGATTAAAATAACGAATCCTACTGGAATATAATTAAGCAAAAATGTGTTTCTGCTCGTAGCTTAGCCGTATGTAAACACAATATCTTGAGAACAGCTTTGACAATTTTGGTAAAATTTGGTGTTTAGAGAGTGCAGCGAGCTGATTAGGGTTTGGAATAATCTCAATTTATGGCAGAATATTGCTAATTAGGTATCTTTATTCGAAATAAAAATTTCTTATTTAATTCGCCATGTATGAAGCAGTTAATGTAAATGCCTTGGGATATTTTTTATTCTTTCGCCGCCTCTTATTATTAGTTCTTCTGAAATATTGAAGTTGTACGAGGGGTAGAATTGCGTTATGGGGTGTGATTAAGGGTTGTTCAAAGAAGTATTTGATGCTGATATTAAGAGTCTTCTGTACTTTCTAATTCCCATGTTATATTCCTATATCACATGATGCCACTCTTAAGGATACAGTTTTTAATAAAAACAATTTTGGATTTCACTATTATAAACACCAATTGGTAGGATCCTTTTTTCTCTAAAGATTCTGATTTGTTAACTACGTTTTGAAGACAAAGCTGTTTTCGCAGATTTTGTCGTGAAATATTGAAATCCTTCCCAATTTATTAATTGATCTTAAATTAAGAAAAACGTCCTCACAAAGTTGGAGAAAACATTGTAGAATGTGAAAAATAGTATTGTAGAATATTTCAGTTTTATATAAGGGTGTTATTCTGGCGTTTCGAAAACATGTAATTTCTGCCTATAAAATAGCGCCACGAAACGGTAAATTCTGAAACTAGTTTTTATACGTGTCCGTGATCTTGTATTAACATTGTTTTATAAAAAAAAATAGTAGAGTTCTTAACAATTCAATATAACGATTTTAGCACAAAAGGGGTACAGAAGGATCTTAAATGTTGGTACTGTGATATCAAAATTCAGGTTTCAGATAATTATCTGAGGCAATTTGATGATACTACCTACTTGATTTTCATTAATTAATACTCTAAAAATTTGCCCGTTCTATGATTTGTCGTTTATTTTTAGGTGAGTATATAAGATTTAATGGTTTTCCAATTGTATAACAACTTCGTAGTAGTTGATGTTTACATGAGATATGAGACATTTGTTCATTTCTTCAATGGTGCATGTATTTTGTATGAATTGTTTCTTCGAGCATAAAGAGATATTTTAATTATTCTGCATTGTTCGAAGGTTCAGTCATATAGTTTTGTTGGAATTTGGTAAAGGGAATATTCGTGAATATTATGCTTTTAAAAGGTCTAGGATATGTATTTTGAGAATGAATGTTATTGTTTTATTTATTCCAATTATAGAGATTTTCTAAAATTCTAAAATTTTGAATAAATGGATTTCATTCAAGGATAGTTAATCAACGATGCAGTAGCATAGAATAATGATTTTTTAAATACTTTTCAATGGTTAATCAATTTGTTGTAGGTGATTATTTCTAAATTTGTTATATTCTTAAATGCTCAGTTAATAGACATTTTGATTAATTTGAATTTGAGATTCGATTTCAGAATAACATAATTGTCAATTAGTTTTAAAGAAGGAAGTAAAATTTATCCTGTCTAATGGTTGTAGATATTTTAATAATATTGTTAATAATAGCATTTTGAGGTTTCTATTTCTTTTGATACATATTCGGTATAAAAGGAATTTTGTGCGGTTAATTTTTAAAGTATTATTTGAATAATCAATTCTTGTTTGCAGTTTACTAATATTGTAACTGCCAAAGAGAGCGTCAGATTTTGAATGGCATTCAACTATTTGAAGATGAGTAGGTATAGGATCATCGATCCTAATTCTTTAATAAAGGAATACATATATCTTGATCAGAAAATTTCACCGCCGAGACCAGAAACAACAAAAGTTTTTATAGTTAAGTTTAGAAAATTCTTTGGCTACAGTGGGATTCATTATTGAGTTTAAGATTTGATTTTGGTGAAGAAATAAATAGCAATTTGAAGTTCCTGAAAATGTGCGTCTTTGTTAAAATATAACTAAATAAATATCTTGGGGTTCATCAAAATACTGTAGTTCATAATTAATTTGATCTACGAAGTGCATTCAAGTTCTAAGGACTCCGGTTTGTTTTCTCCAGACTGGAAAGAAATGGAAACATGTACATTGTTTTAAAATGAGCGTGAGCTCGTTGTCAATACGCCACAGAGATGGTAGCACTGTACGACGGATGGAATTGTAGCGGCAGCGTCGAGAATGAGAACTGTTTTAGATACTTAAAATAGCTACATTTTTCTTACTCGAACAGCGTGCATTCATTGCGTTCCAAAGGGCACTACGCTGAGAGGTGCATCCTACGAAAATGTTTTGAAGAACAAGTTCTTTCCTGCACTGCAACAAAACGTCCGGGAAAGGCTGCGCAGGTGCTCTTTTACCAAGACAACGCACCCGCACATCAGACTAACGTTAGGCAACAGTTTCTTTGTGAAAACAACTTTGAAGTGATTTCTCATGCTCCCTACTCCCTGACCTGGCTCCAAGTGACTTTTGGCTGTTTCAACAATGAAAGACACTGTCCGTAGCCGCACATTCACCAGTTGTGCTGCTATTGCTTCAGCAATTTTCCAGTTGTCAAAACAGACCCCCTAAAGAAGCCTTCGCCGCGGCCATGGAATAATGGCGTTGATGTTGTAAAAATGTTTACGTCTGCAAGGAGATTACGTTACGTTACGAAGTAACACCAGTTTTATACTTTTCGGGTGAGTAGATAGTTAGGAAAAAATCGGAGGCCTTAGAACTTGAATGCACCTTGTACATGTGTTGATTCTATATAATTTAATTCTCAAGAACCAAAATTTGGTCGGCCGGTGGGTTAAAAGTAATTATTGAAAGGGCGGTTGAAATTTTGTTGGTAGGGTATTTTTTGTGGTACTTATTCTTGACATAAATGTTGGTTTTTGTTCTTCGATGTTTGTGGTTTGTATTAATATGTATATTTATTTAACTTTGGAATGGTCTAGGTTCGATTTTTGAAAAAGAATGTTGTTGGAGTTAGAAGTGGAATATGCAAGTAATTATTACGATTAAAATAATGTTGAAAATTGAAAGATTTATTTACTGGATCTGGTCTAAAAGAAAACCATTTTATCTGTTCTTTCGTTAGTCGTTCTTATTGTTTTCAATTATCCTAAAACTTACATTTACTAAGGCAATCTCTTCTAATGTATTTAATTTAAAATGAAGTAAGAATCCCCGATAGGGTTCTAAAAATACCTAGTTGGAAAATTTTAAAGTTAATTTTTCGTATTCAAATTTTCGTTCGTAATCTATATAATTGAACGTATTGCATCAGATCATTCTAAATCTTTAAAATTTTGTTATAAAATTCTAAATAGTGTTCGTTTGCATGTGAACTAAAGGTCTTAGATCTGATACAAGGAGATCTTCACTTCGATAATCTCCATATTTTTGAAGAAGGCGGTTTTTTTTATTCATCCAATTTCTAACATTTTTATATGCTATGAATTATTTTGCTTCCCCTATTAATTTGGATCTAATGGTATATTCAACGACATAAAAATCGTTGGACAAACGTCCTTCTAAATACATTAATAGATTATCTACTTTGGTAATAAAATGGATAAATATTGGCCTGGTTGATATTCTGAAAGAGCTGATAATCATAGTTGCAAATCTGTCCTATGTACTGGAAGTAGTGCGGGAATTTGAGGTGGTGCAGAAATTTGGGGTGGTTGTGTGATAATAGGTTGCCTCATTTTTGGATTAGGATTAAATCTACTATGTTTAATGAACTTAATGAGGTTTTAGTTTTATAATTATTTTTCAGGATTTGTAAATACTATTTATTAATATCGTTAGAAGTATCAGCAATTATTTCCATTTCTGATTCTGAACTCAAATCAGTCATTGAAATTTAAACATAAATAAAACAGTACCTTGATAAGAAAGGTTAACAAAGGGACTTACATGAAGTAATATCTGCTCATCATTGAGTGATTTTGGATATCTAGTGCCCTTAAATGTTTATTTTCCTGACTTTTATGGAGCCGTTGAAAGATTTCTTTCTTCTCCCACAAAGACATAAAAGCCACCAATTCGTTTTTACCGTAGATGTTTTCTTCGTTAATGGATTACCAAACTATTGGGAGATCCTGTTTGCAGCGCCAATTATAATTCGTTTATTCTAAAATATTTATTATATGATTATGAACTGTCGGAACTGTAAGAGTTATATACTAATTGTAAATGTATGGTAAACATGATGATTATACAGTGTGCCTACTTAAGTTGGAACCATACGGAAAACTTTTCTATTATTGGTTTTAAAGAAAAATATTTTGTACATAAAGTTCTCCATAGACGAAAACTTAAAATGCAACCATCAGATATTAATTTTTAAAGCCGTATACGAGGTTTGTCAAAAAATAGTAATTTTTACAATACAGAAGAATGTTATGACGAAAAGTAGTTTTGAATTTAAAGTTATATCCAAATATGAATTACATCACTTTTTGTAATACAACGGTTATGTATCGCTCACCTATTGTTTTTAGTTGCAATAACGTTAATCGTATAAAATAACACATGTGATATACGAGGCTGGTTCAATAAATACACGTTCGAACGGTGGTCATGTAAGCGGTTTATTTACACTAAACAAAATTGCCATTACTACAAAGACATGCATCCCACTGCTTCACAAGACGCTGTATACCGGTGTGGTACCAGTCCATTGGCTGTTCGCGGAACCATTTCAAAACTGCTTGCTTGACTTGAGCGTCCGACTGGAATCGCTGTCCCTTAAGTGCCTTCTTCAATGGTCCGAAGATATGGAAGTCACAGGGTGAAAGATCCGGGCTGTAAGGGGGTGCGACATTGTCATCATCTCCTGCATGCCGCGGTGCTCCGCCGGCCATGGCAAATCCGCTGTCGATTGTCGCCCATCTGTGAACTTCCGACACCATTCCACGACTGTGGTTTTGAAGGACACTCTCCACCATAAACATTTTGCATTCTCCCATAAATCTGAACTGGAGTGTTGCCCTCAGCATGCAGAAACTGTATGACTGCTCGGTAATCGGTTTTGGACGCTCCAACTATAAGACCTGCCATAATGAAACGCGCACAACAACTGTCTCCTGTACGAATATCACGAGGATGTGTCACAATAGACAGCTATATAGCAGCCGCTGGCCTACGCAAATTTGTACGATTATAGCTCCACTAACAATCGTTTCACAGCGCTCGAACGTGTATTTATTGAACTAGCCTCGTATTTGCGACAATGTAAACATAGTATTATCAAAAGGCAAATTTTATTTTCCAACAATTTTATTGTATTTTATTAACTTGTAATTGGCCTTAATAGTATGGAGTTTTCTGTTAGGGGCAATAAATATGTTATTATTATTATTATTATTATGAAATTTCAGCTATTTAGAATAAAAATTCAGGCTTGAGTGATTATTTACTAATCAATTCTATATTACTTAATCTGGCTTGATACATTTAATGTATACTTGTATGTATGTTTGTTTTGTCTATGAATATATGATGTTTTGTTTACTAGATATTCTTTGTATGGATTCTCCTATTTCTAAAATAAATAATTATTATGCATTCATTACGTATTTATATTTCAAGATTGTTAAAAGACATTAACAAATAGAAAAGGTGTTTATAGTTTTAACAGATAAAAGGAATACATTTAGTATTGAAATTTATAATGTAAAAACGTAAATAATCTACCAAGACTAAATTTTCATGCTAAATTACTGTAATTTTATATTTGGATATCACTTTTAATCTAAAACAACTTTTTTTATAATATTGTTCTTTATTGTAAAAAAATAATTGAGAAAAAATTTATCTTTTTTGACAAGCCTGGTGTAGGGCGTAAAAAATTAATATCGATGATTGCATTTTAAGTTTTAGACCTGCAAAACTTTTTTTATAAAACTTTTACAAAAACAGAAAATGTGGATTAGAAACTATTGCTCCAAAAACTTGTTGTAAAAAGTAGTGTAAAAAATTAATTGCTACAACGTTTGTTTCAATTTTTTCAATAATTAACATCATTGATGTTATGCTAAGTAAAGATCTCGTGATTTGGTATCACGGACTTATTTATTTGATCTCAAATTGTTTAAATAGAAGTTATGCATTATTAAATTATTAGCAGTGCCCTTCAGACGAAATTTTATGACGAATATCTAATCAATTATCCAGACAGCATTATTTGTTTTAGCTTGATCATTGTAGGACTACTGTATTTGATCTCAGAAAAGTGAAATTGCATAACGTCCACTTTGTTGTAATAATCATGAAACATAATGAAGTTACACGAATAATGCGAACAATAAGAAACGTGATATTTTAAACTTGAAAAGAGAGCAATAAGTAAATGTACAGATCTAACAATAAGAGTATAAAATTTTATTCAGCACTAGGTATTCACTTCTTTGAAAATGTCGGAGTGTTATCCGCATTATCAGATGATGATTTTAAACTAACTCTAACTCAGTTATATGGACCCTCATTGTCATCTATATAATTACAAAAATGAAAGATTTCTCACGGAATACCATGGTATTTTTGTGATGAAAGATTTTTTATGCTTACAAATTTACACAAAAAAGACCGTCAGTAAAACCGTGTTACTGTGAGACACTCCACCACTAATAGTTATTCGTATTAGTACAAACCGAATGATTTCGTAATTCTAGGTTTAGAAGTATAATAGGTATATTAGGATTAATTTTAATAAATGAACATGAAGTAATAATAAAATAAAAAGTTCTATGCAATTGTAAGTGTAACATACTATACTTTCAAGATAATTGTTATTTAAGATCTATAGGTAGATATCCTAGTATAGGAGGGTTTTTGTTTTCAAATTAATTATGATTATTATGAATCTTGTAATTTACTATAGCGACTATCATTTTGTTTCCCTAGAGTGGAAAGCTTCTTCAAACCAATCGTTAATAATTAAAAGCAAATAATTTCTAGCATCTATATTAAAACGCGACACAAAATAAGGAGGGATCAAACTGCTTATTGAACATTTTATTTTCTCTAGGGTGCATACTGAAAGCGATGGATTTAACCAGTAATTTTATGGTAAGGGACATGCAAGGAAGTTATAAGAAATATAATCTGGATAAAAGGTTAAGTTGGAAGTGGTTTTATAGAGTTGCAATGGAGTTGAAAATGGTTTTCAGAGATTTTAAGCCAAAACCAGAGGTTTTTGAAAGTATTCATTCCATAATGTGTGAATCAGTGATTTAGTTTATAATCTCCTTAAATTCTTTTCTAATAATTACCAAAACCAATAATATACGGCTTCCTATGTAGTAGCTGTGAATTTGTTATATTTCCATTCATATTGAAAGAATATTAACGTAAGTAATTTGATTTTAATAATCCAAATTGTATTTATTGTGGCCTTGTTGCCTTGCATACAAGCGTATGAACTTGAATTATCGCTTGACCTCAGTTTATTGATAGAAATATTTATTTATACAAATTTTTTGTTCATGAAACACTAACCTCTGTTTTCTATTATTTTCCATACCGTAGTCTTTTACCCTATTTGTGTTGTATAAAGTCGCTTTGATTGACCCCTTAGCGTGAAATTTATAGTTTCCCTGGCAAGAAATAGTCCTTTTTCCTCGTTTTACTTAAAGCCAACTCCCTCGGTCTGGAAGCGTTAAAATGTCTTCTAAATGGTATCATTGCGAATGTTTAGATGATACTATCGATATAAGGGCATATTATTTAGAAGAAGCTAAAAAACGTGGTGGTGAAGCATGGACTTGCCCAAATTGTCTGCCAGTTGATGAGAATATCAGTAAAAAAAAGCAAAGTTCTTAATACTTCAATTATGGAATCCATAAAACTAGTTTTAAAAGAAGAATTGCCTTCTTTATTCAGAACTGAGTTTCAAAGCGCGTTAAAAGATATCAATAATGAAAGTGATAGTATTAAAGACCGCTTGCATAAAATTGAAAATACTTTGTCCATGGCGTCGTTGTTCACATTGTCCACTAATGCAATCTTGGATGAATTCCAAGATAGGATAGGGAGATCAAAAATTTACAGGTTTTTCAATGTGCCTGAACCTGAGGGTACATTAGAAAATAAAATAAGAGAAGTGATACATTGGCTTATTAAGGAAATATAATATCCTCGATCAAGTTTGAACCTGTTAAACTTATTAGACTTGGAAAGGTATCTAGCAAACCTAGACCTATAAAAAGTTTGCTTTGCCGACAAAGATTCGGTTATAAATGTTTTAAAAAGCTGTACGTGCCATAGACCGAATATTAAATTTATTTCGGATCGTACGCAAAGTCAACGTGATTATTTAATCTCTCAATGATGAACTCCAAAAGACATAAAATCTGAAGAAGTGAGACTAACTTATTAATAAAAAGTACGTCAATGGCAACCCAGTGATTAGGAAGTCTGATACTTCTCCGGAATTCAAAAACTAAAAACTAACAACTTAAGTTTTATTTTCAAAATGTAAGCGGTATGGCTTAAGCAAGGAATTACATAAATCTGTTAATTGTTGTGATTATCTGTGTTTTTGATTCTGGTTGAAACGTGGCTCGATAGTTATATTAGTGATGCTGAACTGAAAATACCAAATTTTAATATTTTTAGACTTGATAGATCTGCTCCAATCAAGCTCTAAACTTAAAGGTAGTGGTGTTTTGATTGCTACAAATAAATTGATAAGTTGTACCTTGTTAGAATCATCTTATTCAAATATTGAACATATTTTTGTAAAAATTGAAAATGAATTAGTTATTGGAGCAGCTTATATTCCACCTCATTCCCTACAATTCTCTTGACACAGTGATCACTCATTTAGCTATTGATGAAATATGTTTACTCAATCGTAATCTTGATTTTATATTTTGTGGTGATTATAATCTGCCTAGTGCAAATGGAAACATAACAAAAATAGTAATTTGTTATTAAGTAATAACTGTCAACGTACTCAGTCCTTAGCTGACTACTTTAGTTTTTAATAATAAAACAAAGAAAATAGCATGCCTAATAAACGGGGTGTCCTGCTTGACTTAGTATTCTCCATTTGGAATTACTAAATATAGAATCTGCTGATGATTTATTGTTTGAAAATAGTTTTCATCATATAGCATACACTTTTTCCGCTTCCGTTTCTCCACTTACTGATACACTTTATAGAATATTTTTCTATGATTTCAAGTCTGCAAACTACTCCACCTATTAACTACTATTTATCAGTAAATTGGTTTGATGTTTTTTGTCAAAAGTTGACGTTAATATCATGGTGGAAGAATTTTACAATATATTAAAATGTTGTTTTACATGAATTTATTCCTAAACGAATAAAAACACTGCCAACTTATCCCAAATGGTTTAATAGAACACTTATTTATCTTGATAAAGCAAAAGCAAGCACACATTGCATTTAAAATTAGTGATTTGCTTGAAAGGGGATTACAATAAATTTCAATCATTAAGATTTGAATGCAAGAATTAAGCGCTTCCCTTTATAGTGAATATATTAGAAAATGTGAAAATAATATAAGACAACTGTATAAAAAGGTTTTGGTCATTTGTAAATGAGAAGTAAAAACATTTATGGCTTTCCTAAACATGTTTTACAATAATAAGTATAGTAATTCTGGCAAAACAGTGTTGATTTATTCGCTGATCATTTTTAGTAGTGTTTATGGTAATTAATAAATCGGATGCAACCTTTCCTTATGATGGATCCATCTGTGTAAACTCAATTAGTATTTCTACGTCTGATATTTTTAATAGCTTGAATTGTTTATCTGACTCAATTCGGTCTGGGCCGGACGAGCTGCTATTTTTGAAAAGATGCGTATATTCACTCACTGTTTCGGCTTTATCAATTTTATTTAGTAAATCATAAGCACTTTGGAGTTTTCCTACTTTGCTGGAAATACTCTTATATAAACCCGTTACATAAGAGTGGTACAAGAAGACATATCTAATTATAGAAATTACGGTTCAGTCAACTATATCTAAGATTCTAGAACCAGTTAGTTTCAAAAGTTTTAATGTGGAAATGCCAAACGAGTGATATGTAAAGGTAGATCTACTATCACAAGGATTTGATGACATTTCAAATATACTTGCTGGAAGCTATGGAAAAGGGTTATCAAGTTGATGCTGTTTATACCGATTTTGCAAGCCTTTAATCGGGTTAATGATTATGTTCTATTAAAAACTAGAAGTCTGGGGATTTAGTGACCTTGTTAATAAATGGTTAAGTAGTTTTTATTGTGAACATTACACAACATGTGAAAATTGGTAATTATTTATCAAAGCTATACATGTGACGTCCTGGTGTTCCCCAAGGATCCCATTGTGGTTCAATTTTATTTTTGCTCTTTATTAATGATTTAAGTAAAGTTATCAAACATTCTTCTTTTCTAATTTTTGCTGATGATTTCAAATTATTTACTACAATAAAAAATAACTGATCGAGTTCAACTACCAAAATGATCTTAATAACTTATGGGAATGGTGTTGTTCAAATTATCTTGAACTCAATATTAAAAAGTGTTGTAGTATTTCGTTTAGGAGAGAAAAAAAATAATTGAACCTAAATACTACCTTCATGGTTATGAGAGCTTCGTTCAGTATGTGAAATAAATGATCTAGGAGTTATATTTGATAATCGATTAACGTTTTTCCTCATATTAATGATATCACAGCTAAAGCATTTATGACACTAGGTTTTATTTATCGATTTTCTAAACCTTTTAGTATTGTTACTCTTAAAACTTTGTATATATCGTTAGTTAGAAGTCAACTTGAATATGCTTCTCCAGATATGGTGTCCTAAATACAACAGTAATAGTTGCTTGTTCGAGAAGTTCCAAAATAAATTTTTATTAATGATTTCGTTTAAACTCGGTATTCCTCGTATAAGAAGTATAGTCATTCTCAAATGATATCATTAGTCAAGTTGTACTCGCTTCATAATCGGAGAATATTTTTAGATTTGTGCTTTGGATACAAATTGATAAATGGGCTAACTGATAGTAGATTCTTACTGTCAAAAATAAATTTTAATTTCTGTTTCTTTAAGCCTAGTCGAGTTACTTCTAGACTGCTATTTAGATCTGACTTTTATTCAACAAACTATGGTGATTTATGAAATATTCTAACAAATTGTCGTTCGACCCTAATTTTGATCTTTTTGCAATTGTTTATTTAGTTTTAAAAAATAATTTATTACGTATTAATTTATCTATTTGTTCTAGTGTGTAAGCTACTTATTTCAACAATAATGTTCTTTATCAATTCGTTGAAGAATTTATTTTAGTTTAGGTATTACTCGTTTAATTAATTACCTAGTTTAATTTGTGTGTTTGTTATATTATCTTTTATTTTGTATTTGGAAAAAGGTGTATACCGTAAATATATAAATAAATAAATAAATAAATAAATAAATAAATAAAGTTGTAAATCTTTAAAAGGATATAATTTCGTATTTATGACTTTTTTCACACAACCTCAAAATTAACGCAAAAGCGACTTATTGTGATTTTTATTTTTCATTTTCGCTAGACACAATTAAATCATAATAAAAGTTGACAAGAGTATAGTTTTTTATATCCCAAATTACCCTAAGTTTTTTTCAAATCATATATATATATATATATATATATATATATAAACGATAAGGTTTTGACATCTAGTGTCGACTCGTGAAAGCGTTCACGTACGTAAATGTTAGCAAATTTAAGCGATTACAGGTAATTTATATATATATATATATATATATATATATATAAGCAACTTTTGCCGACAGGTATGTAAAGCAGTTACATAGTTACATACCTGTCAGCAAAAGTTGCTTTACATGTACGCACGTGAACGTTTTCAATGAATCGACACTAGATGTCACAAAACTTTATCGTTTATATATCTATATATATATATATATATATATATATATATAAATAAATATATGCAAATTAATTTTTTAAATTGATTGAAAACATAAAAATAATAGGTTACAATTCAAAAACCTGCTCAAAAATGGAAAAAATAAAAAAATTATCCCAAAATGATAAATTTTACGTTAATTGTTTATAATTTGTTTAAAGTTTTAAAACCGTTGTTAAATAATAACACCACTGAATTCTACAGGAAAAAATACAAAAGAATGTATGGTTAAATTTGATTTCATAGTATTTTTTTGTATAGTTTCTCGAACAATCGATTGGTAGACTTTATTTAGTAACATTTCAACATATTAGTTAATTTTTATCAATTTTTAAATAAATAATCAAAAATAAAATGTTTCCTCATTTTTAGCAGCTTATTTTAGATATGAACATTGAAATCGAATCTACAACAATCACAAATTAATTTTTAACAAAATATTGAAGATTTATTGTGGTAACAAAGGTTTACAAAGCTTAAATTCATTCTTTGATTTCAGTTTATATCGGTCTAGGACGTTCTGGCGCCGCCGTTTCGGCACCGCCGTTTTCGGGATGTTTTGGCGTACAATTTTTAAACAATTTTTTTCCGATGTCTTGCCGTCGAAACGTCTTGGTACTTAAACAGCAGTGCAAAACGGCGGCGCTAAGACGTCCCATTCCTATCTGCAATACATCTGACACAAAAGTGGAGATTTAAAAGAAAAAGGTATTCAAATTTTAATTCAATCTAGTAAAGATCGATTACATCAGAAGTATGAACAATTACAAAAATGCCTGAAAGAAAGCACACCTGAATTTATACACGATTCTTGTCGAAGGCACTACAACAATCAACGAGTGATAGAGATAGCGGCTTTAGAATTTCCAAAACAGTTGCTGGTGGAATGAAAGTGGTGAAACATGCGATAAATTTTCATTTTACATCACTTTGTCTTTTTGTGCTGACGAATGTGATAAATATGAGAAAATTGTGGAAACTCTACAAAAGCGTAAATGTCTCTCTATTTTATTCTAGACACACTTTAGTGAGAATTAATGGATAAATATCTAAAAAAAATTATTTATTTAAGAAATTAATAAAAAACTAACTAATTTGTTGAAATGTTACTAAATGAAGTGTACCAATCGAATTTAACTGGGGATCGAATATACATAAAAATTTAGCAAGTTTAATTGTTTACCGTATTGTAGCAAAAAATAAAATAAAATGCATTAAAAAATCATAAACCATACATTATTTGTATTTTTTTCCTGCAGAATGCAATCGTGTTATTATTTAACGGTCGTAAACTTAAAATTATCATTTTCTGCATTTTTGAGCAGGTTTTGAATTGTAATCTATTAATTTTATGTTTTCAATCAAAGTACAAATCAAAAGGAAAAAATGATAACCTATCGGACTTTTACGATGAGTTTTGACACCTTCCTATTATGCAAGAAAATTCATTTATTCACAAAAAATCAGATTTTTGTAAAATGACTGCATATATTCATTTGAAAAAATTACGGTGATTTGGGATATAAAAATAAAAATCACAAAAAGTCGTTTTTGAGTTTTTCTCAAAAATTTTGAGGTAAAGTAAAAAAGTCATAAACATAAAATTGTAGCGTTTTTTAAAGATCTACAACTGTTGTACAGTACATTTTCCCCAAAAAGCTTTGATTTTGCCGAAACTTTCTAAAAATTATTTTAACCCTTTGCAACCTCATAAAACAACCCCTATCTTAACCTTTAATCCGGATTACGTTTTTACTTTTCTTGCATGCTCTTCTACTATTATCAACCATAAAAGTCTGGTTAAACGTTTTCTTTTTTTTGGTATAAATTTCGATAACC
This sequence comes from Abscondita cerata, assembly GCA_030710515.1. Classification (NCBI taxonomy): domain Eukaryota; kingdom Metazoa; phylum Arthropoda; class Insecta; order Coleoptera; family Lampyridae; genus Abscondita; species Abscondita cerata. Next base: position 37,988 of record JALBCR010004185.1, read on the forward strand.
AGCCTGAGCTATTATTTTACTCCCCATTTTATTTATCTTGTTTTCCATTTTTTTGTCAAATTAGAATTAATAGATTATAATTGATTATAAAATTGTCTGCTCTTATCATCCGTCCGTATGTAAGCATGATACATATATCAAAAAACCGCTGATATGATAAAACTTAGCATTTATAATCCAAAATTCCAGTATTTCTAGTTTGATTAATGCAACCGGGCTGTAACTCAGTTTATCAAGACCTCAGATAATCTCTACTTGTTTTAATAAATTATATTATCCGTTTGTTTTTGTTTTATATCGTTTACCGATACGTTATTTGTACTTTCTAGGACGAACGTTTTTACTAAGCCATGATCTGATAGCAAAAGCTCCATTAGGTATATTATTTCAATGAAATATTTTCTTAATATTTACCTACATTACTAAAAATCACGTAAAAAGTATTCTATCTAAACAATTAAACACTTCCAAAGTTTTTCCTTAATTAATTGAACCAAATTGCTGATATGCGATAAATGGTGATATATAATACTCTTTAGAACCTTTACGATTTTAGCGATCAAATATGAAGCCATCATTGTTCTGAACGTGAACTATATACTTAAATTTATAGATAAAATCGCAGACGTACTTAACAATCTATAATCTTTAAAAGTACTTTCTTTATTAACAAACAGTTTTTACAATGGTAGATATCATCGTGATGACGAAGAAAATCGTTTTATAAGATCTCGCGCTATTTAAATTCCACCGATAACTTGTAATAGATTTATACAAAAGCTTGGAGATTATGAAAGTGTCATGTCACGTGTATTAAAATACCAGACGTTAGGATTAAATTCAAGAAGTGCTTAAACCTCTACTAAATTTTATTCTAGCTAAAAAAATAGTATAAAAAATAAGAAGGGACGTTATTTTATAAAAATTGAAAACGCCGCTAACGTACGGCTTATAACCAAACTTACTGTATCTCGAAAACTAGTTGAGATATTGTAAAATGCTAGTGATTTTGTCATCAGCGATAATAATACATAATGATTTAAAACTAAAATGTTTTACTTTAAACTCGAATATCTCCAAACTGTGCGGGATATCGAAAAGTAAGGGCATATTCGCAATCACAACGGGAACCCTGCAACGGACGACGACGACGCACCGAATAGCGATGCTAGTAACCAAACTTTGTTTGAAATATTTAAAAGATGTATCCGTTAAAATTACAAATAGACTAATAGAAGGGGGTAAAGAATTATAAGATACAGCAAATGATTCGCCACGTAGTCTACATATACGACAGATACATTTTACCAAAAAAAATAGGAAAACTTCTTCACAGTACATTTAGTATTGGGAATTTACATGTAAAATTTCCAATTTTTGGTTTGAGTTTTCTCTGTCACCCGTGAACCGATTTTGAAGTGTCATGTGTCAAAATGTAGGACGGAATGTGCTCTATCCGCTAACCACTTTGACAAAGGTCACCTAAATGACATACAGATCAACTCAAACAATGGTCTTCAAAAAATGACCAGATGTTGTTTGGCAACCAAACAAATTTGTTAAATCAACAAATTTGAACATTCGAGAGATCATTTGTAAACACATTAATTGTAATCAATTCAAATTAATTAACAATTAAAATGTTTTGTGTTGAACGCGGGAGCTAAACTATTGAAGGTAAGAAGCATTTATATTTAGCAAGGGAAATCTGTAGGCTGCTACGCATCCACCTTACAGTTCTTATCACAAATTAAAAAAATTATGAATATTTTTAAGTAATTTTCAATCAATGTGTGTAACTGTAACGTACTTTTCTTATCCCTCCACAACTAGATTCAATTTTTCATGTAATATGTACTAATCGAACACTATTTTTTAGACGACTACAATGCAAAATTACGTTCTTATTTGTTAAGGGTTAAGAAAAACAACTTTTCAACTCCAGTGTGGTAACTTTTGCTTCTTACAAAACTAAGGGCAGCGTTAATTAGATGTCATATTCATCGCTACTGCTCGACATTTTCAATAATTTTAAGATTTTAAACGCGAAAACAATTTTAGTTTTTATTTGAATGTGCTCAAATAAATTCGGTAGACTTTCACCACTTGATTTTTTGAATTAAGTAGTTAAAAATTAATGCGAAGGTCGTTGCTAAGCGTAACTTAGACGATATGAGTGTAAACTATTAACTTTTGAGTTTTATCACAACAGTTTTGAAAGAGTTATTATATTTTGCATTTTCGGCCACAACTTTGTGTTGTGATATGGTCTAAAAAAAATTTTCGTAATACCTAGGATCTGATGAAGAACGGGATTTTCATATCTATTGTTCCATAACTCGTGAAATTGGGTTTGTCTAATACTTTATTTTGGTTTTGTACGATCTATAAATATATATCTTCAAATTAACTATTATTGCTTTAATGAATTTAAGTAAAAAATATTATAGTTTAGATATAATACAATAATATAAATACATTTGCATATTGATTAAGAGCCGGTTTTTTAATCTCTGGTTAAGGTTAGCTTTCGGTTAATCTCCAAAGAGATAATTGTGACAATAATTATCACCATAACAGTAAACTCAAAATTAAAGTTAACCAATGATAGAAAGAGTAAAATTAAAAATTTTGTTCTGGAAGATAAGGCATTCGTACTTCCTTAGTTATAATCTTATTAAGGTTTTCTGCTCTTTTACTAAGATACTTAATTCTTGGAATTGTCTTAACAATACCACTCGAGCTCAGATTTTGAGCCGGTTATTTTTACGTTTTACGTTTTTCGTATTTGTTTTCATATAGGTAACTTAACTCAATCTGTGAAATTGCCAATGGAAGTAAGTACTCGAAAAACAAACGAAAAAAATAACAGGCCAAATCTGAGCTCCAGTGGTATTGCCCCCGAAAATTTTTGCCCGAGTATCAGCCACCCATTTAGCGTAAAACTTACTTCAAAACTGTTAAACCTAGAACAAACTGAACCTGATTTAAAATAAACTGGAACGAGCCGGTTTTATATAGGGTGTCCTCCAGTTAATCACACAAAGCATAACTGATGATAAAAACCTTAAGATCTGCCTAAAGTTACCTCAGTTTAAAAGTTGACAATAAAAGATACAGGGTGTCAAACTTAAAATTTTCACTTTATTTTTTTCAATAATTTTCGACGGTGTAATAGCTTCAAATTAGGCAATAGGGTTTTATTAGAAGGAAGTTGAATTTCGTTTTTATTCGCAGGACAGTTGTGAGGAGCGACACTTGTGGTACATGTTCTTTTTTGTGCTGTCTGTAGCTTAGGTAATTGAGGTTGTGTCCGTGTATTCCTATAACAAGCACTTCAAGTACTAACGTTTATAGGAAGTTTATAACTCTACTGTTTTCGACCCTGTACAATTGTCACCGTTCCACTGACAAAAATTTTAAAACCACGTCTTTCTTTTGCTCTAACCGCTGATGCATATAGGTGGTATATTCCCGAAATTGAGACTTGAGGGGTCCGAAAGCACTAATTATCTATTATTGGATCGAAAACCAAGGTACAGTTTCCAGAAAAGTTAAGGGATAAGCACTCGACATTTTCTTGCGTCGTGAGTATTGTTTCTGCTACATATCTACTTCTGTGAAAACCTTCTTTTACCGCCATTTTTCTTAATGCGTTGCAGAACACCTGTTGGGATATAAATAAAACCAACAAAATGCTTAGTTAAAAAACGTGGCCGTAAATTAGGGTAGTGTACCAATCGAACTAATCCTTCCCTGGAGCCTGGTCGTTATAGAATTAATCTCTGTTCTCGTTGATGCCGAGGACTTCACCAAAGATAATCAGTGACATCTAGCTTACTGTTCGGGGAGTAGGTCAAGCTATCCATACCTAGACAACTGGTTCCGCTTTCTCATCTATATCACAGTGCGGCTAATCAATATTTGGACGGTTTTGCATGTATTATTATGAGAACAAATTGTTCTATTTAAGTGTTATCTTATTAATTTGTATTGAGTTTTTACCTACATCATATTATTGTCTATTTTGCTTATATATGTTATTGTTGTAATTGAGGGCTAATCGTTTTATAAAATAATATTTTACTACCCTACGGTTTGTTTCTGTGTCTTGGAGTTCCTAGTTACTCTGGAAGATTCACTACACGTTCTACTAGATAGCGCCTTCATCTCTGCAATGTGAAAGTTTTTGATCAAATTATTCGTAAGTACGCCCACGACCAGTCTACGACTAAGAGAGCTGCCGGCCAGGTTTTCAACACTGCTCTCAAATTTATAGTTTGTTTAAACCGTAACATAATCTTTGAGATTTAGGCTTCACAAAAAATTATTTACGCTTTAAACAATCCAATATTAGTATTTATTTTATTATTTACAATATGTCCCCTAAGTTGGAATCATATGAAAAACTTTTTATTATTAATTTTAGGAAAAAAGTTATTCTCTATAAAAAGTTTGCATGTTCTAAAATCTAAAATACAGTCATCAAATATCAAATTTTTTTCAGTCGTATACAAGGTTTGTCAAAAGTATGAATTTTACTCAAGAGTAAAGTGCCTTTAAATTTAACAATATCGGAAAATGTTATTAAAAAAAGTTGAGCAGAATTAAAACTACGTTCAAATATGCAATTACAACCATTTACATTGATAAAATTATTTATTTATTGAACATTTTTGAAAAATAAAAGTTCAACACCCTGTAAAATAAAATGACTCACAGCATCGTAAAAGTATATTATAATATTTTAGTCAAATTGTCATAAATAATAATAAATAATCACAAGAGATAAATGTTCATTCAAAATAGAAATATTATTAAAAAACAAAATAAACTTAATTTTTAATGTAAATGGATGTAATTGCATATTTGAACGTAGTTTTTATTTCTGATCAACTTTTTTTGATAACATTTTCCAATATTCTAAAAATTTAAAGGTACTTTACTCTTGAGTAAAAATTCATATTTTTTACAAACCTCGTATACGACTGAAAAAATTGATATTTGATGACTGTATTTTAGATTTTAGAACATGCAGAACTTTTTATGAAGAATAACTTTTTTTTCTAAAATTAATAATAAAAAGTTTTTCATATGATTCCAACTTAGGGGGACATACTATATATATATATATATATAAATTCACAAAAAAAGTTATCTAATTTCAAAGAACAAAATGTACTGTAAGTGGCACATTCTACATTTGAAATCGGAACAATATCTAATTTCTTTCTAATGAAACCCCAATTATCTAATTTTGTACCATTGGGTCACATTGTTGAATATTTATTGAGAAAAACGAAATCAAATTTGAACTATTATTATCAACTTTTGTACTGAGGTAAGTTTAAATGTTAACATTTTTGCCGAATTCATCACTAGTTTTGGTGTGTATCATTAATTATAGGGCACCGTGTGAAAATAATTAATAAATAATTAAAAAGTAAAGAGTTTTTTAATTTTTTTAATCATTATTTGATTAGATTAGTGAAAGCTACATATGAAATTTGAGAAGACAAAGAATCATTTATTTTTCTTTTGTCTATTTAATAAGTAATCATACTTTTGGTAGTTCTTGGACAACATAAAATGTGTAATTTCATTTATCTAAAACCGATAAGTAAGTTAGATTAAAATTAGATTGATATTACACATTACCCAGTCGGCATCTCTAGGAAAGTGAACAATTTGTGCGAAAGTCTTCGATTTTGTTTCCAAAGTGTGATAAATGTTTGTTTCGAAGTCCTGGACTTCAATATGAAGTTTATTATCAACTTTAATAAGCTTCAGGACCATCAACTTTAGAGATAAATAAGTTTCTAAATAATGCAAAAAAGTTCTAATAAAAATATTAAGAGGGATTGTTAATTTTGCCCCTATAACGTTGAGAAATTTAATAAAATAAAATATTAAAAACCTTAAACCATGATTAATTACAAATAAATCGGACATGTTCATAGTGCACCCAATTTTTCTGTCTTTTAATTCAAATAAGCACTTTGACATAGAGAATGCCATTAAAAAGATTCAAATATAGTTTTAATTTTTATCTTGATTCACATATATATTAACTAGCAGATGGATCAATTTAACGTCCAGTATGAACTACTTCCCATTGATTTAATTTGAATAATTAGGTTTATAATAACAATAAAATTAAACATAGGTACTAATAATTTGTAGTACTATATGTAGTTAACAATTAAGTCAATAAATCTGTGTTATTATTATTAACAAAATATTTTTCAGAGATGCATAAGAAACTTGTATGATTTTGCCAAGCCGCATTAAATAAAGTCAAACGCCAAAGACGCAAGAGAAGAAATACGGAGCTAAGAAACACCCGGTATAATCTTGAAGGATGTGGGTTGACAACTAGTTATAAATAATGAACATTTAAACTGAATAATGTATTTCTAAGTAAAAGAATATACTGTATTTTCTTTCGTTTTATCATTGAAATGGTTTTATGACTGACAAAGCAAAAATTTTAAGAACTTAATTATGATTTTTCTACATACTCTTATGTGTAGTAACCAAATGTCCCAGTCACGGTTTTTAATAAACGTATAACCTTTTTAACACAATACCCAATAACTTCGACAAAAAAGAAATTTATAGAATTATGTAGCAACTAAATTAAAATAGTAAGGTGGAACTTTGAAATGTAGGTACTACAAGAATTTATTTAGAATTTCCAGCCGGCGTTCCGTACAATAAGATTTTAATGTAACCTGTCAACAGGGAATGTCGAAATTGTCTCTGTTAAAAATCACATTTACGCCTATACCTATACACAGTTTAAAGTTAGTAATGTTATGTAGGTATTGTATAAAGGCGATTACTGTAAATTACCAATCTGACGTGTTTCTTTCGAGTTACGTCTCAATAACAAAGCGGCTCTTTTGATGTGCCGCTCCGATTCTAATGTGATGTAATCAACCATTTTCAAAAGCGGGTTTTTATAATTACCGCCTTGTAATTTTCTAAGAACATACATTTATCATCTCTTTTGTAATATCTAATATCCACCGCTAGCACTTCGCAAAACATTATTTGATTAAGTAATTACAAAAATAAATCTGGTAACATTAGAACCATGTGTAAACTGCTAATATAGGAAGAAGCGACATTTAAAATGTAATCAGTCGGTTGTTGTTAGTGGCAAAAAATGAATGTGTATAAAAATGATTGTATCATAAAAAACCGAAGTTTTTATGTGCTTCTGGTTTTGTGCCTTCGAATTTCAAAACAGGTAATTTGAGATTTAACTGAAAGTTTGTCATTAATATCGAATCGCGGAATTTACAAAGCAAAGATACGTAATTCAAAGCTTATTTTATTTTAAGGGTCATTGACAACAAATTAAATTGAATCCCTCAAATTCAACTTACTTCAAAACTTTAAAATACTTGGATTCAGCTCATGTCTTTTAGGAATTTTGGATCTCGAAATTTTGTGTAACTAAGTTTTCTATCCTATGAAATAATCTTTCATTATTCAATACTGTATTTGAATGTAATTATAATGCAACTTTTTATGATTTTTGATGTGTACCTTTTCACTTAATTTGAAAAAAATTAGTAATATTTCCAACTCGAATCATTTCAAAAATAAAAATAGTTTACCCAGGTTTAATTAAAAAATCTGTCTGCAATGGTCGTCTTGATTGAAACAGTGGCATGCATTCATTATAGGTATTAAAACGAATGATTTTGCAAAATTTGATGTTCCTGATGCTATGCAATTATGAATCCTCGTGCAGTCTCTTCAATCCTGATACAGACCCTCACGTATAATTGTGCTAATCATTTGTTGCATTGACGATGTCTAATGCACTGTACAACTCAATTTTTACAAACATTTGTGCGCATTTGTTTTTGTCGGTTCAACTAAAATTGAATCCGACGTGTTCAAAATAATATTAGGAGTTAAATGTCTGTCAACGTTGAAAGATTTATTTAAAGACCGGTTTCCGTCGACGCATTTATTCTTCATGCATGATCTGCATATTTAATGGTTGCCAATATTTCTTACCAAATTGCAATTAAACCTCCCGTTAATCCAGAATGCAAATTAGAGCCCTACAATGTAACCAAATTCAAAACGCTCGCATAAATTATATGTCGATTAATGTCTTAATTAACAACTTTTCTAGATGGTCGACCGGTTGAAAACATTTTAGTTCGAACAATTTAATCCACGCTAAACTGATTCAATTGTGGTCCTCAACTATTTAAAATCCCGAAATCCTTCTAATGATGGATAAGTATCGCGCCTTTGTCAAACTGCAAAGTTCAGTCTGTATTTCACCATCTGTCCATATTTTGTTTGCTTTTGTATTGTTTATTTTTAACAATACATTTTCTTCGACAAAGCCAGTCACCTTTATCTAATAGCTCGTTTCTTTGTGTTACTTTTAACTACGATTTTTCAAAAGTTTCAGGTTAAATAGTAACAGCTCACTTTTAAAATGAATGGTTGTGTTATTTATAAAAATTCTAAATTAAAACACATTTTAACAAGTAATGGTATGTGAAATGCCTATAATCAAAGGAGCATGCATATTATGTTACATTTGGGGTAAAACAGATAAACTGATTTAAACCAGTAATTTTGTGTTTAAAGTAATGTTTATAATAAAATAGTAAATCATTAGTGGTAGTTGGCAATAAAACAAATACGTACGTTTATTCCTTTTATTCTTATTATATTAGTAGGTAACCGAATAACATAACCGCGACCAAAGTGTTAGGTACTTTATTCATTTACTCTTGTTAATCTCAGTTAGGTAACATGTAATAGTGTATTCTATTTATTATGATACAGAATCCATTTTTAATTTTTAAAATTAAACTTGTACATGATTGTCATATAAACGAGAGCGTATCAAATTTGCCCTACATTTTTTTTGCCTAACATAACTGCAAAGATTGTAAAGCCGTCTTTTTATATTCATCAAAGAAGACATAAGACATAACGCCGTAAAATATTGGAACTTGATTCGGTCAGTTACATTTTGTAGGACAGTAATAATAAATGTTTATTAATTTAGAAAATTGATCCATTATGTGTATTGGGTTAGGAAATCAATTATTTATTACACATGTATATACCATGGGGAGTCATCTTCATCTTCAGCAGTAATTAATAAACCAATTAACATATAGTCCCGCTAATATCTTAATATCACGCATTATTCCTCCTCCACTCAACTGAAATTGAAAATTTAAGTGGGTTTCTTAGCATTATATTAAATTAAACACTGAAGACCTCTTGATAAAAATTGAATGTATTTAATCCCAATTTGTAAATTTTATTTTCTGAAATGACTTCTTTAGTTTTAATTTCACTATACCAGGTGCATAATTTAATTATCAAGATATCTAACAATTCAGAAGACATTGGCAATTGGCAATTATTATTGGCCAAGTCTTAGCCGGGACAACACTATCAGATTTTGCATTTCATTCCCTTCTTCTGTAAATTCTATCTGTGATACAAGATTTGGCGATCCGTATTGAATTAGCCAGTGGTTTTTAGTGTCATCAGTCGTCTATTAGTATACAAATCGATTCATTGATCAATAAAACGTCAACTAAGCAACAATCACGAATTGCCTGCTTTAATTCGCAAAAGATTGTCCAATTGCAAACAAACACCGAGAATTACTCAACAGCTATTTTGTCTTTTTAGGACTCTTCAGGAGTTAGAGAACTGAAGTGTAAGTTCACAATTGTACAAGCGGCTGCTGTCGACTTATTATGCAAAGGTGGGAACATCATCTACGATTAATAGGTGTCGCTTCCAACTATTATTAACAATATTCTCATATTATTATTACAATAACATTGTGCAGCAAAATCTACTTCTAATTCAACTGATTTTTTCTTGCTATATCAATCGCTAAATGTAAGGATATGCCACATAAGAACACAAAATTTTGTCGAACAAATTTACTATCTAAAGTTTGGTTTGTTTACATTCTACCATTGCTATATAGGGTGTCTCACTGGGAACCGCCATTACCCGTATACGAAAAAGTATACATGGAAAAAAATTTGGAAATTTGGAAAATGACTAAAACCAATAGGGCAAACCAAACTAAAATATTTTCGTTCTTTTGACACTTTTGTTTGTACTCGAAGTCGACATCAACTTTGTTATTTTAAATGGAACACTCTATATATTAAGGCATTTTCGGATTCTACGTCAAATTTTAGGGTCACTTTGTATAACACTCCCTTTAACTAGGAGTTATAGATTTCGAGATTTTAATTTACTTAAAAAGGAGGAAAATAAAAATAAATAAAAGTTATAGATAATAAAATTTTGGTTTATATCTATTTTGTATAATTGATATTATTAGAGATACTGTTAAAGCAGTTAGTAACGCGTGATTTTCATATCACTGTAATTAATATATCAGATAAAAAAATAGTTTTAACAAAAGATGTTATAATTAAATTACACACAACCTTTACTTGAAGAAAACATGTATAAAGTGAATTTTCATAGTATTTGAAAGAAAAATTAGTGAAACGTGCAAAAAAAAATTGTCCGACAAAATTTTGGGTCGTTGAGGGTGTCCATCAACTCAAACATGTTAAAAGTTTAAGTTTAAAAATGTATTGCTAATCACCTGATTTTTCAAGATTAGTTAATTAAACAACGAATTCAAATATCGAATTGTCCGACAAAAATATTTTCCGATTTTCAGTCTGACGCCTGAAAATTGAATGCGTCTTCCAGACGAGATTATGAGGAAATCCCCAGTTTCTAGAAAAACGATAGAAACATCTACACGTAATTAAGCCACTCAAAAACTTACAGCTGGTTATTTATAAATGATACTTTATGTCGATGGCCACCCAGACTATTACTCTATTAGAATTACAAAAAAATAATCATACAAAGAATGTGACAAATTTAGCCTCCTTCTACTACCATAAATTGTTGAGAAATTATTTAAAAACTTTTGTTTATGAACACTAAGGTAGGTTAGGGTTGGCTATTGTTTAGGTTTTGGTGGTGTTCCTAAACCTTGAAGCAAATGCTTTGCCCAGACGAACCAATCCACAATTGAATAAGTAGTTTTTGCACTCAGTGCATGTAAACTACCAGATAAGTACGTCAATACGCCTACCGAAACAATAGAATTACGTACTAGTGTTTCAAAAATGTAGCAAAAACACTGGGTTAATAGAGCATTTTGCTACAAAAATATTTGCATAAGCACACAATTTCAGTTACGAGAAATCACTTTACATCCCTAATATAGCAAAAACTGTTTCAGATCTGTAATAATTGATAATTGAAAATTCGAAATGACGAACGACAGCTTGTATATTATTTTTCACTTTTACGTAGATAGAACTACTAGCGTGCGTTGTACACACTAATTGTTGATGTACTTACATTTTTCGTTATTTAGAATGCAATTTACACACCTTGTATTTTTGTAAATGCCGAAAAACAATTCAAATCTTCAAATAAAAGTTTGACAATTAAATAGGTTAACTCAGACTGTATGACAAATGTATGCATTATGTTTATTTGTGTTTGTAAGCCACAGCTCACTAATTAAATTTTGTGGTTTGAATGTTATAATATCAGAAATTTGAAAGGTAGAATTTAGAAAAATATCGTGCAAAAATAGGATACGCAACTTGTGCGTAAACAATATTCGAGAATTCGTGCCAAAACCGGCACTCATTCCCAAAGAATTTGTTTACGCACATGTTACGTAAATAACTATTTCAACACACTATACAGGTTTACAATGATTTTTGGGGCGCCATACATTACACTTACATCACAATATAATAATGAAAGATGATAATGTACGATTCGAATAAATAAATAAAACCACAATCAATCAATATAAATTACAAAAAGTGTTGTTGTATGTTTCAAGAGGAGATCTCAATCATTAGGTTATTGGACTAAACAATTATAATTGCTAATAACTCTTTGTCAAACCTTAATTTGTCAAATTGCAGTCAAATAAGTACAGTTAATTTGATATAATATACTTATACGTATGTTTTCAAGTTCTGTATACATAACAACAACAAAATATCAATCCAATTTGAAAATGCTTTTATACTGTTTTAATCACATTAAAATTTTTACAAAATTGATTGGGATGACGTATAACAAGAAAGATAATTACATAGAAATGTTTTGTTAGTAATAATTAAAAAACAATTAAATTTCTCTTTTAAACTATCGCTGAATCGTTGACACTCACAGTTAGATGCATTCTGTTTTAATATTTAAAATAGAAATGTAATTGTATTTTAATTATTCTAAAGCATTTTTGTGTAATGAAATATCTTTCTTGTTAAACACTTGATAAAATATTTTTGTTTTAGCTTTTTTATTATTAACAAGACGAAATTATTATTTACCTATCTAGTATATAATGGTGCTTTAGAAAACGGGTCATATAGGTTAGGTATCAAAATGAAGCTAAAATTAGTCCGTATAGCATGTTTTGATACCAAAACCATTTTGTCCCTTAAAAGGGCAGTAGGAATTTGGAAAAAACCAGTTCACAATGCTAAATCCCTATGACGCGTTTTAAAAAGCACCACCTTGTATATGTGTATGATAAAAACTGAACATATATTTTGTCCTTTCTTCCTCTATACTGAGTTGGTAAATGAACTAGATTTTAGCAACAAACACATAGATTATCAATAACATGAATAATACAAATACATACCTAGTAGTCAATTTTACAAAACTAAAATAAAATGTTAAATTACTCTTACAAATGTAGATGTATATGAACACAATTAATAATGAAATGGAAAGTAGATAACTGTGACACAATTATAAAATACGCAATTACTGCAAATTAACAAAATTCTTCATTAACGATACAAATTAGATGAGAAATTGGTATAAAATTAGGTAAATGAACTTTTGCAATTTAGTTTAATTTGAACGTTTACCCAACAACTACACTAAGTTCAACCGTTACACTTCGAAAATGGAAGTTTTAATAATGTCTTTGGTAAGTTTTTTAGTTTTTTTTAATTTGTGTTTGTATTACTAACCTCATAATTATTGTAGATATTTTCTACTGTTTTAAGGCAGGCGTGTGCGTTGCCATCTGCTTCAGAAAATCGTAAAAAACGAGATGAGTTTGATTGGAATAATGCAGAATCACTTATTCAATCTTTGTCTTCGTTGCCGCTTACTGAAAACGTCTCAGACGATGAACTTCTAAATTTGGCTCTACCATGAAGCTCTAAACGATCTAAATTCGTATCTTCCACCAGCCACTGCCTACGGCACCAGTAGCTCTTCCAGCTCCTGCAGTTGGGGTCGGCTTCAATGTCGACAAACACGCCATACTAGACACCACACGTTGAAGTTTTTCGATTTTTGGAAGCTCTTCTGCAATTTAAAACAGAGTTATTCGCCCGCCTTCAACAACTAATCAACGATAACTGGGATTTGGTTCGTGCAATTATCAACCTTGTTTTGGGAAAAATTCAAAAATTACAAGGATTCACGTTATTATTCATCAGCATCTTGCGACAAATCTTTGAATTCGCCCTTGGACTATTTTTCACATTTCAGTCTTAATCTTCCATCTATCAGTGTTGGACTATCCTGTCAAGCAGAACCTGTTCAATTAATCTGAACCTGTAATTCCTACCGGAGATGGATGGTTGAACGGTTAAAATCATAATTTACGTTTAGTTTTAAATATTTCTTATTTGTATAGCATGTTTATTTATTTATTTATTAACTATTAAACCTGATTTAGGAATAGAACAAGTGTTTTTTATAAGTTTCAATTTTTTCAACCGATTTAAAAATTTCTACAAAATAAATCTACTATTTTTTATGGACTAAACAGTTCTGTATAATAGTACGTTATGTAACAAGGGACTAAAGTGAATGAATTGCAGTTAAAGAAAATTATAACTTTTAGCAGTTGTTTAATAAAAACACACTTTTGAAAATGTTAATACAATACCATGGTAGAACATCAGCTAATACAAAATAAATTTTATAAAACTTCAGATTAAATAAGTGTTTATTTTACTTTAATTCCCTTGAGATTTCAAATGGTACTTTAATCTTCGAAAGGAGGGACTTAGAGACGAAATTTGTATAATAGTTTTGGCTGACGATTATTTCTACTAATTTTACGTAGGTCTGGCTGTTTAACCGTTTTGACATACACCACCTAATATGTGTCAGTTAATTTGTTTAACTGACGTATAGATGCTTGAAATCAATATCATCGTCAATAAAAAATTAAATGCGCCCTTATTCTGTATACATTATCGTGTCAAGTATGGTGCAAAGTAAATTTTTAAAAATCAATTATCGGATTTTATACTTAGTTTGTTTTTAAAACGTTTCCAAATAGCAGATAAATCAGCCACTACTTTACCGCATTAGCCGTACTTTACAGTATTGTGTGTAAAAATCAAGTTTTAAGTATAAACAACTGAAAAATGTGTTTTGCAATTTTGACGGTATTTCAAAAGTTTTTAGTGCATCAGCAAATATTTTAAAAGTATGTTATGCTAGACAAAAAACCTCGAAATAGAAATATCATCGAAACCGATTCAAATTATACACAACTTTTGTTTAATTAAGCATTTATCCGATAAGTAATTAGTGAGATATAACAATTATGTAACACTAATTGTTGTAATAATATCTCCACTAATATCAATTATACAAAAAAGTTATAAAAGAAAAGTTGTTGGAAATTTTATTGTCTATAGCTTTTGTTTAAGCTTCTTTTTGTGTAAATTTAGTCCCGACGTAGGAATGGTAGTAGCGTAGCAGGTAAGCGTTCGCATCTCGGTTCGCATTAATAATATGGTATTCTCTGTACAATGTACAAATAGATTGCATAGAATCTGTACAAAGACAATTTTTAACTACTGAGTTTCAGAAATGAATAAAAGTATACCCAAACATAGGCATCTCTCATGCTAGTTTACTGCAGAAACATTCTTTCAACAGTCTTATGGTGAGGAGAGAATACTTATAAATAAATATAAATATAAATAAAATCCGGATGTAATCGTATTGATTGCCAGTTTCTACTAGGAAAACTAAACTTTTGGTTCAAGAATAGTTTTAAGAAAATTACC
This sequence comes from Abscondita cerata, assembly GCA_030710515.1. Taxonomy (NCBI): domain Eukaryota; kingdom Metazoa; phylum Arthropoda; class Insecta; order Coleoptera; family Lampyridae; genus Abscondita; species Abscondita cerata. Next base: position 53,125 of record JALBCR010004185.1, read on the forward strand.
TTCCAACACCACGCACAAATTTATTAAAAACTTACCTATCTTTGTCATGTGTGAAAATTACAACATAAAATACGCACTTACTTGACATATTAATTCTTCTCCCAGACAAATTAAATCAATATATTTAATCCGGAATTTGTAGTTTAACATATTTATTAGTATCTGTTTAATGTTTGTCTTGTAATTTAATAATTTTCTGGTGCTCTAATTTGTTAATGGGTAACTGTTAATTAGAGTTAAATAAATAAACAAATAAATAAATAAATAATGGCTTTAGTACTTGGATACATTTAACAATCGTTGGTCGTTACTGAAATGTATAATTCGATTTTAAATTCCTTCGCGGTGCACATTTCCTTCTTAAATGTGGATTTTTTTCACTTTCTCTATCGAAATTATTATGTTGCGACGCTGTTAGACTTTTATTTTATTTTTCAAGCAAAATATTTTATATCGCCGTACACTCTTTTACACGTTTGCTAGTATAAGAACGATGTGGAGTTCTGCGCGAAACGCTTGTTTTTTTTCTATAGACAGAAAATTGGGTACGAAAAATAAAAACAAAGTTTTATTTTAAAACTGAACTTGTTTGGTATATTTCATTTTTTGGTTACGATATTATAGTCATAACACAATAGCTATAAAACTTATACACTAAAAAAAATTTTCTGTTGTAGCTACCGAATTATGGTTGCCACTAGCAGTGAATTACTGTTGGCGCAGTGACAGCAGGAATTTTTGTTGCCTCTACAAATCAATTACTGTTATTTGTAAATGGTTGGCTTTACATAATTAATGTTACCATAGCAAAACAATATATTGTAAAGACAACATAATGAAGAGTCTGGCTTACAAACTGTTTTGCTAAATTTACCACGACATGAAAGGTGTCACCGTTAACATAACTAATCAGTTTTGTTGCTATACCAGATCTGTTTTGCTGAAATTATGAGGAATTTGGTGGGGTCTACTTAACCGCCTTGCTAAAGTACTTTGCAAACGTTACAGCATACTTGATAAGCGTAACAAACATGTTTTGTTAAATTAACCAACTATTTTGCTATAGGTACAATTGCAATTTACTCATACAGGCTGTAGAATTGAATCCCGAACCACAGGAATTTTTTAAGTTTCATTTATTTTCTCCCCATGTCATTTTATCTCAAAATCACAAGACAAACTTTTTGTAGAGAAAAGCAAATGATTCTAAAGTACTAATCTTCAATTTTTTTTTGATATTCTTCATTTGACAAATACAGAATTTAAAATCCTTGATTTAGATAAATATCATAGTTTCCTTGAAAAATATCAATCGCTTGTAGTACTAAACATGCAAAACACGTGACTATTTTTTTCCAGGCAAATCATATTTTTGCAAAAGTAGGTAACGATTTTAAATTATAAAAGTAAAAAATATTGTACATCTATAGAATCATTTTCTCTACAAGAAATTTGTCTTGGGATTTTAAGATAAAATAACGTATGGGGAGAAAATAAATGAGAATCAAGAAATTTGCATTGAAATTCCTATTATGCGTGATTCAATCCTACACCCTGTATACGAGGCAATTAAGTGACGACTACAGAATGTTTTTTCTGTTGAAAAGCGTAACTACCTACACCTACTAGGCGCATAAAACTTCTGTTTCGTGGTCATGTGTAAATAATGTTTACATTACCTAATTGAACTTTGCAAGAAAAATACTATACAAAAGATGTATATACCTATCGGAGTTCATTTAAAAAAATAGAAATTCTTTCCCGATAAAATTCAGTAAATCCTGAAAATATCCCACCACGTGCTATACCTATGGCGTAAAACAATAAGTATTATTTTTTTTAAAATGCTCTCTGTAACTACTTCTATAAAGGACTTCTAACTGTCACATATCTTTTGCCGTTAGGGGCAACAGTAAGGTGATTAGGGATCGGACTCATTAAAAATCATGAAAAATATAAATACTATTATCTTCTTTGGCAATTTGAACTTCGTAACAGAAATAATGGTCATTAAATCTGAATTTATACGTAGAGGTTCTTCATGAAGTATTTGTTGTTTCTGATTTGATGGAAATTCCTCTTGCGGCATCAAATAGTTATTAGACTCCTGTAATAAATGGTTTTCTAGTTATAGGTATTTGTTCCACTGTGATTGCAGACCTGCTAAGGCAATTTGTATGTAACTGGAAAATTGGTTAAGAATATTTAAACCGCAAAAGGAAGCAAAAAAAAGAGATAATGAGGAGCAACTTGACTTTAGTATTTAGAAACAGATAATGCCTACGAAGCGGCGGGTTATTCACTCAAAATGTATGAACAAAATTATTATAGGTATAGGTTAAATAATATACTAACCATCACAGTTGGTGGCAATGTTATATGCCGTTTAATATATTTCTCCATTCATCAAGATTGGTTTTGAACCTAGTCCGGTGTCCACTACTTGGTATTAGCTCTTTTATCATACTTTCGGTTAATAAACGAAGAGTTTTTATGTCGACATCGTTATCTATTGGAAAAAGCACCAGTACAGTTATCATCATCACTTTGCTTTTTCTTGATTTATGTTTAAGAGATTCAAATATTGATTGAATGAAAATACGAATTCGCACAACATTTATTAGGGTTCTTACACGGTTGAAAACCTGGAAGTCATTAAATCCAAAATTAACTTTGTCATATAGATATTTAATTAGTCATGGAATTTTTAATTTTCACTTAAAAAATTGATGGATAGATATCATTTTGAAGATTTTACATTATTAATTGTCGAATATTTTGAGGTCGTGGAAAATTAAAATCTTTGTCATGAAAACCCAGAAAACCCATGGAAATTAACATACAAATGCACGACCAACTCAAACAAATGAACTATACGAAATTCAAAAATTGTAATTCATTAGAATAGGTGATAACCAATAATAATTTCCCAAATTTGATTGACGACGTTATTGTTCCATAATACTAATATTTACCCACTCTGTACATATTTATTTTATTTTTAAACTGGAATAGTATCAAATTGTTTTTTCTTGATTTTAAACATAAGGACCAAAGTTCTAAACAAATATTTATCATGCACAATTAAATAGGTATTATACATTTTTCCATTTTATTAGTAATATATTTTTAGTTATATAATGTAGTGTAAGATGAGCGTTTTATATAAATGGGAAATTTGATAGCATATATTAGCAGCATGTGTTAATAAATGACTTTGACGTAATTGGTCTGTCAGAGACCTGGCTCTTTTCTAAGGTACCAAATTCAGCTATAAATATTGCTAAATACAAATTTGAAAGAAAAGACAGAATTACAACTACATGGGGAGGAGGTGTGGCTATGTATATTAACAGCGATCTACAATATAAACAAATACACATAGATAATCATCAATCACAGACAAACCCGTTTGTATTGCATACAACTAATTTATTTACAGAGATAGTAGTTATAAAAAATTGACACAGCTAAATAATATTAACATAAAACTTCACGATAAACAATATTTCTAGTTGTAAAGCTTCGTCCTTCATTACTTTTTTCAGCATATACGAATTATACATAATATATGTGGTATACATACGTTATGTTGAACAGTAACATTTGGACCTTATTTGACCTCCATTAGATATTTTTTAAATACACGTTAATACTTTTCTTAAGTTAGTAAACGTAATTATATTTCAAATATGAAGCATTTTGGATGCGTAGTTTTTTGAGTTTTGTATTAAATGGTACAATATACCAATTTTTCAACTTTGACTGAGTTTAAAAATAGACAATTATAAATTTTTGAAATGTATACCCTTTTTAGACACTTCCATTTAATTGCGAGTTGAATGATACACATTTGTCTGGATTCTTAGAAACAAAAACCTTAGCGTTTACAGTCCCAAAAATACTTTAGTAATTAATATATCAATCATTAGAACAAATTTGGGTGACTTTTAAATTAAATAATATATTATTAGCTGTAGGTGTAGTTTACAGAAGAATGGAGTATGCATTCTCTGAATTTCTTGAACAGTTTGAGAGCTCCATTACCCAAATTTTGACCAAATGTGATGAGATAATATGCATGGGTGACTGCAAGTTGATTTAGTTATGTGTGATGATCTACGATGCGTTCAGTTTTCTACTATAATTGAAAGTATGGGTTTGAAACAAATAATTAAAGAACCTACAAGAATATCTAAGGTTAGCTCAAGCTTACTTGACCTTATTATTATCTTAAGTGATATAGATGTGGACCATGCAAGCACCCTGCAAATGCATCACGTTTCGGATCATTCACTAATATTTTGTTCTTATCCCATACGATGTATTACTAAAAATGTACCTGTAATTAGAACTTACAGAGATTTTAATAATTTTGATAGTAATGATTTTTATATAGATTTACAGAACATTTATTGGGATGAAATATATGGTATGACAAACATTAATGATATGGTTGAGTTTCTAGACAATAACCTATTAAACATATTTAATATACATGCTCCCATTAAAACATCACGATTATTGAAACCCAAAGCTCCATGGTTAACACATAATATTAAAGAAATGATCTCAATACGGAACAAAGCTTTAAAACGGTTCAAAATTTCAAAACAATTGACTCATTGGCAATATTATAAAACTTTGCGTAATTACGTTAACTTGGCAATAAAGCGAGAAAAAAAAGCATACCTAGAATTTAAAATACGTGACAATAGTAATAATATCTGGAACAAACTACAACAGTTAGACATAATCAGTAAAAAGAAATATTGACCTACCCCCAGACCTAAATGATGTTAATAAAATTAATGACTTCTTTACAAAATTAGACAACTTAAATTTAGGTTGCAATTCAGAATTATATAACTTTTATAATAGTAATACCATAAAACCATTCAAACTAAACTAAAATTTCATGAGGTAACAGATTTGGACATACTACGTTTTCTAACCAGTATAAAAACAAAGTCAACAGGTTCTGATGGCATTAGTCACCAGATGATAAATATATGTTGTCCTTTTCTAACGCCTTATATAACCTTTATAATTAATTATTCCCTATACACCAGCACCTTTCCAGAAAAATGGAAGTCTGCATTGGTTATACCCCTTCCGAAAAAGAACCAGCCAAAACTTTAAATGACTTAAGACCTATAAGTTTGCTTCCTGTACTGTCTAAAGTTTTGGAGAAGGCTATCGCTGAACAAATTCAAATTCATCTAGAAAGCAATAAAATATTGCCAGCAACTCAGTCAGGATTCAGGTCTGGATTCAGTTGCACTACGTCACTATTAAACATTACTGATGAGATTTATAATGCATTAGATAATGGTAAATTATCTACTTTAATTCTATTAGATTACTCTAAGGCTTTCGACAGAATATGTCACAAACTATTAGGTAGCATTCTACATTACGTTGGATTTAGTGACGAGGCAAATATACTTATAAACAATTTTATTACAGGTCGATATCAACAGGTTAGGTACAAAAATGAAAAGTCGAAGCATTTAACGTTATTGTCTGGTGTACCACAAGGCTCAGTGCTAGGACCAATTCTGTTTACCATATATACCTGTAATTTTAACAAATGTTTAGACAATTTGATATTCCATCAATACGCAGATGATATACAATTACAATACCATTTTACAGAACACGATATAATTGCAGCAAACGAATGCATTTGTAATGATTTAAATAATATTATTCAAACATCCGAAGCACATGGTCTCACAGTTAATCCGCTGAAGTCTTGTGCTATGTTATTCGGCAGAGTTAAAGTAAGAGAGCTTAACAAAAGCAAACTTAAAATTGTAATAAAAGATACAATAATTCCTTTAGAAGAATCCATAAAAACCTAGGACTTAAAATAGATACGGATTTACGGTTTAAAAATCATATAACGGACATTATACTGAAAGCTTTTGTTAATCTTAAACTTATTTTCAACAATCGCAGCATTCTAAGCAAAAAAATTAAAATATTGCTTTGTGAATCTTTGGTCCTCTCTCAATTTAAATACTGTGATGCCGTATATGGACCTGCGCTAGACAGCGCTGATAAAATGAGAATTCAGAGAATGCAGAACTCCTGTTTGCGCTTAATCTTTGGAATTAGAAAATATGACTGCATTTCACACAAGTTAAATGAAGTCAAGTGGTTAAATATGACACAGAGAAGGTATTTGCATACAGCCACTTTATACCACAAAGTCATATTAAGTAGTACACCTTCTTATCTACATAATAAGATACATTTTAGTACAAACGCGAGATATACCAACTTAATCATTCCACCATTACATAAAACAACGCTATTTGAACGTTCTTATTCCTATACCATAGCCAAAATATATAACTCACTTTCAACTAATATAAAGTCCATGAATTTATATACATTTAAGAGAACACTATACCAAATGTTATTATTACAACAATGTTAAATAATATAAAGCACATCACGTAGGATCGGAATCTCTTAGAAAAATTAAACTGTACATATTGTATGACAAAAGAGATGTATATATATATATATATTACAATTAAATGGGTTAAGTGGTAGAGCAGAGCTAAATAGAATTGTCTCTCTTTAGCATCTGAACTTCGCCCATTGGGTTAGTAACAATGAATTTTCTTATTTTTATATTATTTTTAATTTAAATTTTATTTTGTATATCTTATTATTATTTCTGTATTATTTCTTTAATGTACATTTGAATTTTTGTTACATAACCTAATAAAGGCATTATTATTATTATTATTATTATTATTATTATTATTATTATTATTATTATTATTATTATTATTATTATTATTATATATTATGCATTAAGTTGTTTTGATACGAAAATGGCTGATTCATAGAGAATATTGTGTTGGAAAAAATATGCGGTTCTTATTGATAAGTATACCTTCATCTGTGTAAAAAATTTACTGTCTCGCCGTCAAAAAAATCAACAACGTCTTTGTCAGCCATTCACTTTTATATATAAATAATAATAGAACAAACTCGAGTGGCCGAAGTTGACAGGGAAGAACTTAAATAACGCAATGGCCGTACGGCTTGCATTAAATAACTTAATGATGAATTGCAAAACTGTTCGGTAACGTCAACCAAAATTCTGTTATGAGTATCAGTTACTCTGTGATTACAGCATAATGTAATTCTACCGATAACGTTTCTTTTAGCTGATATCGCAGAAATCCTTGCTGCCGTCAGTATGTTGCTTAGTTATGTTTAATGAAGAATAACATAGAAATAATCAAACATGATTGCTAAGCTTAAAGTATTTCATACAGATATGTAAGTTATACTGTTAATATTTTATTTTGTTGTTTATAAAGAATGAATCATAATCTCTACAAAAAAACTTTTGTGGACCCAACAAGAAACCACTTAGCAGTAATTAACTTGTATTTGTAACTAAACACTTCGTTATTATAACCGTATATTTATGCAGATACACCTGTATTTTGGCTAGGGCCACTAGTTATCTATTAGCAAGACAGTTTTGTTAACAGATTTTTTCAGTGTAATATTTAACTTTTATTAAAGGCGTCGAGACTAGCTGTATGATCTAACAAAAAAAATGTATTGGTACATAAATACATTTACATAAAAACCTTGACGGTCAAACAAATTCTGATTATGTTGTGTTTATCTTGTAACACATAATTGATTGACAGAAAGTTAACATTAATATTAACAACACAACAAAATGACAGTCACATAATAATTTATAAACGAAGAACGTCAGTTTTCACATCTTCTTGATAAGTGCAAACATAAATTACAAATGAAACAGCATAAACATTTAGTAGTTATTATTTCCGTTAAGCCAAATTAAGCAGTAGTACTTTGAAAGTTATGAATTAAAGAAGCGTTAAACACTTGAATAATAGGACGAAACAGTTATGCCAATAATAGAATTAGTAGAAATTCATGCCTCGTGATTTTGTTACTATTTATTTAAAAACATCTAACGTTATAATTAATGTATTAAATATTGATAAATAGCGTAAGTAAATTTATTGTCGTAAATTAAGTTCGCGAGTGACAAGCAAAACGACGACAGCATGCAAATAATACGTGAATGTCTTTCATAACTAAATCTTGAACAAAAATAAGCGCTTACTATTAGTTAATAAAGCCAATCATTTATTTCAATATAATTTTTATTTAGAAGAGATCCACTGATACCTCGAGAAAATTAGCACTTCAATTAAGTCATGAATAGATTTTAAACACATTATCCGAACAATTAATTGAACTGAAACTGAAATTTAGGATTTTTAGTTTACATCTTATAATTAAGATGAGGAGTTATGCGTATATTTCCATACCGAAAACTGTAACAGCCCTTTTGTTCACGTTTTTCAACGAAATAGAGTTTAGTACTTTTTAACGAAACAAACCGAAAATTATACATTGGTCCGATTGTAATGAATTTCGGTACATAGATGTTAATTAATAGATGAGATCCATATGGTCATTTGGTCAATGACCTCCCAAAAATTTTGACAATATATAAAAAATATTAATTATTACGTGTTTTATTAAAATAGGTAATTTACTCGCAAAAGCCGCAAGTGGCTAGTACATCCTCTTCAACCTTGGGCTGGCGGTTCGAATTGTCCTCATTGAATTAGATCTACCCGGAAAAACTCGAAAAACGTGCAGCTCCCGAATAAACGCGAACGTCCGAAGCAATAATCAACTTTGGGTCATAAGCCTGGTCCCGCAGTTTACGTTGACTTCGAATAGAGTGTACAACTACGCTCGATTTTTGATTCGATTTTCGCGTGTTTTAAATCAATTTAAGAATTTATATTGATATTTTTACTGTTGTTGTGTTGTTTTGTAAAAATACTATTTTTGGTTCGCGTGTGCATGTGCTATTACAGAAAATGTCGGTAGTGCAGAAAATTAAACAACTAAAAGTGCTAACGAACTTAATTTTACAAAATTAGTTGAGTTCAAGGCAAATGGTCGTCCTTTTCAGAACTAAGTTTACGACAAACTAGCAAAGACAAAAATAAAGATGTTCATCGAAACTTTCGCAAGGTAATGTACGATTTAGCTGCTGGATATGTGGTTGTGAAGTATGAAAAGTATTTTACTGTTTTGTTTGTTTATTATTTTCTAAAGACTCGTCAGACTCGCTATAGTCCAAATCCGGTGTAAGAGATTTAAAATATTTAAAAGAGGAAATAAAAAAAACATGCTTTGTCTGCAGAACACATGAAATGCTCAATAAATTTTGCAACCGTAGGAAATGTTGATATTCGTACACAGCTAGACAATGCTTATAGAAAATCCCTTAGAGATTTTAATGAAAATGTTTCGAAAAATCGCTATATTTTGAACAAAATTGTAGATTGTATAAAATTTTGCGCTGCATTTGAGTTATTTATATTTTTTTAAGTATGCCTATTTTTTAAATTAATGATTGACCACGAGCCGCCACTGGATGAGATTTGTTTGATTTTAGGTTTATTCCAAATAGTGATAATGGCACTTATTCTACATATACGTTTTGTCAATGTAGAAAATTTTCAAAAATATTACTTACTTTTATTTCAAATAAAAAGCTGTTTCTAATATAAGTAGGTAACCTAAAAGTTTATGCCGATTTTTAAGCAAAATTGAAAGAATTTTTTTTTCATATTTTAAAGTAACTTTTTCAACCAAATATATGTCGTTTTGTTCGTCAATGTTATGCCATCTTTTTGTTAATTTCATAATTCCGCTCTCGTAGAAGGTCTTGTCTCTATTGCAAGAAAACGTGACCAAGTGATTTTCACAGGCCTCTTTTGAAATCAATTTTACACCATTAACAGCTCTACAGAGACTGAAACAAAATGTAGCGTGACTGTGCACGGATATATACTATACGGTTTATTTATCAGAACTTCCCAGTCAAGCTCTCTCAATTTTTGCCTAGTCATCAAAGATTTGTGTGTCTGACGTCCCAATGAAACAGAACACATTTTCTGTTGATCAAACCCAGCCGCTTCTTTTCAATCACTTATTTCTGTCTTATCAATTGCTGACAGTATGTACATGATCAATCGTTTGGCCAGGCAGCAGCACGTCATGATGCACGATTCCCTTCCAATTCTACAGAACACAGATGACTTTTCTTGGCGCCAATCCGGGCTTTGTTGGTAGAACGTCATCGTTTTTCGACCATGATTACACTATTGTCGTAATGTGATCCACTTTTTATTGCCGGTGATCATATGTTTAAGAAATGCTTTAAATTTGTTTCGTTCCAGTAAAGATTCACAGATGGAAATTAGGTTAATTAAATTTCTTTCCGTTAAATCATGTGGCACCCAAACATCGAGCTTCTTTTTGTATTCTTCCTGTTTGCTTAGTAATGCCTAGACTTCTAGATTTTTGCAATCTCATAAATGATGATGATTCCTTGATTTCATCGAGTTTTTCTATGATTTGTCGACTAAAGATAAGTGAATTTTGACATCAAAAATTTCAACACGAAATCAATGGCTGCTCTTTCTGATACTTTATCAGATTCAGAAACATCATACATTTTTTTAGCTGCATGCGTCGTATTCTTCCCTTTTTGAAATAAAATAACAAAATGTATCGAATTTCTTTTTTATTTTCACTAATTTTCAAGACATACTTTTGATTGGACGAACGAATTTTTAATTATTTTCTAATTTATTCTTCAGAATGACAGATTTCAAATGGCACTTATTTTTGTTTATCGTAGGCAACTTTTATAATTATACAAGACTTTTACTTAAACATTTTTGATCTAATGCTTACAGCGCAGTTACGCAATTCTCTGATCTCAGATGACTTTAATTCACAATATCTTTAAGAATAATAACTTGACAAAAAAAGATGAGAAAATTGTCGGTAATTTTATTATCTGCAACTTTTATTTAAACATTTTTTAAAAACGCATTTACTTTTATCTCTTTTTAGTTTTAATTTTAGTCTTAAAATGTGTTCAAGAAAACAAGCGCACTACTTCGCTTAAAAAGCGGATAAGAGACCCTTACTGACAGGTTAAACCCTGACGAGTTGTGCATTTTTAGGTTAGTTTTTTTTTCAAACGGATAAGTTCATTGTTAAATTGTCTTTACTGCACTTCCCAAATTTTAAGGTCAATAATAGATTATCTAACATTTTAGGAAACGGTTTATAGTTGTGGCTACAACAAGAATATTATGCGATTTGTAATAGACCTGCACAACGTCTGAGTCGATTTAAATCCTAATATTTGAGTAATATTCAAAGCTTTATCAACAATCAAAAAAAATATAAACAAAATGTCCAAAAATATTTTTTATTTAACGTATTATATTTGTAACTAACGTAGTATGAATTTGTATGTAATGTATTATGAGTATCCAAGATTTATTTATTTATTCGTATGTAATACTATGATTTGAATAATTATCAATAAATGTTAAACATAAAATTAGTTCGATAATAGTTGTTTACGTGACATGTGCGTAAACAGATTCTTTCGGGAATGAGTGCCGGTGGCATTGGTACGAATTCCCGAATACTGTTACGCACAAGTTGCGTATGCTATTTTGCACAATATTTTTCTAAATTCGCACTTTCAAATTTCTGATATTATAACATTCAAACCACAAAATTTAATTAGTAGCTGTGGCTATAACGCAAATGCACATAATGTATACATTTGTCATCCAGTTAACCTATTTAATTGTCAAACTTTATTTAAAGATTTGAATTGTTTTCAGCATTTAAAAAAATACAAGATGCGTAAATTGCATCTCTAAATAACGAACAATGCAAGTACATCAACAATTTGTGTGTACAATGCACGCTAGTAGTTCTGTCTACATAAAAATGACAAATAATATACAAGCTGTCGTTCGTCATTTCGAATTTTTAATTATCAATTATTACAGATCTGAAGGAGTTTTGCTATAGTAGGGATGTAAAATGATTTCTCGTAACTAAAATTGTGTGCTTATGCAAATATTTTTGTAGCAAAATGCTCTATTAACCCAGTGTTTTTGCTACATTTTTAAACACTTGTACGTAATTCTGTTGTTTGGGTAGGCGTATTGACGTACTTATCTGGTAGTTTTACATGCACTGAGTGCAAAAATCAGCTGGATGTGAAATGTATGAAATTTATGTAATCTCAATATATGACCGACTAAGGTCTGGTTTATTTTGGTTACGGGACTAATTTGTTTTTGGATGGTATGTATAGGTCTTCTATAACTCAATGAGCACATTCTTGTAATCATTTGTAACACCTTTATGTTTTGACATATTATGTTTTGGGGGACTTAGACATTTCTCCGAATGGACACATCGTCAAAACTCAACATAACGCCGAAATCAGCTACTGGATACAATGCCGAAAATGGGCACAACGTCGAAAAACAAAAAAATCTATTAGGACTATTATTCCTAAAGGTGTAAAAATAAACGGGTAAATACACCTAACTGTTTAATAAAGCATATAGCGTAATCAGTACGGGTTCTTCTAACCGCTACTCCGAGAAGCAAGTCAGAAATCCTCTCTTGAACACGTTTTAAGACTGACTGAAATTTTATTTGAAAAAGGTGATTTCCAACAACTTGGTAATTTCGCTGTAATTAAGCATAGGATCACAAAATTGTTTCAACAATGTATTAAGAACGACTTTTATTTAAAAAATGTGTAATAGTAATATTTTTGACAATGTTTTACAGGTTAAGTACCCTTTTGGCTATTCAGAATAAACCCAAAAATCTAATCAAATCAAAAGATCTATAGTTCTTTACAACAGAAGAGTGGCAACTCTAAGATTTTATTCTTTTTCAAAAGTGAAGAAGCATAGTACATAGATCTAGCCCCTAATGTACCTCAAATATAACTACTAACAAAAACTTGTCAAATCGCAATTTTAATAAACACACCACCGAACTTTAAAAATTATAATATCCACTATGGTAATTAATTAAGGATATTAAATCAAAGTTATTATAATTCAAATGCTCGTCGATCATTTTTGAACTTCCCTGCATTATTTCGAATCATTTCACTTTCTCATTGTTTTTTGTACCATTTGCACGAATTTAATTCGTAATAAATACATGCATTAAATGTCAACTAAAAAATTTAAATTATCTATTATTTTAGGTTATTAATTTTTATTGTTATTAATTAAATTAATGACGTTGTTGGACAATAAATTATGTTAACTAATACTACTAACAATACTAGAGTACACGATTATGTCGTAATTGAGTAATTACTGTTTGAAGCATATCGTTCGAGCGAATGAACTCATTTTAACAATAAAAGACCAACGACAAGCATTTCTAATGAAAATAGTTTTAAAAGTTCGTTGTAAATAGAGAAAAAAAAACTTTTGGTCGACTGTAAATTCTGAACGTATAATGCATCTGGCAACTATGTGTAAAAGAAGAAAGAAGAGCAATGGAACCAGTCCAACAAGAACGAAACAACACAACGTAAATTGTATACATCAGAATGGGACAACTAGAAAAGCTCTTGGAGTCGGAAGGGAGGCAGAAGTAGGTAATCCGTTGGCTGTCAGCCTCCGTTCTACACAACAATCCCAAGCATTAAATACGTGTCGGTTGCTGTGGAAGTAAGACGAGGTATTTTCGACGCAAAAATTTATTGATATTTCGCGATTATTCAATCATTTTTTTTCGTGTTTGTGTGTGTTTCCCGTGTACTTAAACTGTTTTGTGACAGTCTGTTTTTCAAACTTTACTGTTTTGGAAACAATGTGACAACAGGTTTATTTTATATTTTACGGTAAGATAATTTAAGAATTAGATTAATCTTCTAGGTTTATACACATCCGTTGTCTAATGTTTTCTTTTTAATTAAATGTGGCGGTTATAAATAAGTGGGAAAACTGTTTTAAATACGGCATATTATTGTTTTGTTATTCGTGATTCAATCAAATTTTAACAGCAAAAATAAAATAGCACATTAAAAGTTTAACAAACTAAGCCCATTATTTTTGGGTGTCCTCTACTTTTAGCTGCTTTATTTCTAGGTTCACAAGCGGAAATACATTTGACTTTAACATGTGTGTATTATTTTTGGGCTTTTAAGATTTTGTATCTACACAAAGTTTTTATGATAAACAACCAAGCAATGAATAAGAAAGTAGTTTCTGTTCAACAAGTTAAATAGATACCTAATCCAATCATAAAAACGTATAAGGAAGTAATGAACGATTGCATTAGTAAAATAAATAATAAACACTCAGAGTAAACAAACATTGAACATACAACGTAATTACTACATACTATAACTTTTAATTTTTTATTTAATTTTTTAATTTATACTTAGACAAAATATAAACAGCAATATTATGCAAATAAAAGTTTGAATTATTAGAAATTTGGAAATTGGTTAATAGAGTTGGAAATACCCCAATAGAGTATTTTCGAAATGCTAGTCTAATTTTTATTTGACTGGATTTTCTTAAAATCTGAGGTATATTTGTTATTTGACAAAACTCTTAATACGAAAATAAAAAATATGCTTTTTGTGTAAAATAACAGTTATATAAATCAATTGAATCTTTTGTGAAACAATCGAAATACGCCGGGTGATTCAGTTTGGTGTTTTCTCAGAAAATTTCACTTTTGATGATTTGCCCTGTCTGTTTTCAAACCCCCAAAACACAAATCACTTTTATTATTTCGAGATAGTGAAATTTTCTGAGAAATTAAAAAATAAGATCTTTTCTCTTTTAAAATCGATCCGGGGACATAGTAGGTGTGCTAAAATAATTATAGTGACGTATCCCAAGAATAAGATGGTCAACTTTTTTCAAACGACCCTATGTATATTTTTTTATGGAATTTTTTTCTCCATTAAGCATAGTAAAAGAATTATACAGTTACATTATACAATTTTTTAGAAAAATATGCTATTTTTTAATTAAATTCTCCACGACTTGTTTTACTATTAGAATCAGTTAACCAAAAAAGAATTGAAGTTAGGCATTTAGAATTGTGTCAAATAACAATTAAAACTATTTGAGCCGACAATTTGTTTTTATGTGAATTTTAGTTAATAAAGTTTTGTTGTAGCTTAGATAAAACCAAACTCTATTTCTCCTAAAAGGTTTCTTGAATTTAGTCAATACGAAAACAAAATTTAAAATGTAGAGCTTCAGATATTTCAATTGGTTTTATGGCCAACATATCCTATAGGATATACAGGGTGTTTCCTAACATTTCTGACAAAATGAAGGAGCTGAATCCGCACTTAATTTTAAGACGAAAATGTGGTATAAATTTTTTCCGAGTGTCGCTTCGTTTTTGAAATACAGGGCGTTGAAAAAATAAAAATGTATGCGTTTTTATTATTATTAATTAGCGGAATACAATATTCCAGTGATATTTGGTACACATAATAAGAAATTTAAGTACTTTACTTTATGCCCATTTGAACTTACTAATTAGTTCATTAAAATTATGTAAGCAGTACAAATGAATTGGAAAACAATTCAAAAGGCTATTTGAAAATGTCAAACAGAAGACAAAACCAATGTCACGAAAAAATAAATGTTGTTGCCATGGAAGGAAGTAAAGCCTACTCTTCATTTGAAACAACAAAATGATAAAAATAAGTAAAATTGTACTTCTGTCTCTAAACAAATTGGATAAATCCAAATACTAATTATCATCTTTCAACTATTTTAATCGGCTCAGAGTTTCTCGATAATTTATTAAAACAATAATAATTATTGCTGTACTAACTATTGAGTAATTAGTAACATTAGCAAGTAAATTCCATTGTTCTCTAAAACCGTAAGAGATACGAGAAAAATGCAAGAGACGTAATTTGTTTAAAATTAATTTTACATTAGAAAAGATAAAAATATTCAATGCTTAACTGGTTCGTAATATTTATTTTTGCGAAATTACGGTACTAGTTACCGGAATCTCCGCCAATGAACTAATTGGCATAAAATAAAGTATTTAAATTTTATGTGTACCAAATATCACTGGAATATTGTATTCCGCTAATTAATAATAATAAAAAAAAACGCATACATATATATTATTTCAAAAACGAAGCGACATTCGGAAAAAATATATACCACATTTTCGTCTTAAAATTAAGTGAGGATTCAGTTCCTTCATTTTGTCAGAGAGGTTAGGAAACACCCGTAGAAATATTTATAATTTCTATACGTTGTTGTATGGAGAAAAAATGCCTATCCGTAACTTTGTGATACGTTAATATAATTCTGACTTAAGTAGTTCAACCAATGTGGTTTACAAATATAAATGGAAAATATGGATATGTACATAGTAACAAAACAAAAATATGTAAAATAAATATTTTTGTAAATATTCTATGATTTCAAAAATCTGTCTAGGTAAACGACCCTCGGCTTAACAGATTATGTTCAAAATCTAATCAGATCTGCACTATGTATTATATACGATTACATATAAAACTCATATGCAAAGTTTTATAAAAATCTGTACGACGGTTTTCATGACATTTTATTTATTTATAAGAAGTGGAATACAAATCAGATACGTTGTGTTGTAGGAAATAATTTCGCATTTATTAAGAAAAGGTGCACCGCGCAGCAATTTGTAAAAATCGAATTAAACATTTCAGTACCGTCCAACAATAGTTAAAGGAATCTAACTGCTAAGCCGTTATACGAACGATACCTGCGACAGTACATCGGACAAAACGAGGTATCGAGCGCCCAAGTTTCTTAAGACGAGTTGAAAATTCTCACCTCACCAAGCGAAAATAAAATTGCGTTTTAAAAAATGGTTCAAACAAAAGGCTATAGACAATAAAATTTCCAACAACTCTTCTCATTCACCTTTTTTTTTCGTATAATTGATATCGTTACAACAATTAGTGTCACGTGATTATTAATTACATCTCGGATCAAAATAGTCTAAACAAAACTTGTGTATAATTAAATTACAAACAAGTTTTATTTGAAATAAAATGTGTATAATGAATATTTAAAAAATTCAAAAATCTGTGTAGGTTAACGGCCCTTTTGGCTACATATATTATGCACAAAATCTAATCAGATTTGCGGAATTATAAATAAGGTCCATGTACAAAGTTTCATAAAATGGACGGGTTTGTTTGATATCATGTTCACATATGGACGGACGGTCAAGCGGCCGTCGGATATAAAATTTTTTGCTTCATTATAACGCACTAACTCTAATTTGTCGGAAAAAGTGAAAAAAAAAGTGTTAAAATTTTCGGTTTGGAAACTCGTCGCCCAATCTTATTTCATAAGATGTAGAGTAAATATTAAGCGAGAAAAAAATTGAAATAATGTATCTGGGGTGTAATTTTTTAACAAAAAAATCTTTCGTTAAATTGTTCCTAGAAAAACCCTTTAAAAATTTTAAATATTAAACTGATTTGAATTTAATTTTTACTCCACGTTTTATGAAATAAGATTTTTTTCACTTTTTCAAATGTACTATATACGAGGATGTATTGAAAAATTCTTAGCCTACTATAGAACCAAACAAAATTTCAATGTCAAAATATTTTATTACTCAACATATTCTCCTCTTAATTGGATACATTTATTACAGCGAACCTGCAACGTCTCTAGACCTTTCAAAAAAAATGTTTCTTCTTGCTCTGCAAACCAGACCTCCACAGCTTCTATTACCTTGTTGGAAGATAATGTACGACCTTTTAAACTTTTTTTCAGTTGAGGAAAGAGGTGATAGTCGGACGGAGCCAAATCGGGTGAATAAGGGGGGTGTTCTAGTAATTCAAACCCTAAATCACGAATTTTTGCATGGCAACATGAGATTTGTGTGCAGGGGCGTTGTCCTGCAAAAAACAAAACACCTTTGGATAGCTTTCCGCGTCTTTTCTCTTTAATATTTTCCCGTAGAGTGGTCAGTAATGTCGAATAGTAATCTCCAGTTATTGTTCTACCTTTATCCAAAAATTAATCATGATTACTCCATGGCAATCCCAAAAACTGAAGCAAGAACTTTTCCAGCAGATTTTGGACACGAAACTTCTTAGGTCTTGGAGAACCAGAGTGTCGCCATTCCATCGATTGTTGCTTTGTTTCTGGATCGTAGAAATGTACCCAAGTCTCATCCATAGTAGCAATTCGGTTTAAGAAGTCTACATCGTTTTCAAATCGAGCACAGATCGAACGCGATGCTTCTACCCTTTCACGCTTTGGTCAACATTCAAACATTTGGGGATCCATTTTGCAGCAATTTTTCTCATGTCCAAATTGACGTGAACCATATGATGAACGCGTTCGTATGATTATTCAGTGCTTCAGATATCCGTTTTAGCCCAATTCGACGGTCTGATAAAATCATGTCATGAACTGCATCGATATTTTCGGGGACTAACACAGAAACTGGCCTTCCCGATCGGTCATCATTTTCAATCGAAAATGTACCTCTTTTGAAGCTTGCATTTCAATTTTTGACAGTCGCATACGAAGGACATTGATCACCAAAGGTATTAAGCATATCTTCGTAAATCTGATTACCTCTTAACCCTTTTAAATACAGGTACTTGATGATGGCTCGATACTTCAATTTTTCGATTTTCACAATTTCGGTTGACATCTTTTTTCATTTAATTTATTGCGTGACTCTGGTTTACTTTTTTGACGTTGCTATGGTAACGCAATATTTTGTTTATGCAAGGAACTGGTCTAGGCTAGCTAGATATCAATACATCCTCGTAAAATTAAAGGGATTTCTTCGGTATTTTGCGAAAACGTTTAAATTATATTGCAATAGTATATTAGGAGTTGTTTTTACTTCCAGTAAAACATGCTATTATTTCTTCAAAGGTTGTTTATATGCCGAAACTAGAAAAAAATGCTACACATTTATTATATTGTATATTGTATAGTATCGACACGCACCTATCGTTCGATTTGAA
The DNA here is from genome assembly GCA_030710515.1 of Abscondita cerata. NCBI lineage: Eukaryota > Metazoa > Arthropoda > Insecta > Coleoptera > Lampyridae > Abscondita > Abscondita cerata. Next base: position 72,071 of record JALBCR010004185.1, read on the forward strand.
AATTATTTATTGCTTAGCAACTTACTTTTACATTCTCTCAGAGTGGCAGTTGGTACTTAAAAGTACTTTTAGTTCTGCTGCTAATAAGGACCCTTGTGTATGAATTTCTAGTGATTCTCGATTTTAAAATTATTTCTTTTGTTAGAGTGCCCGAAGTTAAATAAGTTACATTTTTTTGTAGTTCTTGTATTATAGACGTTCACCTTTTATAAAACATTTTTCTACACACTTATTCTAGATGAATTTATATATTTTGATAAAAAAAACTAAAGTGTAGTCCTTTTAATTTATAAGTTATTTGTTAATTTAGTTACATTTTCTCATAGTTTTTTCGAATGTTTATATGTAGAAATGACAATTTAATTCATGTATATAAATCGCATATGCCGCAGTGCAATTGTCACTTTGACATCGGCAAAAGTTACCTGTAACATTTATAGCGCGCATAGGATTGGAAATTGACGTACACAAACACAACACAACTGAGATTTTAATGCATCAACGACGTCAAAACGTGGTCACAACTGGCTGTCAAATGCTGTCAAGTATTTGTCAAGCTGTCCGAAAAGTTGACATCGCATGGTCTAAAAGTCCTGTTTCTTTCCAATTCTATACGTGCCCAACTATGTTTTCTTCTCTTTTTTTCTCGAGCAAAATGCAAAGCTGTCATATCTCTCAGACAATTGAAATAGGTCTATTGCACTAGTGGTTTTTTTCAGTAAGAATGGTTTCTCAATTTTTTGAAAAAATATTTGAAATAAATGTAAATAAATGTATTGGAAGGGAAAATTTAACTGACTTAATTTTGCTTTCGATACTACTACCACAAACTTGTGTATCAACACCATTTTAATATTCCTCTAGGTTTGTAATATCAGCCTTGTCCGTAATTACTATGGTTACATGAACTATGAACACCAGTGTTTAGGAATTCGAATTTTGAAATGCGAATTACGGATGATGCTAATTTTGCTTTTACATATTGTTATTAGCTAGTGCCAACTTAATAAATAATATTTACTTAAACTGGTGACTACCATAATACTATAATATAATGTTTACATGCACCATGTACCGGTAGTTCGAAACTAATATATTCACATTTGAAATTCGTATTAAGTTCAAGCGCAGTATTCCTAACTTTCAAATTCAGTGGGATTGCAGTGTGAGCATCTGGTGCAATTTCTTCCTTCATTTATCGCCAAATATTGTACAGATCTATAAACCGTTCATCACCTTACCAGTAATTATTATCACTCCTTGAAAGTCCTCTTGGATCAAAAACGAATTCAACGCACGCTGTCTTTTTTTCTGAATGCTTTTTCCATGGTCAATTAACCATTTCCTTCTAATTTTCTGTCGTGCCTGCTTCAAAGGAAAAAAAATCACATCTACTGACTGCAACAAGTGGGTTGGGCGGGTTTGGACCAAGAAGTTTGACGACTCTTTGACGACTAAATACTTAAAAAAAATAAGTCTCAAAAGATAATCTCGTGTCATTGAACCAGCCAAGTATACTTCCTTCTGAAACTGAAGTACTGCTGTATTTATAAATCCCATATGCTTTTTAGTTAATCCGAGTGACGTTTAAAAAAAGAATCAAGCCATTTTCCTCCTGGTGTTTCTTTAAAGTATTTTACATACTAATTGCCCTTTTACAAGGCTACTAAGAATCCAATCTCTTTTCTAAGGTTCACTGAGGACAACCATCGAAGGTTTTGTCTACTTATTATAATTCATTTGAAACTGATGTTTTGGGAACGTTGAACAATTTTCAGGTTATGCTACAGGCATGTATTCTTCTCTAACTGATCTCAAAGAATCCTGCAAAGCATGGATGAATAGGTAAATCAGATTTCTGCAAAAGGAAAATTTTTGTATCGTTTTTTATTTTAGGGAGGTTTTGCTATTTATTAACATATTCTAGTCTGTGTATATACATTTTGTGATAAAATGTGGACTTCTTTACAAAACTACAGAAAATTTAACTTTATCGCAATTGCGAAATCTAAATTAACAAAATCAAAGATAACATTTCTACACGTAAAAATTAACGTAGAATTTATGTGTTAAAAAAACTTCAAAAAACTTTATACATAATCTTCTTAAAAAATTGTGATTCTATTGTCACAACTTTTGTTAAAACTATTTTTTATCCAATAAATAATTACTGAGATATGCCAATCACGTGAGACTAATAGCGTTAACACTATCTCCAAGAATTAATTATACACAAAAGTTTCGGTTGGAAAGTTTATTATCTATAACTTTTGTTTGAACTATTTTTTCGAAAACGCAATTTTATTTTTTCTTTTTTTTGGGTAAAATTTAGAATTTCAGTCTTTAAACATAATGAGTTGTTAATACAGTTATGTAAGTTGCGACGCCCTTTTTATTTTTAGACGATTATGTTATTTTTGGTAAAAATATTTTTGTAGCTGCACATTTTCGGTACGCTTTTACACGTTTGTTAGATATGTGGAGTTCTGCGCGAAACGGGTGTTATTTACTTACTCTATAGTTCTTACAACAAAAAATGACGTTACAGAATTCTACGTAGCAACCAATATATTTTAGGAAAATAAAATGTCCTTGTACATGTTGTAACAAACGTAATTAATACCTTTGAAGATATTGTAAAACGCGAGCTTAAAACACAATTGTTTGCTTAATTGTAATTCACTAACTGTAATTCGTTGGAAAGTGTCTTAAAATTATGTGTGATTAAAAAAGGCCTAACATATTTTCCTCGTTATGTTAAAACGGAAATGTTAAACCGAACAAGTGTTAATACAGGAAGTCTGAAATATGGTCCACAAATGTACAAATTGTTTCAATGATTCTACTGTTGAAAAAGTTACAGTAACAAAAAATCATATTTATGGGGAATTTTTAAGTACGGTTTCTAACGATTTTTGTTTGCAGCGCAAACTTTTGATGGAAGAAGGACATAATAGACAATACACAGTTTAGTAATTCCCCATCATCATAATATTTTTAATTTTATGACAATCGCAAACATAGTATCTTTATTAGTGGTGAGTACGAATACAAAAAAATTGATCCTAATTGTGTGTAATTGAAAAAAAACATTGCCGTCCAACAGACATGATTACACTTATTACCGAGAATAGTATGAAACAATAAATGGTAATATACCGACCTATACATAATGCGGGCGCAGGAATTGAAATAATAACTAAAAGTTTATGTTTTCATAATGAAATTGCACTTCTAAAGAATTTTGCTGCTTGATTTAATCAAACTAAAAGAAATTAGTTTTTAAACAATAGTGCCTTACCACGATCGGTATTAAGGTCGAAATTTCATTGTGAAATTCGTCAAAGACCAGTGGTTGGTTAATGTTCAGCTCTATAGTTAAATTAACTTTATTTTGTTTGTACAATGTCAATTTTTTTTTAGTTTTTTTAGTAATCAGAAACTTGAAAAAAAACCGGAGAGTTATGCGTTTTCGAAATTGAAAATTTTAACACCTCTCCTAGACTTTCGCCGAGAAATTAGAATGTAATTTTCCTTAGAGGAGGCATTGGTTTTAGATTTTAAAAATATTTCTTAGACACAACTTTCAGTTTAATCAAAATAATAATAATTTTATTTAAAAATTGGTTTGGGCGTGAAATAGATACCAAGGGACGATAATTGCATGATCTTTATTTAACTAATTTCAGATTATGTATACAAAAAAATCTGAAACACTAAAATTGAGGTAAATTATACATTTTTAAAACTTCTCTAAAATGTATTGATTTTTGTTTCAGTCATTTTCAATCAATATTTAAATTTTTATTTAAACAATTGACAAAAATTTCATTGCCAAACGTTATATATATATATATATATATATACTACAGTGTATTTATTGATTGCAAGTATAGAATTGTAAAATAAATATTTTTATTCTCCATGAATACTTAGGTATCGTGTCGACCATCAAGACAGATTCTATTAATTGGAGTGTGCACCAATTCTTTTGGATCCTTAAGAAAGACTAGATTAGTCGCGTCGGTACGATAACGATAGCGGTGTCTTACTAAACCGTATTACCACTTACACTCCTCAAGAAGGCCCAATTTTAAATTTGGGGATAACGCTTTATAAATTAGGCCGATTACTAGTTAATTGCATGTGTACTTAAAAAAGAAAAATAGTAAAATTATAAACGTTTATAGCAGCATCAAAAAGTCACTGATTTATTCAATATTAACTTTTTTATTTCCATTTGATTACATAATATTTAAAAAAATAGTCCTGTAAAATTCTTAAATTCGTTCTAGCAGCAGCTTCAAAGGTTGGTTCATTATTGTGTGTTCCATATATATATCGTTAAGTCCCTTTTCTTTTCATAATATATTTTTTTCTACCTACAATCCCCTTACTAAAATTTTTGGATAAAAGAATATCATTAATAATGTTCAACAAAATTTAATCCGTTTATTATTAGTGGGTAAGGTTTGACAACTTATTTATTGCTTAGTAGAAAAAGATCAGAGAAAGCCGACGTTCACTTTAAAATTGTTATGGCTTGACAAGGCCAATAATTAACGTTTTATTTACAAAATGTCCACAGCACGTTAATTAATAATTTTTGTACATAATCGTAGGAGTGAGAAATGTATTTAATTTAAGTTTTCAACAGGATAGTGAGTGTAGTGTAGGCGATTTCAATATTTATTATAAAATGTAAATAATTTGTAAGAAAAAGCTTTAAATTTAGCATGTTACTCAATGATCTTAACATTTTTTATTTACAACTTTTCATCTTTTAAGCTTTTTGGTACTATTTCCAAATCATTAATATTCATTAATGTTAGTTGTAAATTTTTTTCTGCAAATCGCTCTGAACCGACTAATCCTATATTTCTTGTTTGAAAATAATTCGAAAGATAAGGTAATACTACCTTGTAAAGGAAGTATTTATTTTTATTATAATTATATTATAAATACAAAAACACAATTATCTGCAATTTTACCACTAAGTAATAGCTATAGTGATCTGCGTAGAGCGTGCATTAAAATTTTTTAACTTGCATATAAATCAAAAAATTGGCACGTGACCATAATTGAACATTTTCATTCTACCTAAAATATTTTCAGACCTCCAGCTATACAGGGTGTGCCAAAAGTTGCTATCAACATTCTTATTTTAAATACAAACCTATAATTCTTTTTACATGGGTCGATTGTCCATATAATTCTGAGTTTATATAATTTAAATTAAGTTATCTTATTCTTAAGCGTTTTTGACATATGTCATTTTTTTTCACAAAAATGGTCTTTGTAGTAGTTAACGAAAACATTTTATCTCGCAAATCAGTTGAAATTATAATATTAAATTTATGGAGCAGTTGGCTGGAAGTCCAGGCTTACTCTAATGTCCTACTAGCGATTTCATCTTGTACCATATGGGCACAGGCAATTTTCAAATATCACAATCAAAAATGGTCAAAAAATCAATTTTTTCAAATGGCACCTTCTGCTTTTTTTTACATCATTCAAGAGAAACCTGAAAATTTTCTAAGCCAATTCCTGTCGAATGACAAAAAAAGCAACTGGTGATATTTGAAAAAATTTACTTATTGATCATTTTTGATTGTGATATTTGAAAATTGCCTGTGCCCATATGGAACCTTCATAAATTTAATTTTATAAACTCAACAGATTTGCGAGATACAAATTTTTACGTTAACTACTACAAAGACCATTTTTAGAAAAAAATGACATGTCAAAAACGAGAGATAACATAATTTAGGTTATATAATCTCAGAATTATATGGCAAATCGAGTCATGTAAAAGAAATTATAGGTTTGTATTTAAAATAAAAAGTTGATAGCAATTTTTGGCACATCCTGTATAGCTGAAGGTTTGAAAATATTTTAGGTACAACAAAAATGATTGATGACCTGGTACCAAATTTCAAATTTTTGATTTTTCTCCAAGTTAAAAAGCTTTTAATACACGCTCTACGCAGATCACCCTGTATAGTATTGACATGATTATGCAAGGTAGTTTCTTGAACTGAAAATCGGTTTCAAGAAAACACGAATGAATATCTGTTACAACCACAAGTAAGTAAAATTTTAATGTTGGAAAATAACGAGTGTACAAATAAAAAAACTGGACTCGGCAGGCTGTGGAACTGAATTGATTTATTATTATTTAACCTTAATTATGTGTGTTCGTTAATAATTTCAATAATTTTTAGTCATTGACCAGTCTGAAGATGACGCTTTTAATATTACAGCGTCGAAACTAGTCATATTTTAAAATAAAATAAAAATTAAGATTGGAATATGACAGATGTGCTTTTCTTCCTTTTTTTAATTTATATAATTCCAATACTATGGGAAATGGAACTCCCACTTCGTTTATAAAATGAATTGATTTAATTATTTTTACAATGTACACCAAAAGTACAGCAAATTAATTCGTGGTAGCGTGGAACTCTGCTTTAAAATAACCTACCCACCCCAGTTTTTTATTTGAATCCTCTTTAGACATTAAAAGTGAAGCTTTCATTAGTACTTCTGTAAGAGTATGAACGGATTTAAAAAAAAATACAGACATGTTTATGTGAATAATTAAAATTGATTAAAGTATTACACCCTGCCACTCAAAATATTCCGGACACCTCAATAATTATTTAAATTTAAAGTAGTCAACTATTTTTTTGTGAGAATTTATTTCAGTTAAATCAGTTAACTAATATGATAGGTCTTAAACGAAAATTAAGAGGAATATTGAACGATTTAATGATTTTACGTGCAACTTAACAATAACTTTGGGGGGTGTCTGGAATTTTGGAGCATTTTTAGTAAAACGCATTTTTTTTAAATAGAATACATTTTTACGTAGCGGTAAAATCAATGTGATTATAATCGATTAATGTTGATTGTAATCAAAATAATCAACAATCAGCACTTTTCTATTCTACTGTCAGGTTTCAATACAGTTTTATACATTTTGCTACTGCATATTTTAAGATGATTTGAAAAATTTAATGTTGTAGTTATCAGTTTACGAAAAGCAAGGAAACAATAAAACAACCATTTTACAACAATAAACAAATAATTTATTACAATATCAATAATGTTACCGACGTATCATCACAATTAAATAGATTGACACAAAAACTGAGAACACTTTACAATTTTAGACAAAATATTGAAAATTGGAATCCTTCACTATCGAAACATTTTAACCTGATAGGAAGTGTCTGTAACCCTAAAATTATGGGAGGCATGACTACCTAAACTTGTTTTGAAAAATTAAATAAGAAAATATCTAGCACTATGTTTAAAAAATGTTGCCGTCGAGTGTAAAATAATACGATAGTTTAAAAAAGTCCGAAAAATTATTTATTTACAAGTGTAAAAGTTATAGCCATTTCTGGCAAAATGGGAGTGTCGAAATATTAAAAATTAATATAGTTTCAAGGTTAAGTGAGCAGCTATTGCGCATCACACAGTAATCATTCAAAACAAAAAAAAAATTTTCATTTCAAATCTTAAACTACCTTATTTTTGACCAATTATTTTTACATAATTTTCTTCAAAAGTTTATTCAGGTTGCTTGTGGAGTTAACAAATATTTATTTTGATTGACATTTCATAACAAAAAATCGACTTTTCTGTTACAGTTTTTACTTCTTTTGTAAAGAATTGTACTATAATTATTTTGTTTCTAAATCTTAGTTATAAAACAAACATAAATATTTTAATAATGGGAAACAATATTTTAACCAACAGAAAAACACCAAAAACTGCACCAAAAACTTTACTCGGACACGTGTTTCAACAGCTAAGCTGTTATCATCAGCGATACCGATACTAAAAATAAAAACAACGGGAAGCTTATATATACTATCTGCTTATCACGCATCGTTAAACTTAATTGATTCTTGGATAAGCTTAAATAATTCCGAAAATCCTAATGGACCGTTATCATCATAATTCATAAGCAAATTTCTGTTTTAAAAATTTGTAAACTTTCATAAGAATCAAGTTCGTTTTTATTATATACCCTCTTAATTAATTCAATGTCGCCTACTCTATGGCCATTTTCAAGCATATGCATGGCAATACTGGACCTATCTGTGCGATGATATTTGACATGAGCTACGTGCTCTTTAAAACGAGTTTTAATAGGTCTCTTGGTTTGCCCTATATATACTTGGTTACAGTCTTTACAATTAATTTTATATATTCCCGATTTATCACACATTTCTATTGGGTCTTTCGGATTGCCTAAAAGATTTTGCAAGTTGTTACTACTAGAGGTTACTGTTTTATAATCAAATTTTGAAAATATTTTTGAAGACCTTTTGTGTATGTGGGATAATTTGGTAATTTGACATATTTTTATCTATTTTCCTATTACTAGTTCCTAACGTTGTAATGTTTCTAATGTTTAACTTATGTTTATGTTTTCTAATTATGTTTGTGACAATTGATTCTTTAAAACCATTGTATGATGCAATCTGCTTAATATTTCGCAGTTCTTTATCAAAGTTTTGTTTTGACAATGGGAAATGTAATAATCGGTGAATGAAAAAGTTGAAAGATGCAAGTTTATGTGGCATACTATGGTTGGAATCATTTGTTATAAACCTCATAGTGTTAGTGTCTTTACGATAAATATCTATATCTAGTTTCTTGCCATGTTACTATTTAAAATTTTTTGACATTTTTGAATATTTGGATTCGGATTCTACGTCTTAAGGAAGGTTTATATACTAATTTTTAAGCCAGTTGATTGAAAAACGACGGAGTGCCTAAAATATAAAGGTCGGTGGCTTGGTCGCCTTTTTGGGGTCACTTTTCCGCAAAAATAACGCCGTAACTGTGAAATCTGAAATATACGTTTAAAAGAGCTAATCTTTATTTATTTAAAACTGACGTGCGATGTTGCAAAACCTCTGTTCGTTAAAAATATATTATTGAGCTTCAGAAAAATGTCATTTCGCTCCTACTTCTCGTACATATAAAAGCATTAGGTAATATGCATTTATTAACATTTCTAACCACTTATGAGGTTTATAAAACTTAAAATTGAAAAACTGCCTCTTAGTCATATTGTCACAGAAATCACAGTAACTTTGAAGCCAAAACTCGGTTAAATTGTCGCTAGAGTCATATACATGTCGGGGCAATTTTTGGTTACATTTTATTCATATACGTTGCGTATCTTTCCTACTGTTACCACAGCGTCAAATTGAAATAATGTAGATATTTATTATTTGTAATTTCATTCAAGAAAACAAATTAATATTATTTTTTTATTATGTTATTTTTCAAGTATCCCAACAATAACGCCCCAGATAACCTCCAGAAATATAAAATTAATAACAAAGAGTCGATGTACTTTTTACCCACTACACCAGATGAAATTTATTCCATAATTGTTAGCTTGAAAAATACAAATGCAACCGGATGTGATAATATACCTATTACTGTCCTTAAACTAAATGCAAAATTTTGTCAACACCTCTTTCACATATGATAAATAATTGTTTTACCTGTGGCTATTTTCAACAGAATTAAAATTAGCAAAAGTAATTCCAATTTAAACAAAAATGACAGGAGTTGTGTAAATAATTACCCCTTCCCCTTCTATTTTTATACTACCGTGTCTAACAAAAATTTTCGAATACGTTTTAAAAGAAAGGCTTTCAACTTTTTTCGAAAAACATCGCTATCTTTGTAACAATCAACACGGTTTTCGCAAAAACCTGTCTACAACCACAGCATTAACTAGCATTATAGGAGACGTCTCCAAGTCTTTAAATAAAAAGGAATTCGTAGCAAGTTTGAATTGTGACTTAACAAAAGCCTTCGATCTTGTAGACCATAACATTCTATTATCAAAACTAGAGTACTACGGTATTAGAGGCAACATTCTATCAGTTTTACAGACGACAACAAATAGTACAAATTACATATGTAACTGACAATGGTCAAGTTAACAATACTCACTTTATCACCATATACTATAGAATATGGAGTTCCACAGAGATCACTCCTAGGCCCATTATTATTTACAATACATATTGACGATCTTCCCGCAAATATACCAGTTTCTGTCGTTATGTATTCAGACGACATAAATATTAATATTAAAACTAATTCAATAAATAGCCTAGTAGAAAAAAGTAAATACATACTTCACACACTCGAAAGCTGGTTTGAAGCAAATCATTTAATAATGAACTTAACGTCTGTTTTACCATACTTACACTCAAAAGACTACCAGATGTTTTGTGATAAAATAAATGACCATAGTTTAAAATTCATAACATCAAAAAAATTAATCGGCTTAACCGTAAATAATAATTTAAATTGGACACAACACATTGAGATAATTGTACTAAAACTAAACAAAGCCATATACTGCTTATGGCGGGCGTCTACAATCATTATTTGATAGTTACGCACTTAAAATGGTATACTTTGCGTATTTTGAATCAATAGTGCCCTACGGTCTGATAGTCTGGGTAACTGTCAAAATTATACACAATTCTTATACTGTAAAAAAAGGCAATTAGAATTATTTTTGGCCTGAAAAAATAGATACATGTAGACAAATATTTGTTGATCATAAAATCATGACGATTTACATTTTATATATTTTTCAATTTTGTTCATAGCTTACAATAATAAATTAAATCTGAAAAATGCAGATGTTTATAATTATTCTACACGCGATGACTCCTATTCTCAAATCTGTTCAGAGCCCTTGATTTTTAATATTTTCAAATTTTATAATAATCTTCCAAATGACATCAAAAATACTAAAGGTACTAAAGAATTTAAAGTGATATTAAAGAAGTTCTTTACGGCTAAAAGTTTCTATTCAATTAGAGAATATATGTTTCCCAAATAGCTGCGTACTGTGACATGCAATAGCCATAACTTTTATGTGTATTGTTTATAGTGTATTTCATATATTTTATATTTTGTGACTTACATATATTTTTTTATATACTTTTATATTCAACGCCTCAGGCACAGAATAAAATATTTACTTACTTAAAAATTTAAATTAACTGTCAACAAATTTAATTTCTGGAATAAGTGTATGCTTATATTTACTTAGAAATTATTTTGATATGAAAGATAACTCTAGGTAATTTAACGTCGACGGCAATTATGTTTTATGAATTAGATTAATGAAATCGTAATGTATTTATTTATATTCTGTTCGATTTAAAATGACGTAGAAGTTGGTAATGAAAAGTATTACCAGTCTACAAATTAATTTTCTTTGTCTCAGAAGAAAATACATACATTATTAGTGAGACAAAAAAATTCAAGCAATATTAAGTAACCTTAATTTTAAGTTAAGATTTATTATGAACTGTTTGTTTAGTTGTCATTATTGTTTAAGATAACTTTATTTTAACATTAAAATTTTTAGCATTAAATATTAAAAGTGCTTGCCGTAGTGAGGTTTCTATGAACGAGTTGCGAAGTTTCAAACATGAACTAAAACGGCACAACTAAAAATTGCAATTGAAAACAGATTTTCTTATTTTGAATGATTCGTGCTGCTTGGTTATGAGCATCGTACGTTGTCAATAAAAATCGTTTAATAATGAAAGTTTATTTATGTTGTACTTTTATACGCGACTTTATTGTTTTAAAGTAGCACTTTACACGCAATTACTTCCTACTACTGTATCAAGAAGCCCTACACGGAGTCAAAGTATGAATATATCGTCAACATTCATAGTTTGGCTCCATGGTCGCCCTTCTTTAGATACGTACATCTCAATCAACAATGCATTGACATGATGTTCACTCGGGAAATTGAAATAAATTATTGCCTTCTGTTTGATGTATTGCAAACCCACTCATACTCACAGACACCCACATGTTTTTTCTCACCACCTTCTTGCCGAAAAAAGGTCCATTGTTGAATCAGTAGTATTGTTCTATAAGCCAACCTGACAATCTGATTTTGGAGCTGCGCCATCTTAATAATTCTCTCATGAGTAATGATTATACAGGGTGTCCCAAACAAAGTGGCCTATTAGACGTTTATGGAGAACTAATCGTATTTAAATTTTGAAACTTTGTGATAATATAGTATTCATACTGATCTTTAATTGTAAAATAGTTTCGCTTATATTGCACTTCCGGTTGTGCCGGAAGTTGACATCAACTTCTTTATGTTAAATGCAATGATATGTTTTTTTTTGATATTTTTGTATTTATCTCCTAATTTAAAACAACTTTTATTAAGGTGTGTAATATCTACTTCGCATAGTTTTTGAAATATCGTTAAATTTTTTAAAAAATATTGGTTTGTAGGATATTTTTTAAAAATTCATATTTTTGAACTTTGTTAAGATAAAAAAATTATACTTGGTTTCCTTATAACAGAAGCTTAGTTTTATTCATTACTGTGATCAAAATATGTTCAGTGTATTCAGGATGTCCACCATTGATTTTCAAAGTAAGCTAACTTCAAATAGCAACAAGTCATTTTTTTAAATGGAACATACTAAATATTATTTAACAGGTTGATTCAGAAATAATTTTTGTGATCGATATAAGCATTACCTGTACTTATCTCATACGGTTTACAAGTTATCACTTATTTTTATAAAATTTATATTTTAATTGGTAATATCTAGCTAACTATGGAAAAACAATGCATTATTGGTAACAAGTAATATTGTAATATTGTAAAATAATAAAACAGATCTTCCTCTTCAAACATATTTGACTTGTTGGTACCAAATGGACTGAACTCCGGCTCATAGTACCCATGCTGTAACTGAAGAAGTAACCAATATGTTTGAGAAGGTGGATGGGTTGTTACGGTCTTTACGTTGGCCTCCAAGATTACCAGTTCTGACTCCTTGCAATTTTTACTTTGGGGTAAATTAAAAGATATTGTTTACGCAACTCCGTAAGCAATTGTGAAGAACTGGTAGGTCGAATAAATTCGACAGTTAGAAGAATTAATAGAAGTGAAATTTGAAGAGCTACTACACAAGAAGTGCTGCGAAGACTTCATCTTTGTTGGACGTCATTTTGAACAATTTAATGACTTAGTTTTTGTAGATATTAACTAATTAAAAATTAATTTTATTATTTGTTTATTTATTTATTCGTATGGTATTTGTAACCTACATTGCTCCTACCGTTAAACATTTTTAATTTTTGTCTTGCACCGCTACCTTGATTTTGACTTACTACAAATCTTGCTACCAATGCATACTTATATTTTTTCCATAGTTAACTAGATATTACCACATTAAAAATAATTTTTATAAAAATATGTAATAACTTCTAAACCGTATGAAATGAGTACAGGTAATGCTTGTATCAATCGATTACAAAAAAAATTCTGAATCAACCTGTTAAATAATATTTAGTATGTTCCATTTAAAAAAATCGACTTGTTACTATTTCAACTTGGGTTATTTTGAGAATCAATGGTGGACATCCTAAATACACTGAACATATTTTGATCACAGAAATGAATAAAACTAAGCTTCTGTTATAAGGAAACCAAATATAATTTTTTTATCTTCATAAAGTTCACAAATATGAATTTTTAAAAATATTCTACAAACCAATATTTTTAAAAATTTAACAATATTTCAAAAACTATGCGAAGTAGATATTACAAACCTAAATAAAAGTTGTTTTAAATTAGGAGCTAAATACAAAGATATCATAAAAAACATATCAGCCCATTTAACATAAAGAAGTTGATGTCGACTTCCGGCACAACCGGAAGTGCAATATAAGCGAATCTATTTTACAATTTAAGATCAGTATAAATAATATATTATCACAAAGTTTCAAAATTTAAATACGATTAGTTCTCAATAAACGTCTAATAGGCCACTTTGTTTGGGACACCCTGTAGAAAAAAAAAGGTATTCAAATGCCATTAACCGTCGCTTATATCTTCGCTCTCAAGATGAAAACCTCTTCTACCTTTTCTATCAGGTCAAGAACTACACCAACGTTTCTTCTTTATATCGACAGGGCTATTAACCAAATAGGAAAATTTCTCTGAAAAAACTACATTAAACCTAATTTCATCCATCTACCAAATCTCACAAGTTTTGCTGAATAAGCTTTCCTCGCTCTCATTCCAAGGTGTTCCTTGTTCATATGATTTAGTCTACATAGGTGAAATTGGTAGTTCTGACAGTACACGTATTTCGAAACATGTCTGTTTTAAAGTCTGCTCTGGCTAAGCATTATTTCAACAGTGGTCACAACATAGATTCTAATAATTTTTCTATAGTTGGAAAAACTTATTTCTTCTTCAATAAGAAAATCAGAAATCGGCCATCATCACATAATGTTTGTGTAATTCATTTTCAAAAACACATTATTTCAAAAGTCCCCAACGATCCTACTCCTGGTAAATTTGTGACAAAGTGGAGAAAAATCAGTTTTTGTAAATATCTCGCAAACTACGGGGTTTTCGAAAAGAATAGTTATTAGTTAATTTGTAGCTTAAACAATTTGGAAATAGATGAGTGGGTCGGTTTTTCACACTTCACACATTAGGTGAGGTGTTGAAACTGATTTTGCTTTCAACGTAATGTCCGCCAGAGCCTTGACTTATCCCAGTGCTGATTTTATATAAAATATATTATAAATCGAAAGTTCTTTAAACTTCTACCATCTTATCTAACAACGGGTTTTAAGGTGTCTAATGATCGCTAGAAAAAATTCAAATTTATACACTCGATTGCTAGTGTTCTTACTCTATGTTTTTTAAATGGGGTGTGTTTTCCAATCGAAATTGGGACTGTGGAAACGAACCAGAGACCGTTGCACATATTGTGAAGGATTGTCAATTAACAAAGTTTAAAGGAGGATTTGTAAACATTCATAACTTAACGGAGGAAGCTATATTATGGCTTACTAATTTGAAGCACATGTATTCCCTGTCCTGATTATCTGTTTTTCCATTATTTTGTTTGCTATTTCTTTAACCTACTATTTGTTTTCGTCATTGTCGCGACTGGGGCTTGGACAGATCCTGTCGTCCTGCAATGGCTATGCTGTTATATTATATGTGTTCTTATTTACCTTCTATAATATTTACACACTTAATTAATATTATTACATATGAACTCTAAGGTGGGTAAGGGTTGGTATGTTTAGGTTTTAGTGGTTTTCCTAAACCTTGAAGCAAATGCTTTGCCAAGACGCACCAGTCCACAATTGCACACGGTTTTGTCACCACATATGCAGGTTTATACTGGTCTCGTGGGGTACCATACATAACACTTACATCACAATACATTAATGAAAATGTACCATACGAATAAATACATAAATAAATAATTATTGTTTAGAGGATTTCTCAAAAATTAGATGGAATTATTAACATGTTAATTAATACGGCCTTTCAAACGACATATTCCAACATTGTTTAAATCTCGGTCCGAGAAAATTATGTTATTCCATACACACTGTATAGGTACATATAAATATTTATTATGTAATTTTATACGATTAGCGTTATGCAAGTGAAATGCATACATGCAAACGGGCACGTATGCTTCAAGAGCATTCATTCATTCGTATTCAATTGCATTTTTTACTGCATACTCATCAGTTAATTTATTGCTAATAGTGCACATCGAAATTCAAGTAAGTATTTATTTCTTTTTTATTCAAGGGAGAATTTGATTTTTTACATTTTAAGAAGCGGTTTGAAATATTTGATGACCTACAATAAAAGTTTTGAATTTGCAATTGGTAATTTATTTTTACACTTTATTGCATCTATAATTATATTAACGATATGCGTAAACATTCAACCGGTTTTCTTGTAAATTATACTAATTTGATGTAATTGTTTCTGGCCATTTTTTGAGTAGAGTAGGTGTGGAGTACATTAGGTATGCGGTATACTCCTTCTTACAAGCAGTTTTCTACATATAATAAAACTTGTAAATCATGTTCATTTTTATCTGCTTTCTTTAACTTGTTAGTTTAACAATGTTTATAATTTATTAAAATGTCAATGTGGTGGTAGGAAATGCGCTAATTGGCACTTTTTATGCGTATATATTTATACCAACAAATCAAACAAGACAGGCTTTAAAGTATCTTTACTGAGCCATTTAAATATATCTATATATTTTATAAGTGGTCTGAAAGGCAATTAATAATAATTCTATTTTTGCGTGAACGTATAGCAGTATCAATTATAATTTTAATTGAACATCAACGTTGTTCCCTTGTTAGGTCAAGTTATTCTCCTCGTTTGTAATATCCAAAATTGCACTAATTATGAAGATTAGAACTATATCAAAATGGTCAATAATCTAAAAACAGGACCATTTTCAAAATAGTATTGCATAAGGACTCGTTAAAGCTTTTTCATTTTCAAAAAGGTTTACACTGCGGAAACATCAAATTTTAATACATTTTTATGGAAAATGTAAGTTTTAACGTCAAAAAATTAAAAGGTATTTATTAATTTACGTTTTTATTGTTTTTATAAGTTACATTAATAAAACCTTAATGTACGGTAGTAACATATCTGGGTAACCAGA
Source organism: Abscondita cerata (assembly GCA_030710515.1). Classification (NCBI taxonomy): domain Eukaryota; kingdom Metazoa; phylum Arthropoda; class Insecta; order Coleoptera; family Lampyridae; genus Abscondita; species Abscondita cerata. Next base: position 88,636 of record JALBCR010004185.1, read on the forward strand.
AACTCTAGCACAGTATAATTAATATTTTTAGGCGACCCTAACAAAAAGTGAATATAGTTAGAACTGAATAACGGCCAAAATATCTGTTTTCTGACCGCTTTCATTATTGGTCGTTCTAGGTTAACGTCATCTATCAACACTTTTTCAACTTCTATAACGATATTGACATTACCGCCAATGACATATTTTCCTTCCATAGTTACCTTTATTGAACATAAATCTTTAAAAAATGGGTTTTATTTCTCCATACTTGCCATACAAATAAATGATAAATAAACGTTTCTCCAACTAATATTTATAATTGATCGTTTTTAATGATCTTTTGAGGTAGAGGTGAAAATAAAACTGCTTTTATAGGAGTTATTTCCAACGTTACATTTGAAACAAATGGGGACTTTATCAAGGCGAAACTATTTTTTATTATTTGATAATAATTTTCCATTGAACCTTATTTATAATAAAAATCGCCAAAAAAATGTGTGGTCACCTCTGCCAAAAGTGTCACTTCGCCATGGTTTAATTTTTGGCCACGGCTACGCCTCGACTAGTAATCTTAAAATTGTCCGGAAAAGAATTTTTTGGCTTTGATTCACAAATAACTATGATTCTGTGACTCTAGTTTAAAAAAATTGGGTCTCTAAACTTAACATTACTTACCGCACAGTTACTGTTTGACATAAATATGTTCACAGAAAAGGGGCTTCAAACAAATACTGCCATAAGAGGTATGATTAAATGTCAAAGACAAAAACATATTGTTTAACGATTTTCATGAGCAGTACACAATCCTCAAGAAAAACGTTTTGATTTTTGGAAATAGGTTGGAAGAAAACTAGTTATAGCATATTTTGCAGATCAGTTCGAAATTCACTGGTCAGAAATTGAGGCCCTCCTGGATTTGAGATCTCAGTAACGCTAACTAATACATTACTGCCAATGTAATATCTTACTAGTGACTTTGTGGTTAAGTGGTTGTTGAACCGGTAACAGAGAGAATGGTTAAATTAAAATTAAAATGGAGATTAGGTAGAATTAACTTTTATTTATAAACCAAACAAAATATCGAAAAGAAAATAGAATACCCGAACAAAAAAATATACTATTATTACCCTTAAAGTGTCTTTATCAAAACGTATTAGCATTTTTAAATTCTTTACATTCCCGCTATTAATTATTCTACATGCTACAGCAATTTACATAAAATCTAATAGTCCATATTTTCATCAGTTATTAAAATATCACAAACTTTGTTTTTTTTTGGATATCTCTGTTAGTATGAGACGCCTATTTGTCTAACATAAAAATTTTACTAAAAAAAGTTGTTTATTTTAATGTCGTCTATAAATCATTTCAGTATGGAACACGTATTTTGTGACACTCTGTATAAGTAAGATGTGTTTTTAAAAATCTGGTGTTCAAGTTGGTGTTGACATTTTGTGATTTTGAATCTGCCACTATGCTACAATTCAATTTGTTTAACAGGGAAAATCTTTCAAAGAAGTTTAAATGTATAATGTGGTCGTAGCAGGTTTACAGTCACATTTCCACGCCAGATTTTAAAAAGCGTACGTTATTCGTACACTATTTCGTAAATCGCTTGTTTATATGTCGAAGAGGTTTTGTTGTTGAAGTAGTGATGAATTTCTGTATGGTATCAATGGTTTCAAATGAGTAATATCAGTAATTATTGTTTATTCTTGAAATTTGGATGCAGAGATTTACTTATAAACTACACTTCTAATTTCTAATTTATGAACAATCGTTTGCCATTCATAACTTAATTATTAACGAAATATTATTATTGAAGACGGACTATGATTTTTTTAAATTGTAGGTATGTGGTGGATCATGATGTCAGTGTCGGCGCTAGTGGGTGTAGCATCAGAATTTCGTGGTTCGATATCGTGCGAAGAGGCTCGTCTTAAGTGTGCATACAGGGTGGGTTGTGGAATGGCCCTTCAAAATTACATGGTCGGTTGTTCCGCAGTTTACAAGGACCGGACGCAAAAACATGTCCGGAAATCTGTCAGCATGCCCTTATTGCCTTAACGTCGACAGAGGAAGGTCGTGATTTAATGATGGTGAGTTGATTAATTGCTTCAAAAATAAATAAGTTATGCACACATTTCAAATCTTAATGAGAAATTCATTGTAGTCTGTTTCTAATTTAAATTTACATGTATAAGGACCTAAAGGCTTATTTCTATCGCGGTATGTTCTATTAAATTTAAAATTCTAATTCATACCTACTACATTTATTAAAATAAAATTTGATTACACTTTATAGCGGTATTATCTGTTAGTTATAAAAAGAACTTTTTACTCAATGGTTATAATAAGTACGTTGGTTCACGACCTATGTATAAAAAGTCATTGACCTATTAGTATTATTTCTTGTACAATGTTATTATTATTACTTGTTCGAGTTCATTTTAATTAAAGTTGATTTGGTAATATGATTTAAACAATTGTTTAATTCAAACTGTAGAGTGAATCACCAACATTTCGATTCGTGGTTGTGCAGAACACTTATGCAATTATTGCACATGATGTAATTATATTTACATTATATAGAATAAATTTAAATATTAAAACAATTTTAATGAAATCAATTTCATTTTATGAGTTACGATTTGTTTCCATCCATAAAACTGTATATTACATCTTGTATGTATATGATATAATTTATTAACTATGGAAATTGTGTTTTATTGTAGACTAACACTTTATCTTTTGTTAGCAAGTGAAATGATGAAAAATTAAAGAATATCTAATTTTATATTTCTTTACGAGTTCTTGCTTATTCCGTGTGGATTGATATTTTTTAATTTTTGCTTTGCTTTGATGGAAACAAAGAAAAGTGTTAGAGTAACTCAGGTCAACACGAATACTTTGTTATTTCTCCTCTCTTGAAAAAATTTCAATTTTCACTACTAGATTAAAGGTGAAAATCGTTTATTAGCGAAACTTTTGATTACAAACCCAAACCTTACTCCAATTTTCATGTTTCGTGTAAGTAAATCATTTGGGATTAGAACGAGACAAGTTCATTAACATTTATTAAAAAATGAATGTTTTCTCTACTATGCTTGTAAATGAGTTAGATTTTGGATACGTGTATTATTACTTTTCTTTGCTTTTGAATGTTTTTAGATACAAAGTTGTTGAGAAAATTTTACATCAATTATATTTCAAATTGTATTGGAGAAATTGACTCAAGCTTTCGCAAGAATCAAGTTCATTCTTACTGCCTGCTTTTTTAATTAATTTAATATCATATACTCTATGGTAATTTTCAAGCATATCCAACATATTTAACATGAGCTAAATGCTCTTTACAACGAGTTTTATTTAGTCTTTTGGTTTGCCCTATATACACTTTACTATTTTATGATCAATCTTTGAAAATATTTCCTGAAGACCTTTGGTGTATGTGAAATAATTCGATAATTTGGCATATTTTTTATTTGTTTTGTTTAGTAGCTTCTATCGTAATATTTCTAATGTTTAACTTATGCGTGTATGTTTCGTAGGTATATTGTTTGCAAATGATTCCATAAACCATTGTATGGTGCATTATACTTAATATTCTAATATTCTGTGGCTATTTATTAAAAATTTTTGACAAAATTTAAACTAAGGCTATGTAATTAAATTACAAAATTTAAATCAAAATCGGACAAGCATTTTTTGAGATTTCAAATACGGACTGCTGGTTGACTTCATGATGAATGAAGAAATGAAGAATTCGACCCCAGAAAATTTCACGCGTTTAATATTCTACAATGACTTTTTCAAAAGTAAAAGTGTAGTTCTAAAAGATGGCTTAAGGGACTTATAACTTTGAATCACAGGATAAATTCGAATCAGATTGTTATTGACTTTTTAAAAATTTGACCCTCGAACTTTGCTATCGGATTTAAACTTATTACTTGGATTAAACACTGTCTAAAACATTTATAAATGATAGCATACATTTACTTAAATAATATGTATTTCTAAAAAGACAATTCAAATACATAACATCTGGTGTTGTTAATAAAAAGTGATGATTCCGATTTGCTAGAAAGTAACAATTAATCATTTAAATATTTCAAATTGAAAAGTATTATTTGAATTTATTTTATAGATTTGCATATTATTCTAAATAAAAAAGAGTAATTTAGAAATGACAATTTTAAATTTACATGATTACGATTACAAAATATAAATAAGCTTTTGATTGTAAGTCTGTATTTGTTTGCTAATTTACAGATTTGGCAAAGTTTTTTGAATTCGTACGAGAGCTATGGAAAGTCTAACAATACTTGAGACAGAGAACGGTCTTAAGACGGGAATCAGTCCTACAAACGATAAGTCATTTAATTTCATTGTTATCCCGACCTCGAGATCGTGCTCGAAAATAACCAACTACAAACAGGTCTTTGAGTGGTCAACCTGTTGTATGTAATATTTTTAGTTTTTATTTGAGCTATTTGGAAGAAATTGTAAAACGTTAAAGATGTCTAGGTGATATCGAAAATCGTTTGGAGTTTTACAAACAAAATTGTCATGATCGGTAACGATGTTTAAATATTCTACACGGTGTTTCTGAAAGGTGTGTACATGGCTTTACCAGAAGTTCTCTGGCTCAAAATAGACCGTTTGACACCAATTTACCTATAACACAAAGTGCACCATAACGGCGCCAGAGGGCGGCAAACTTTCCAAAAAATATTGTTTATTGGGAATAACTCGAGAATAGTTCGACTGATTTTGTTCCGCTTTTGTATGCTGGTTGTCTGCTTTCGAAGACGTTTTTCTGTGTAATGTGGACACATTTCTGATGCCAGAAAGAAGAAAGTTTTCAAAATGTTCGTTTTATTTGTCAGAATTATTTTGGTTTCGTATCGTTGACGGTTGTTAAAATATTATCATTTATTTGACAGTGCCCGTATGAAAGCGACTTTTTTTTGTATCAGAAATTTGTCCACATTACACAGAAAAACGTCTTCGGAAGCAGAAAATCAGCATACAAAAGCGGAACAAAATCTGTAGAACCGTTCTCGAGTTATTCCCAAGAAACAATATTTTTTTGGAAAGTTTGACGCCCTCTGGCGCCCTTATGATACACTTTTGGTAATAAGTAAATTGGTGTCAAACGGTCTATTTTGAGCCAGAGAACCTCTGGTAAAGTCATGTACACATCTTTCAGAAACACCCTGTATAGCGGCAGCGATCTTAGCTTAAACATTGTATTGCCCTATAACTTTATCATATTCGATTTTTTCCGCGTCCGTTTTTTTTATTTTTCATTAAACTATACTTGAATAATCGATTTGCTATTAACTTCGTTTCTCCTTCAGTGAAAAATGTCATTAAAAAAATGCATTTAGAAAATTGCAACAATCAACCATCGTTCTACAATCTTAAAAATCAAAGTTGACATATTAAAATTCCTCACAATCCATCCCTCGAGTGTTTGCTTCACCTAGTTTAAAGTTGAGATTTGATTATAAGTGTTTCCATAATTATTATACATATTTATAAAACGAATTGCATACTATACTTTTTCTACCACGAACTCAAAAAATACTGAAATCTGAAAATTATTTTATTTCCGCTTAATAAACACAATAACAGTGCGAAATACTGAGATAATAATTATAAATTAACAGTGATATTAGAAACTAGACTATTAAAACAAACCTTAAATAACTGAGAAGTGACATAATTAGTTTGAAGCCAAGTTCAGCACGTTACTAATTCGTTTTTGCTAACTTTGTATCGTGACTAAAACGCACAAAGCAACATCTTATCAATTTGTGTTTAAGTGGTTACTTATCATCGAGCCAACATATACGATAATTTATGTTTGAAATGTAGGAGTAAAAAAATGTTCTCGTTTAGTTGTTCGTTAGCTAAAAATTATCTCTGTGTGTTTATATAATATTATTTCAAATCTTAAATTGACTAAATCATTATTTTGATGACCATTGTGACTCACACAGTTTTATTAACTACAATTAGCCTTGATAAAGCCCTCTCAAGTTTGGGTGAAACGTCGGCATTTATGTAGTGATCTCTTACCATTATTAAGGAAAAAAATTTCAGGCGTTAGCAATGAAAATTTGAGTCTACTGAAAAAATTAAATATTTCACGAAACATCAAAGGAAGATAAGCGAAACTTGTACAACGGTTAAACATAGTATTGGACTATGTTTTCAGTATTAGGATAATCTAATCAGAAAGACATTTAAAATGCAACTTGTCCTTTATTTTGATATTTTGCATATTTCTTACGTGCGAGTGGTGCACTCTCTTGTGATGGCGAGGAGATAAATGTTTCTTTCTTTCTCTCTATATCGGAAAGACACTTCTACAAAAATTAAAATCACGAAATAGTATTATTGAAGCGACATCTTACACAATGTGCAAACTATTCGAATGTATGTGCAGCCTTAAAAATTGTCAAATTGTCAAAGATTTAAATTGCAACTATGTTTTTTTTATATTTTATTCGATGCATAATTTAATTAACCATCTGCTGATATATCATGTTCCATACCTAAACTGAATAATTTTCGTGTTATCTCTGCTTTTCTTGGAGATAGTGAAACTAATAGTGTTCTTTGTAATGTGTTTTAGCCAACTTGATTGAAGGTATCATACGACAGGCAGCAAAACAGATTAATTTACTTTATCATCTCTAGAAAAGTTGACAAAAGCAGATAACAGGAAAAAAAGAAAGTAGAAAAATAGCATATAACACAAAAAATCATTCAGTTTAGGTATAGGAACATGATATATCAGCGGATAAGCAATTAAATTCTGCGTCAAATGAGATATAAAAAAATTGATTCGCCAGACAATTTTAATTTTCTTAACACCTTTACTCCCGAACCTCCCTAAGAAATAAATTTCTCAAATGTCTAATACTTAAAACATAGTCCAATACGATGTGTCTAACCGTTGTAGAAGTTTCGCTTATCTGCCTTTTATGTTTCAGAAATATTATTTTTTTAGTAGTTTCAAATTTTCGTTGTTAAGACCCTAAAATTATTTTTCTTTAATAATAATGGTAAGAGGTAGGTGCACGCTAAACCTGCTGTAGAAAACGTAAAGTTTTACGCGGAAACCGAAAATAAAATAAAAGTTGGGACATTGTATTTTAAATAACAAAGTTGGTATCCAGTTCCAGTATAACCGGATGTGGCACCGCTATGAAAATATTCTCAGTAAGTAGATCATGTCCATTAGTATAGAGTTACATGTTTTCAGCCGAATCGTTTTTTTCTCATTATTTGTCTAAAATGCTATAGTCAAAGACCACACCTTGTATAGTATAATGTTTTTACATGTGTCATCATGTAAATGTCTCAAATTTATCAATGAAATTAAGTTTACCATAATAATAACCATAATAATAATAATTGTCAGCTTAGTTAGTCCTTCCTATAGGAACATCGCTTTCCCTAGGCTACACTTTGATTACTACGAATTGTGAAAAAATGAGTTTGGACGAGTACGTTCAAAATCCTCGTCAGAACAAGGCGGTTTACGCAATCGCGCGTTTTTTGATATTCTGATAGTCAGTACGTTTCTGCCGCCCAACAAAGATGGACGAACTTAAAGATTTTTATCCTTGAAAGTCCAATAATTAAGTTATGATTGTTCAATGGTGGAAAAAGAGCATTTTAATCAGTTAATTTTCAGTAGAGACGACAAAGCAGTGTTTTTAAATGTTGTTCCAAGACTTGTTGGACCAAAGGAAGAGTTTTCTGAATATTGCAGGATGATACCAACGACATTTGAATACTATACATACACAAACTTCTGCTATCGTACACACAAGACTGATAAGTTTTTTGTTATTCCTGGTGAAGGTCAAGATTGAATGTAGGTCGCAGGTCGCACAAGAGAAAGAAATCAAACTGATTGGAACGCTCAACTGGTTCTGACGAGGCTGTGCATGTTGTTCTGACGTTATTATCACTTCCACTGTAAACAGTTTCATTCGAAAATAAGCATTTGATTGTTTCGGCGAATTTGTTAGAACACGTTCGTTTGCAAAACAATTTTAAATTAGTTTGATAATATTATGTATTAGTTATAGGTGCCCTATGTGTACTCTTTTTGTGGAGTACGGATCGATATCTAGTCTTTTCTGAGTTTTTAAGTACATTAAATTTTGTTTCAGTTATTGTGGTAATTTGTCAAATAATTTTGTTTACGTACCCCTCGAACCACGTTCTGTTACAGCTTGATTAATACTGCATATTTGAGATCGACCAATCATGTAGTCTATGTTTGACAAATAAATGTTTGAGAGAGCGCAATGGTCTTTTGTATTATAGAAACTCTATTAAAGAAGTACAGCGATCCCAGGTAATTATTCCAAATCTAATTATGCATTCAAAAAACTCTATGGTAAATAATTTTGAGAGCATCCAGTATCGACACTACACACTACCTACAGCTCTTAAAGAAAAAAACATTGTACTTATAAAGGTTCAGCGTTTAGTTGCAAATCTGAAAACATTGCTACTATTTGTTTTCTTATCGTTTTGAACAGGCGTGTTTTAAACTCCGTAAATTTAGTTTTATTTTTATTATAACATTAACCAGAAAGAAATTACTCCACATGCGATATGATGATAGATTCTGTTTCGAGAAATAACTGATGATGGTTTGGCTGGTACGTTGATGTCATCGGCGTAGCTAATTAGGTGTCTTTTTGTAGTTAAACTTTTAAAATATGATTCATATTGGTTTTCTCATATACTAAGCCTTCAATGAAGAAGGAGATGCGTTAGTGTATAGGACATTAAAAGCTCATGTTAATTTAATGCCTGCGTTTCGACCGATCAGCCAGGCCTTTCTCAAGAGCATTCAATCCTCAAGATTGTTTTTATAATCTGGAAACAAAAAATCTGAGGATAGCGGCACATTATAAGATTCCTAATTGTTTGAATGCTTTGAGAAAGTCTGGGCTGATCGGTCAAACGCAGGTAACAATAACTAACCTAGAGCTTTAATGTCCTATTCACTACCGCAACCTCCTTCATTGAAGGCTTCTGAGAAAATCAACACTAGGTGTCTTCCTTGTGAGCCCAAACTACAATCGTTAAAAGAAAAAATTAAGATGTCGAAATCCCTTTCTATGCTTGCCTTAATATACTTGGCTTCATCGTATATAGCAGTTGCTACTGTAATTTGCGTTTAATATAAGCATGATTTTGCCTTAATACTAAAATTGATTTCAAAAATTTACGCCGATCTATAGTATAGGTAGACTTTCCTAATTTTGGTTATTTTTAATTTTGCTTGAAAGTTGTGAGCATTACGTCGTATAATACTCTCAGAGGGTATTTATTGCATTAGATGGAATTTCATGAATGTCTCTACTGTAATTATTTATTTTATTTTTCTGACTACTTTATTTTACTTCGTCAGGTGTCACTTGGTAAAGAAATAAAGACTAATGATGCTTTTGTGTTCTGTTGTTTTCTTTTTAGCGTTAAATGCTTATCTTTATTATCAAAAACTGCCAAAGTTTCTTATAGTGTGAGGCTTTGAAGTTTCTATTTAAATATTTTTATGAAAATTTTTAACATTATTTTTGTAGTCATCTAGAACTTATGTGTACATAGTATTATCTATATACGTTACGCTCAGAGACAGAAAAACGTTCATTGAGCGAAAAATGTGGTCACTAAATAAGATCCACATTGCGATAATCGTGTTATAGCTCTTATGAAAACGCGCACGACGTGTTGTGGCATTCACAGAAAACCATAAAGCGAAATTCGTCTCGTGGCCATCATTCTTTCAACCACAACACATTGTGGCAATGAAGAACTATGCCGTGTTCTGAGCAGTAGTTGGGGAATCATATCACGAAGACCAGGTCGAATATAACAATACCTTAAACATTAGTGAAGTTATTGATTCATTTCTTTTCTTTCTGGGAGTGGACCTATATCAGCGTTAATCATGTCCAATAAAAAGAACTGTTCTTTATGATAAATTACGTGAGTTTTTAGAAACAAGGGCTCATTGTAGTTTTATCATGAGTACAGGAAAATAAGAAACAAATCAGTCTCAGCGTCTTAAAAATATCTTTATTTTCAAAGCAGTATTGTCGTCTTAAACGATATGATGTCTTACAAATTGAAAAGACTGTTGTAGTAGAGTAGATGGTCAAATTCAAAAATTAGTTGTTTGCAAAAGAAATTAACTATTGAATATTCTCAAAAAAATCAATAAAAAATATTTCTTAACTATATCTGCCAAAAGTTCCACGCTGCATCGTATTCTAATATGGTTCTATACGCATCAAGAGTTTTGCTTATTGCCATAATGCGCTGTGGTCGCATACCATAATATCCACAATACGAATTTCGCTATGTGGGACATTTTGTAATTGTTATAACTGACGGGGAGCGTCTTCCTCAAAGCCATAACACGAATTCCGCGATGTGGATGATTTACAGTGACTATAACGCGTCCGACCCATTATTTAGCGAGCGTTTTCGATGTTTGAATGTAACATATATAATAATACAACTTCTAGATGAGAAATGTGAATACGACGATTTTAGTTTCTACACACGTATATTTGTTTCAATACGGATCAAGTGATTTCAACTCTAGTATTAATTAAGGTTTTATGTTGCAGTGTGGATGCAGCGACGAATATTGCGAAGATCAAAAAAGAAGAGTAGAAGTGTGTCGACCTCAAGCATTAAGAGCTACAAGAAACGAAACGGTAGTATCCTGCAGAGTGGCACAATGGATTTGTTCCGCGGAGGCATGATGCTCAACAGCTTTAGATTATTACAATCGCTTATGTAGATCGGCGCCGTTTCACGGCAAAAAATGTACGCATCGATGTTTAAATTCATTTCGATACTTCGACGACAAGAAAAGGCGTCGAAATTAGAATCATGCAAATGCGACGGACACGAAGTAATATGATTTTCCGCAAATTCAAACAACATGGCTAGATTATGTTTTGCATAAGAAGATAAAATTGAAGCAACAACAGAATCTGTAGGGAGATATAGAAACAAATGTTATAAGAGATACAGGTCCTTCCGTGGGTGTATCTTGTGTTGTACGGACCAGTGTAGTTTTAGTTATTCTTGTTAGTGTATTAACATTTGCAGTTTACGTGGATTTAAGGACGCGTGTTCTGTATATCAACCATTATCTACCTCGTTTCACCCGTCAGTACCTATTTATACTTCGTTATTTTAATTTAAAAAACCTTACTCGCAATCTGACTAAAGTTGCATAATTAGAAACCGGGCGTCATTGATAGTTCCTAAGCCATGCTTTTTACAGTATCATTACTATTCAAGCTGATTTGTAAGATAGTTAAAAAATGTACAGATATAATTAAATTATATGGATGAGTGTGAATGTGGGTGGAATGCATGAATGTAAAAACTTAGTAACTTGTTGAATAATTAGCTTTAAGGTTTAATCTCCTTTTGTAGTCATTGTTTTTCTTAAGGTACTACTGCGCATTTGAGCAGATTTTATAGCCAAAGAGGCGCTTCAGGCTGTATATTGCTTTAAGTTATTGAAACGCTTTATACAGTTTAGGCTTCTTTAAAATCGTTGAAAATAGAAAAAAAAAATTGAAGATTTTAGTTACTCCCTACACTTACCAGAAACAGTGTAACTTTTTAACTATTCTCATTGAAATATGTAAAATGTACAAATTGTTAGTGTGATTTAATTAAAACAAATATGTTGTGCGAGTGGGACTAATGGGTGTCATCGGTATTGACCATTGTGGTCGTAATAAATTATTTGTTATTATTCAACTTATTTCTTATTATTTTTTAAAATAAATTTAATGTTTGTTGTGGCGAAACATCGGAAGAGTAAACACTATTGTGAAAAAAAGATTTTCTATTTGAAAAAAAAAGTAAATGTATATCTTAGACGGTTGAAGATTAATTTTGAGTTCTGAATTTAACGATTTTAATGATGTGCGATCTGTGTGGTCTAAGTTTTGTTCTGGATTTACCTCTGAATTATCACCGTCATATCAAGATAATCAAAAATTGTTTGCTTTGAGTGTCCGCCGTTTTCTTAATTCTTATTAGCTAACTTGTGATTGTCATTCGCCTTAATATTGTTTAAATGTACGTACGAGCGGATACTACATTAAACACCGGTTATATAAGCAGTTCTGCATCGTGAATTTATTCGCTTTAAACCAACCCGAGCTATTATTGTCTACCTGGAAGTCACTTATCATTTAATCGTACCACTATGTAACAGAGTCGTTGTGATAAATGCATAATTTCTTTTCTACGACTAAAGAAAACATAAAACTGTGAAACGAACTGATCAGGTAACTTAAAATTTAGCAAGGCAGGTTAAATATTTATAGAGAACATTTACTAAATCTTTCAGGTGTTCAATATCTTGATGTTATGGGATTACAAATAAGACAATGTGCAGATTTTATTAGTAAATGTACTTTGCTTTAATAATAGAGCTGACTTCATATAAAGATTGAGGTACTAGCAGTAACAAGGTAGAATTTACTAGTTATTATTGCATTCGTAGTAAGCGACCGAAAGTAGCTCTTTGTCGACCTAGGTCAAATAACTTGTCAATTCAATTTTATTTCAAAATTAAAGAATTTTCGGTACAAATAAAACTCGTGTATAATGTGTATTTACTTGTGATACAATAGTAGCAAAACCAAAGTACTTACTATCAAATTTATTTTTTTGGTGTTAAGCAAATAATAACAAAGTAACTTTTTTGCATTCGTATTTGAATGCAAAACTGTATGTGGATTAAATTGAATTGATCAATTAGCCCAAATTATGCATACTCCAATCAAGGGACGATGTTTAAAATCTTTTTTAACATAAATATGCATCAGCTTCAAAATAATGCCATTAAGTTGTATGCGAAGTAAGATGGAAAGAGGTTTATATATAAATTGTATGCTAGTTTAGATTATGTAAAAATATACTAGAGTGGTTTTTCTTAGTGGACAGTCTAAGAAATTTTTAATTTACATACATACAGTTTTAAATAACGTGTTATTTTTCATCGTTTAATATTAATATTTTTAATTCAACTCTAGTATTCAGGATCTCTTATTAGTGGTTCTTATAACAGGAGGGATATTCAAAATTAAGCGCAACGATATCTTTCTACACATGTTTCACACAGTCGTAGTATGGTGAATAGTCGTTTAGTCGGCGTTTATTGTTTCATGATTCTAAAGTTGATTACACACTTTGTTGATTTACTAGAAGTGTCCGAACCAGTGTTCAGCAGTGGCGGCTCGTGGTCAATCATACTGGGAGGTCAAAATTAATTTAAAAAATAGGCATACTTAAAAACATAAATAACTCAAATGCACCCCAAAATTTTATACAATCTACAATTTTGTTCAAAATATAGCAATTTTTCGAAACATTCTCATTAAAAATCTCTAAGGGATTTTCTGTAAGCATTGTCTAGCTGTGTACGAATATCAACATTTCCTACGGTTGCAAAATTTACCGAGCATTTCATGTGTTCTGTAGACGAAGCATGCGAAAATCGAATCAAAAATCGAGCGTAGTTGTACACTCTATACGAAGTCGACGTAAACTGCGGGATCCGCTCATGACCCAAAGTTGATTATTGTTTCGGACGTTCGCGTTTATTCGGGCGCTGCACGTTTTCCGGTAGATCTAATTCAATGAGGACAATTCGCACCGCCAGCCCAAGGTTGAAGAGGATGAATTAAGAACGACTGCCGATAAATTTTAAGTTATTGTACTTTGCGACTTAATTACCTATTTTAATAAAACACGTAATAATGAATATTTTTTTATATATTGTTAAAATTTTTAGAGGTCATTGTCCAAATTACCATATGGACAAGTCGCCACTGGCTGATCAGTAACATGTAATCTGTCTTTTCAATTTTAAAAATCTTAATTGTTACAAAACACCTTGCGTACATCCAAAACGTACGTTTGCGCGAAATAGGTGTTGAAACTAGATGAGCTTGCAGAACAAAAAATGCTCGGCGCGTGGGAGTTTCTTTATTAATAGTTTTTTTTTTTTTTTTAATTTGATTTTGGCATCAGTTTCTGCATTGATTGAAATTAAAATTTACGAAAAAAATTGTAGGTACGTGATTCACATTATTTATCAAATTTAAATTTCTTTCCAAAAAAATCACTAAAGTGAGGTTATTTCTCAGGATATCAAAAAAAAGTTGTAAGAAAAAGTCGTTCTAAATGCAATTTTAAGCCCGGATGCAAAATTTCAGCTTTTGAGGGCAATTTCGATTTTTTCCATAGTTTTTGAAATTGCGCCACTATCTAAAAATAAGACTGAACGCAACCTACATAAATCTTCTTGATTTTGTCTCAATTATAATGTGTATTATTTTAGACATAAACTGGATTTTCTATGTGTCTATATTTTATGAAGTTACCTTATACAGGGTCAGAAACAAATAAACTTTTCATCACAAATGATCAGAATTTTAATTGCTCTATTGAAATTTTTAGAAAAACACACATTTAATATGGCGATACTTCAAAGAAACTATGTCTGAGATAAAGCTTTGTCAAAATTTTATACGTTGCGTTGAGTCTAATTTTTAGACAGTGGTGCAACTTAACAAAATAGTTAAAAATTTTAAATTGTCCTAGGAAGCTGAAATTTTGCATACGGGCTCAAAATTGCATTTAGAACGAGTTTTCTTATGACTTTTTTCGATATTCTGAGAAATAGCCCATTTTTATAATTTTTGGAAAAAAATTTAAATTTAACAAATAGTGAGAATCACGTAGCTACAATTTTCTTCGTAAATATTCATTTAAATCGATGCAAAAACTGATACCGAAATCAAATATCGGAAAAACTAGTAATCCAATATGATGCGGACTTTACTGGTCACATTGTATAAGTTTACAATTACCAGTTATTTGTGAAATACAAAATTGATATTTTATTGATAATGTTGAACAAAGGTTTTATTGTAAAGTTTCTTTAAAATTATGACGTGAAGTGACTTAATTAGTATGATAATTAATTAGGCGAAAATTTCATGTACTCGTCGTAATTCAATTTGTGTTTTATTAATAATAATTAGGGAAATGCTCCATTACGTATGTATATTTATGAACATATGTTATCAAGTTAAATAGAATTGTAATCAACGAATGATCTGTATTTCATTAATTATAAGACAACCACAATCAAATGCAACTGCCAGTTTCATAATCAACTTCAAGGAACTTTAATTTTCAAGTTAGTTCTTTATTTCACTGCACTCTAAATGTAAAGTAATTTATTTCTCTTTTTTAAATTTCCTTTCCTTAAAGGCGACTTCAAAAAATTTATGAAATCGAGCCTTAATAAACAGTGGAGTTTTAAAATCTATTATACAAAAATATGTGCTGTGTGCAAGTAAGGTTTAACCAGGATTAAGAAATCTGGGCGTTTCATAATGATAAAAGTTTAATGCATTACAACGATGAACAGACCAAGTGTAAATGACATCGCATTTTTTGAAGTAAAGAATAAATAATAACTTATAACTGTATCGAGATTTTCTATTTCGTAATTACATGATTTTGTAGGTTTACTATTTAAATTCTTTAAATTAGTTCAAAGGTGGTTTTCTTTCGGGTTGTTAAACCTCGGATATTACAATGCCAAGACATTTCTGTCTTTGCAATTAAAATAGAAGTTTAGACACATTGTTTGAAACCACAGCTATATATATAATTCGCTTACGTGAGCTTTAACAACAATAAAACAGAAGAATAATGTTATTTTACAAGCTTACTGGAGGTCCGAAAAATTAGCTAACAACCGATATATTTATTTATTAATTTAACTATATAAATGTTTGATCTAGTGAATGCGATTTTTAAGATTCAAACAAGATCTAGTTATTTATTTAGGACTTACGTGGATGTTATGTACATTAATTTGGAAGCTTAGGGGATTAGAAATCTATGGTAAAGCACATGGCTACGCAAGCTGCAACACAGGGCCGGTGATAAACAGTGATCGGTGGTAGGAGTATCAACTAGGGGCCAAATTGGGCCTGTGCCACACGACGGCGGCTGGGCCACCGGTGGACCACTCCAGCAAGGCGCCCGCAGCCAAGAGGGGCGCCCTTTGTCTGTAAGTTCGAGGAATCGCAAATGGTAATCAGTGCGTCAGATAGCAGATTGCTGCTGAATGGCCCACCTCTCTTCGATCAGCTGGTTGATCTATTACACACAGGGTAGCCTTGAGTAAAATGGAGCGTTTCTACAGGAATGTAAGTAGTAATAAAGTAGTGCGCGTGCGCTTCTTCTTCTTGATTGACCTTCATTCTCTGATTGTTTTCAATCTGAACTTGAACTGTTTTAGATCGCACAAGCTTTTTTAGCAACCAAAATAGCTTTCGATTTTGACCTTGAATAATTTAATTTCTCATATCCTACTAATTTTGTCTTACACTGAATTCCGGAATGTGTATTATTATAGGTAAATGATTTCAATAATTTATTTTTCTCATTTGATTTTAGGTTTGAATATTATGTGAAGCTTTTTATTCTTGATATTACGAAAAAAATTATTCTTCATTAAAGTTCTTGCATGGTGTTAAACTAAAATTAAAATCTTTTAGTCGTAGGTAACGAGGTGTTAAAAAAATTAGTACCTTCATTTTTAATATCGAAAAATCGTTATCAAGAAAATTTTATTTATAATTGTAAAACTATGTTGAAAATATACTTCATGTATACAAAATGTTTAAACGATGTGTTTTAATGATTTTCCATTAACGTTCACCTTTCTACCTACAACAGTAATTATTGAATAAGAACATTTTTAATCAAGTTGCCATGATATTACAATACACAAAGTCTAAGTATTAAATTTAGAAGAAAAATATAAATTGTGCAATTGTCGTTGATAATTATTGTAAGTTTTTAAAATATCTCGTATACGATGAAAAAATTTAATATCTGATATTTGCCTTTTTAGTTTTTTACATAATGCAGAACTTTTAGAATAGTCAACTTTTTCGTAATATTAATACATAAAAATGTTTCTTATGGACGAATTCAGTACAATAATGACATTGTAAAACACTAGGTACACTAATGTACACTCATGAAATTTAAAACTTGGACACCACAATTTCTGTAAACAAAAGTTTGCACATTGTGAAGCGGGCTTAAGGGTATCATTTACAATTCTAACAGCAGGTAGTCTCAGCAGGGGTTATCTTATAGAAGGACTGTAGAATGAATCATTACACTAAGCACGTTTTAGAAAATAGGTAATTTACGTTGCTTACTTAATTTTTTTCTTTAAAGAATATATTTGAAGGTATCGCTAATTAAACACCATAGCTCGATTAATTATCGAATCAAAATTTTGTTTAGGAAATGTTTACAAAATAAAATTAGAAATAATTTTGATTTAAAAACGTCTACAAGCAATAACTTTTAAATTAAATCAAAAACTAAACATGGTTATTTGGGTTGACTGATTATTACTTATTTTTAAATAAATCTAACCTACTAATTATTGTAAGTTATTAAAAAAAATCATTAAACTCTATTCATAATATTTAGTCCTTACAAAATGTATATTTTATGACGTTTCATTTTTTCTGTAGTTAATATAAAAGTGAAAATAAAAACTAAGGCAATTCTTATTGTCAACGTATATATTTAGTTTTTGACAAGAATTTATTACATAATTATAATTAAGATACCAAGTTATAGTTTAAAATTAAATGAAAACTTTTTTTTAAATAAAGGTATTACTATATAAATAAATATAAGAAATCAATAATGGGTGTGACCTCCATTATTATTGATACATTCTTGGAGGCGTCTGCTCATTGACGCTATCAAGGTATCAATATAATTAATATTAATCGTTTCCCATGCGGTATCAATGGCTGCAATTAGTGCATTACGGTTTACTGGTATAAAATTTGGCCCTTGTTGTCTTCGGATAACAGCAAGTATTCGAGCCCAAACATTTTCGATAATGTTAAAATCTGGGCTTTTGCTGGCCAGGGTAACAGCTCCAAGTTATTTTTCGTATCCAATTGCGCACAACCCGCGAAGTATGAATAGGGGGTTGTCCTTTAACAACAAAATACATTATGAAAATGTTAATTCAACAGATCCCGAACTATTTTTTGGAGAAAGTATAGTGAAATAAGAATACTTACTTGTTGGAAAATATAATCTTCGTCTGGATAAAACACTTCGACTGAAGGTTTCATAATAGTTTCCAAAATATCTAAATACGCAGCAGAATCAAGACGTCCATCGATAGCCCAACAAACTCCTGACCCCGCGCGCTAACCCAACCCCACACATTCACAGAAAAATAACCACTTCGCTTTTTTAGGACATATGTGATTGTTTATAAGTCATCGTTGCGGCTTATTGAACGTTTTTTTTCGTCGCCAAAATAGCACATGTAACCGGATTACGAACCACCGA